>BSBK01002027.1:1420000-2020000 GCA_027943335.1 Chamaecyparis obtusa
GTGCACTGAGACTAAATTCAATGGCATGTAAGACAAACGGCATAATATTTCTTTACAATTTTTTGGGTCTAGTTTTTCCCGAGGAGATTTGTCTAATAGCTTTGACTCCCTTGGGGATGAGGATGAAATGGATGACACTATTATTCCATGAAGTACATCTCATGGAATGTTTGTGGGTTGACAGACCTACACAGAAAATATTCTGTGAGGGATTTGCATAAGCATTTTTGTCATCTGGATGTTTCATGCCTCTAGGAAGTTAAGATTTCTAGTTTCACGCTTGATGCTACTTGTAAATTTATTTGGCCTAAGAGCCTTGTTCTTTATTCTCAACATGAGGCTAGCTGAGGTGGACTTTTTACTCTCCTCTCTCCTCATTGGTATTCCTTGCTAGTTAGCCATGGTTCTGATCCCATGCAATGGGTTGTTTGGGCCACTTTCATTATTGAGAATCATTCCTTTGGCATAGTTAATGTTTATGCTCCCAATGATGCTATTGAAAGATCTCACATGTGGTGTTGGCTTGCAAATTCTCTACCACCTGCTACTTGGTTTATTTGTGGGGACTTCAATATGGTGGAGATTGTGTCTGACAAGGATGGTTTTGTACCATTTCGATGGACAATTGGTGAAAGAGAAGCCTGGTATTACATGCATAATAAATTAGGGCTTTTTGATCCTAATGTGGGCCGCCTCCATTCTAATGGGGCTTGGCACACTTGGTCTAATTAAAAGGCTTCTTCTGATAGAATTCATAAAAGGCTTGATCGTGCCATGATCTCAGCTCAATCCTTTTTCTCCTTTTCTGAAAAGAAAGCTTTACCGGTCACTCCTCTTGTTGATGTGACCTTGTCAAACCACTTTCCCATCCAATTTAATGTTGTTTGGTAGACAACTAAGGCTAGGCCTCCCACCACTCAATTTTACTTTAATACTTATGTCCTTCATCATCCTTCTATTGTGGCCCACATTCATTGGGTTTGGAACCTTGAGCCTAGACCCACCCACTTGATAGGATGGACTCAATGGTGGAATGATGCCATCAGGTGTACGACTTGTTTCTTGCGCATCTATGGCAGGCAATTGGCCAACTGTCATCATAGAGCCTATGATGTCAACACCAAATCTTTGTGTGTTGCCACCCAAGCTTTAGCTCAGGACCCATTCAATCAAGAGCTGCAAATCAATCTTACTAAGTTACGCCACCAAAAGCAAGTGGCTGACAACCATGCTGATAGAGGAGCCTAGATCAAAGCCTGGCTGCACTGGTTAAAGGTTGGAGACCAAGTTTCAAAAGAATTTTTTACTGCCCTTCATCCTCGGCATACCAGTACGGGCATATCTAGAATTCGAGAAGGTCATTCCCTTTTCATGGAGCTTCTTGATGTTTTGCAAGCCTTTGTTCATCACTATGAACAAGTCTTTTCTACTCAGGGCCACTCCCCTACCAGTGAGAAATCTCTTACAGATTACATCATGGTGGTTCCTCAGTGTGTCTCCCCTGCTCAGGGGGTCTTTTGTGACCAACTACTTTCCTTGCAAGATCTTCATGAATTTGTGTTCGTCATGGCTGATGATAAAGCCCCTACTTGTGATGGCTTCCCCTGTGAGTTTTACAAAACCCTTTGGGATGCCATTGGTCTGGATCTCCACTAGGTCTACCTAGAAGCTTTTCATACCCAATCTCTTGGGGACATCATTAACCAGTGGACTATCAAATTCATTCCCAAAACTAGGGATCATGAGGACATTTGTAACTGGTGGCCGATCACTTTGCTCAATGTCTCATACAAGATCATTGCGAAAGTGGTGGCTCTCAAGATCTGGCACATGCTTCCACAAATTATTCGGCCTAAGAAAACAGGGTTTATTAAGTCAAGATTTATTCTTGACAACATCATTGTTATTTGGGAACGTATGGAATGGGCTCGTAAGTCTCACCACAAAGACCTTTTTCTCAAAATTGATTTTGCTAAAGCTTATGATCGTATTGAATGGAATTTTATCCTCGCGATGCTTCACGCTATGCATTTTGGCCCAAGATTTATTCAATCTGTGTAGATGCTCTTCAATAATGCCTCCGCCTACATTAGCATCAATGGATACTAGTCTTCCACCTTTGGGCTTTTCCATTCCATTTGATAGGGTTTCCCACTAGCTCTAGCTCTTTATGTGTTAGCTACTCAAGGGTTTGGTTATCTATTAATTCACTCCATTTCCATGGGAAATGTTAGGGGAATCTCCTTGCCAGATTCCTCCCAATAGCTTCTCAATGGCCATTTTTTTGATGATTCCTTCCTCACTCTGGCAGAGGATGAAGAGAATATCAAGGAAGCCTTGCAGTGTTTAGACACCTTTTGCTTGGATTCTAGCTCAGCCATTCAGTGGCACAAAACCCTTTGTTATAGATAGTCAGCTCTTCCCGAGCCTCCCTAGCTTTCTCAACTTTGCTGGACAAGGATTCAACATGGGGAGATATTCCAATTTTTGGGTATTCCCTTTTCTTTTCAAGGCAATCCTACTAATCTATGGAATGTAGTTCTTGCTAAGATTGAAAAAAAGCTTACCTACTAGATCACAAAGCTGCTCTCCCTCACAGGAAAATTTAAGATCTACTCCAAAGTCCTACCTGCCACGCATGTTTATTACTCCTCTTGTTGGGCCCCTTCCAAAGCTTCCTACAAACGGATCGAGAAACTTCTTCAGGATTTTCTCTGGGCCTCTAACATTGATCACTAGGGCTTCCACAGAGTTGCCTGGGGCTTTTGTTGCCTTCCAAAGTCCTCTGGCGGGCTTGGATTAATTGATACCCAGAAGCAAAGGCACAGCCTTTGTGCCAAGTGGGTTGTGCGATGTCTCATAGGTAATAAGTCCTAGAAAATTTTTCTTTGTCACTGCATTTCCTTAGGATTTCTTCTTCACAAGCCTTCTTGGAAGGGGATTTCCTTTCAAACCCTGCTAGTTATGAGGGAGCCTATCTAGATTGAGGGTACTTTTGTTGCCAAAAGTATTTGGAGAGCATGGGAGTCTGTCAAGCCTTGGCTTCAATGGGCTAGGAATGGTTTTTGGGATGGTCTTTCTTTCAACCAACAGAACATTTGGTGGTCTCCTCTCTTTGCTCAGCAGGGGACTCCTCTTGCTAGAATTCAAGGGGTTAGTGCTCTTCAGTTTCACAAGCATGGCATTCAAACCCCCAAGGATGTTTTTTCTAGAGCCACTATGAGTCTCTAATCCTAGGATGATCTCCGAGTTCAATTTCAGCTCATCCGCCTAGATCGTTAGACTTTTGACTTACTAGTTTCTGCCATCCCGCCTCACCTCTTGCATGAACTAGGAATTCAATCAGTCAGACCACGTTGGAAAGACTAGAAGTGGTATCCTGCCACTCCTTTCACCAGCTACAAGCCTAAGCTTGGGTATTCTTAGCTTATGCCTCATTTTCCCATGATTGATTCTCTCAACCAGCGTTGGCATCTTTCTTCTTCTCAAAAGATATGGGGCTGGAGATTTCGTACTACTTGGGATTCTATTACTAAGTCTAAAATTACTCATTTTGCCTGGTGTTTTTTATACCAGGGCTTACCTTTGGGAGCTAGACTCTGACATATATGGGTTCCTGACCCTAAATTCCCATTTTGTGGTCACTCAGAGATGCTCATGCATATTTTCTAGTTTTGTCATCATGCCCAAAACTACTGGAGTTGGATTCACAATTTTTTTTCTCCCTTTAGGCCAGAGCCCATTTCTTGGCATATGGCTCTTCTTGGTGACTCTCCCAGAATGCCTTCCCAATTCACCTAGATATGGCATACTTTTAGGCTGGAAATTTTGTTTACTCTATGGAAAGATAGAAACATTGTGCTTTTTTCTCATAGTTTTCAGGATAATTATGTATCTCTTTTTGATAAGGCTTGTATTTGTAACAATGTAATGATGCAAATCTAGGTGCAAGTAAATAAAGTGGCCGTAGAGGTTTCCCACTTATAGGAGTTTCTCCAGCACTGGGGAAATGCCCCTTGTACTATTGCTCAGGTGCCTCCATATTCTCTCTCAGTTGATCGTACACTACCTAGGGGATGATGTCGTAGCTAGAGCTCCTCCACTAGACACTCTAGGACTCCACAACAATGGCATCACTACTCCGCTTCCCCTCCTCCTCAGAGGGATGCAGGTTTTGGTTGGCCCCTGTGATTTCTTCCACTGCTGCTACTTTTCTTGACCTTCGGCCTCTGCTCCTGATAATCAAGGAAAGTTCCCTCGCTTGGCGCTGGCTATCTCGCCTAGGTGGGAGGAAGGTGAAGTTGAAAAAGAAGATCCAGAAGATGGCTGGGCCATTCCTAATCAGACTCCTAGGCCCAATGTTTGGGGCAATTCGAATGATAAAGATCCTCCTCCCTCTTCTACTACTGCTCTCACAGCTTGAGGGTTTTTTGGTTATATAGTTTTTTTTATGAATAGTTGTTTATTTCCGGCCTAAGTGTTGTGTGAACTTGTAGGGTGATTCTTTCCCCCGGCTCTTTTTTGTGAATATTTTACTTTAATATTTATATTAATAGTGAAGGCCTCTATTCATCAAAATTATATAAAGACATATAAGACAAAATAAATAATGCAAGGATGTGAAATATATATGTGTGTGTGTGTGTGTGTGTGTGTGTGTGTGTGTATGTCACCTCATTGTAATTTATTGACATATGTGTCTTATTATAATAAATAGATTTCAAACACACACACACACACATATATATATATATGACAATAACAATATTTATATTAATGAATAAGGTTTATTAAAAAACATATATGACAATAAATATATATATTTATTAGATATACATATATATATATATATATATATGCTAACTCATAAATGGTAAAGATTAGATATATTATAATAAGATATATATAAATTTATTATCAAAAAGACATGTATGACCATAAAAATATGCATAAAAGGTGATATATATATACCCCTATGCATATTTTTATTGTCATAAATGTCTTTTCATAATAATTATTATTCATATATGTATGATAATTCCTACGTATCCTAATAAGATAATATAACCAAAAAGACATAAAAGACAAAAGAAATTACCTAATAAGCAAAGAAGGGGGGACCTGAACCCAACCAACCAAGAACAAAAAACACAAGGACCAAGACCAACACGAACCAAAGCTCAAGCCAACACGAGAACAAACCTAAGAAGAAGGAACTAAAACCCACAAAGGAATGACACCCGACACACCTAAACCCCTCTAAGACAGATGACAAAGAGAGCAAGAAGCAAAACAAGAAATACATAAATGTTAGAAAGTAAATACCACCAAGATAACTGAGAGGGGGGGGTGAATCAGTTATCTTATAATTAAACCATTTATCATCTTCAATATCAACTTCAACAGCTTTAAACCATATAATCAATGCGGTAACCAACCATAGGAAGATAATCATACACAATGACACAATAACACAAGATATGTTAACTAGGGAACCTCTTGATCAAAGAGTAAACCTCGGTGGGAATGATGCCCACAAAATGATGCACTAATATGAAAGTTCCTTGTTATAGGATGGACCTTGTTAGGAGTCTTATTAAATACATTCAGTACATATGAATCTCTATTAGGAGATTTTGAATCTCTGTTAAAAGATTCTAACCCTATTAGGAGTTATGGAAGACAGAAGGACCCACTGCCCAAACAGCTTCAAGGAAAGATCTCTAAACTCACTGTCCAACAGATCTTAGGATTATTCAATATAATAATATCAAATATGTTACGTCCTTCACACTATGCCAAAACCACACTCCCTGCTACACAAGATCACAAATACAAATCTCTGTACTTCACAAGTCTTCCTTCATCACTAAATTAGCTCTTTTCTTCACTTCATGCATATATTCACATCACAACTTTCAAAATCTCATATCACAACTATTACAATCCTCTTATAACAAGGAAAACATTCCTTCCTTAATAACACACTCAAATAATTACAAATGAGTCAGCATCCAAATACAAAATAATAATTTCAACATGCTACATCAAAATTACATAAAAACTATCAGCTTCCAGATACAATAACTTTCCAATCATGTGACCTCAAAGTTTTCACTATGAACCACATCACCACCAATGAGTCTCAAACTTCACTTTAACTATGTAGAACTAGATTCCATCCTGGTTAGGAGATATCCTCCGATTACCAAAAACCGCTACTCAGGAATACTGCAAGAATACTGCTTCCACCAAAATGCTTATAACTTTCATGAATAAATGAATTTATTTTTGCACTCTTAACCATAGGCTAATAACACACCAAAGAACATACCATCAACTACACATAACTCAATCTACAATATAACATGTGCACAAAACAAAACTGTGCCTGCTTCTCTGCTAAACTCTAGAATAACACTGTGTTGACATCAATGACAATCATAGTCATGAATGCAACAACCACTGCTATAGAATGACTCCCAAAGGCTTTAGCATTCATTCCTAACAATCTCCCCCATTGGCATTGATGGCAACATAGATGAAAAACATCCAATGTTCCAAAAATCCAATCACTATTGCTCAACTGCTCTGCTGCTCTTCATCAATCAAATCTTGCTTTGTTTTCCTATTCAATCTCTCAAAAAAATGTAGTTCCTCAATATTTTTCATGATTCTCTCCCCCATTGACATCAATGATAGAAATTCTATCACTATGTCAAACAATAGCTCAATGTCAAAAGACACTGTTCAAAAAAAATATTCACTAGTCCTCAATGACTCGGCTCAAATACACATACTCCCCCATAGAGGAAGTACCAACATCCAATCTAGAAAATAGATAGGGCCATATTCCACTAGACGGATGCAACCAATTGCATCATTACTCAAGAGTAGGCTGGGGCATAACCCCAAACATACCTCTTAGATACTCAAATGTATCCTTAGGCAAAGGCTTAGTAAATATATCTGCTATCTATTCCTTTGTGCTTATGTACTCCAATCTGACTTCTTTATCTGCAACTTTCTCTCTTACAACATGATACTTGATCTCTATATGCTTTATTTTAGAATGTAATATAGGATTCTTAGACATACTAACTATACTTGTATTGTCACAATGTATGACAATAGGCTCATCAAACTTGATTCCAATGTCCATCAACATCTGCTTCATCCAAATTATCTGATTACAATAGTTTGTTGCTGCTACATATTCTACTTCTGTTGTACTCTATGAGATACAATTTTTCTTTTTGCTTAACCAAGAAACTAATCTTCCTCCAAGGAAAAAGGCTCAACCACTGGTGCTTTTCTTATCATCAATGTTGCTTCCCCAATCAGCATCAATATATGCCTCCCCAATCAGCATCAGTATATGCACATAGGGTAAAATCATCAGAATTTTCATACCACAATCCATAGTCCATTGTGCCTCTAAGATATCTCAATATCCTCTTTATTGTTGCATAGTGTGACTCTCTAGGTTTGGCTTGAAATCTTGCTACCATTCCAACTGAATGTTGTATATCTGGTCTAGTGTGTGTCAAGTACTACAATCCACCAATCATGGATCTGTATTTCTTTTGCTCAACTGCTTGTGTCTCATCTTTACTAGATAGTTTATGTCCTGTAACCATAGGTGTTCCAACTGCTTTACAATTCTCCATACCAAATCTTTTCAACAAATCATTCATGTACTTTGTCTAACTTACAAAGATACCATCTTTATTTTGTGTTATTTGTAATCCCAAAAAGTATTTCATTTCTCCAATCATACTCATTTCAAATTCTATCTTCATTTCATCAGCAAATTTGTCACTGGCTTCATATTCTCCTCCAAAAATAATGTCATCAAAAAAAAAAACCAAAAATAACAATCCATTCTCAATTTCTTTTGTAAATCCCAACTTTAACAAATACTTATCTAATCTAGCATACCAAGTTCTAGGTGCTTTCTTTAATCCATATAATGCTTTCTTTAGTTTACATACCATGTTTTCTTCTTGAGTCAAAGGAAAACCTTCAGGCAGCTTAATGTAGAATTCTTCTAATTAACCATTTAGAAATGCTGGCTTCACATCCATCTGATACACTTTGAATTTCTTAAATGCTGCATAAGCCAAAAATATTCTTACTACTTCAAGTCTTGCCATAAGGGCAAAAGTCTCTTCATAGTCAATTCCTTCTTGCTGTGAGTATCCCTTACATACCAATCTTGCTTTGTTTCTAATTACTTCTCCTTGTTCATTCATCTTGTTCCTGAATACCCATTTAGTTCCAATCACATTTTTTTCTTTAGGTCTAGGGACCAATTCCCATGTCTTGTTCTTTTCAATCTGATCCAATTCTTCTTTCATAGCTTTAATCCAATGTTCATCTTCACAAGCTTCATTAGTAGACTTAGGTTCAATTTGAGAAATCAAACATAAATGTACCTTCTTTCTAGTCATAACTCCTCTGTCCAAACTTCCAATAACTTTCTCAATAGGATGATGTCTTGATATATAACTATTAGGTGTCATAGTCACTGATCTTTCTTCAACTGCAGATTCTTCTCTATTTTCTTCAACATGACTTTCATTCAACAATTCACTGTCAGTCTCAAAAAATTGTTTAGCAGTTTCAATGTTAGGCTGAGGGTTAGTTCCTTCATCAGATTCATAATCAAGCATTCTTTCCTGAATTTTAAACTTCTCATCAACTTTTACATTTTCACTTTCAACAATAGTCTTAGTTCTCTTATTGTAACAACTATATGCTTTTCTTTTCAAAGAATATCCAAGAAAAATTCTAAAATACTTAACTGAGGGTGCATGTCCAAACCACAATTCATAAGGTGTCTTGTATGTGTCTGCTCTGATTTGTACTCTGTTCATTGTATATACTGCTATATTCACTGCTTCTCTCCAAAATGTCTTTACCAAATCACCTTCAAACAACATAGCTCTAGCAGCTTCAGTCACTGATCTGTTCCTTCTTTCTACAATACCATTTTGTTCAGGTGTTCTAGGGGCTGAAAACTGTCTCTTAATACCATTTACTTCACAAAAGGTGTTAAACTCCTTAGATGTAAATTCTCCACCTCTATTAGATCTCAAACATTTAATCCTCATTCCTAATTCATTCTCAACTTTATTCTTCATGACCTTAAACTTATCAAATGCTTTAGATTTTTCTTTCAAAAATGCAATCCACATCATTCTTGTAAAATCATCAACAAGAATCATAAAATATCTTTCTCCATAGAATCCTCTAGTCCTAGTAGGACCACTCAAATCTGTATGAACAATCTCCAACTTCTCTGTAGATGTGAACTTCTTGCTAGGAAATGAACTCCTTTTCTACTTAGCCATCACACATTCCTTGCAAATCATGTTAGTAGGCTTCATAATCTTAGGTAAATCTCTTATTGCAATGTAGAACTTACTTTCACAATATTATCAAAGTTTATATGACAAAAACTTCTATGCCATAACCAACTGTCATCAATTTTAGTCATCAAACATGTCATCTTAGTAGGGTTCAACTGAAATACATTACCTTTGGTTCTAGATCTAGTTCCAATTAGATTTCCATCTTTATCCTTAATCACACAAGTTTTCTCAGTAAACCAAACTTGATATCCCTTATCCACTAACTGTCCAACACTCAAAATATTATGTTTCAATCCATCAACAAAGTAAACATCATCAGTATTAGTCTTTCCATCAAGAGTAATAGATCCTATACATTTATTCAAACAAGGTGCATTGTTACCAACTCTAACAACTCCTCCATCATAATTGTTAAATTTTATGAACTTTCCTTTATCACCAGTCATATGATGTGAACAACCACTATCTATAATCCAATCAACTTTCTTTTCAACTTGGGAAACTAAGGCTTTTTCTTCTTTAATATCAGATTCATAATTTTCTTCCTTAATCGCTACAAATCCTATGTCATCAAAGTTATCATTATCACTGTCACTAAAATGTCTTTCAATTCCTACTTCAATTTCTTTATCATTTGCATAATAACATTCTTTAGATCTTCTAGGCTTAAAATTGTTCCTATACTTCTTAACCCTCTTAGGACACTTAGATGCAAAATGACCATATTATTGACATGTCCAACATTTAAAGATTTTCTTACCATCTGGTTCTCTCTTCACAAGCAAGGCAATACCTTCTTCAATATTCTTATCTTCATTAGATTTGGATCTACTACTATTGGCAAAATCTCCATTCACACTTGTACTTCTAGACAAAGTAGGTCTGATGCTAAGAGCACTGAATGTTGTCTCCACTCTAGGTAGTTCTCCTGATAATCTTAAATTCATGTATGCTACTTCCAATCTTCCAAGAAGAGTCTCTCTTGAAAAGATTGGTGTACAAGGTATCACTTATTCAATCATTTGTGTAGTCTACCTAAATACCAGTGTCAATGTTCTCAAAATCTTCCATATTACTTCCTTCTCTATCTTTTCACCTCCACAAGACTTTATTCCTGCAACAATTTCTAACATCCTACCAATATAGCTTCTAACAGATTCATCTTCCATCATTCTTATGTCTTCAAATTAACAAATCCAATTATGTAACCTAGCTTTCTTTGCATGTTCATCACCTTCAAAAGTAGAATGTAAAGCTTTCCAAATATCATGAGATCTAGTTAAACCTTTTACCTAACTGTATTCATTCTCTGGAAGTGTTGATAAAAGTGCTTCTCTTGCAAGGATGTTACACATGAATAGATCTACCTCATCTTTAGAACTTGATTCAAGATTGTCTTCTTCAATTATAGTCCTTTCATTCTTTGTAATCAGCCAATAACCTAGTCCTAAACACAAGAGATGTGTCTTCATCTTTTCTTTCCAGCTATCAAAATTTACTCCATCAAACTTAGGGCTTTCTTTCTGAAATTCACCATGGATCTCCTTAAGTTGTTGAACTTCTCTTTCAAGGACCTACCACTCTGATACCAATTGTTAGAATGTAAAGACCACCAAGATAATTGAGAGGGGGGGTGTGAATCAGTTATCTCATAATTAAACCATTTATCATCTTCAATATCAACTTCAATAGCTTTAAACCATATAATCAATGCAGTAACCAACCATAGAAAGATAATCATAGACAATGACACAATAACACAAGATATGTTAACTAGGGAACCTCTTGATCAAAGAGTAAACCCCAGTGGGAACGATGCCCACAAAATGATGGACTAATATGAAAGTTTCTTGTTAGAGGATGGACCCTATTAGGAGTTTTATAAAATACATTTAGTACATATTGTGTGTGTGAAAATTGTACCTGATGTGTAAACACAACACTTCAGTAAAACATTAGAGGTTAGCTATAATCAAAATCGTGCAAAATTGAAAACTATCTAACCAAGTGATTTACTACCTTCTAGTAGGTGCGAGATTAATGTTCTCAGATTGTTATCGAGATCAGTGAGCTAGATGACACCTAAATGAAGGATTTGAATGCAATTGATCTAGATATGAAATTGAATGCAATTAATCTATATTTTTTGGATTTTCTATGCAATGATATGAAAACTTGATATGGAATCTATGCTATGTAAAAATTGATATGCTATGATATGCTAAATGATCTAACAATGATATGAAAATGAATCTAAATGAATGTAAAAAAAATAAAAACAAATTGATCTCACAATAATGTTGATTCACAATAAGCTTTGAGCCTTCCAATCGCAATTCTCCAGCGTGATTGTGCAAAAATATGAGATGCTTGGATGCAAATTTGAGAGAGATTGAGAGATGAGTTATGAAGAGATGAGCCTTGTTTTTATAGAATCCAAGGCTTTGGAGGTGCATGAGAAAAAGCCATAAATCACTCAAATAACTCAGGTTGATTTTTGAGTTATTTTTAAATAAAGATAATTTAATTCACAAAAACATGCAAAAGCTAAGTTTTAACTCAAAATAGAGTTTAGCTTTAATTGATAATTGATAGTTGTCTACTTTTATGATTGTGCATGTTTTATTTATGAATTAATTTAATAATAAAGTGATTTATGCTCAACTTAACTAATTTTTGAAAATAAATAATTGATTTATGGGTTAATCAATTATTTAATCAAACTTTTACTAAAAACTATATTATTAAATAATGACAACTTGCTTTAATTAATTAAATAAGAATTTAATCAATTATTCATAGGATATTGGATTTATTGTCAAAATTAAATAATACAATTAATAATAGATAGAATTATCTTCAATTAAATAATTAAGTGGTAGAATTAAATCTAATTAATTAAATATGCAAAATATTCAATTAATCAAATTTTAGGATAAATGTGATTTATTGCCAAATAATCATTAAATTAAAGATAATTATGATGATTAGGAATATTACTAGGAATATTCCCCGATGCAGAATTTAAGATAATCAATTAAGATTCGATGATGTTTAGATGTGCCTTTGGTTAGGACTTTGATGTCGATTTCGTTCAATTTGATGATGTTTAGAGATTAATGAACTTATAGCCCATTTTTGGGGTATTACATTTTGCCCCTCTTTGAATTACTGTGCGAAGTGTAGTGGTTCAAAGAAAGTCTATGTTTGATAAAGATATGAAACTGATGTTTGAAATTGATAATTGATATGAGACAGAAGCTGATTGATATTGATTTGATATGGAGATAATAGGTCCTGAGTGACCAAAGATAATGTTCACTACAATAGCGATGAACCGATGATTGTGAAAGAGTGTCATAACAACTGATTCCAAACCTTAGGATTGCTAAGAAGTGAGTGACCCGTTCTAGACTCGATTGTCTTAGCAGAACTAGCAGGTATCACATCCAAACCCTTCAGTTGCCAAAGAACCAAGGAAAGAACACTATGATCCGATGGTTGCAAAAACTGATACAGTTTACAAGATTAGGAAAATACCAGATTGATATGGATCTTGATGAATCTAATATGCCCCAAGTGATGATAGATTTGCCCCAAGTGATGAGGTCTTTTGATGAATCAGTAACTAGATGTGATTGTTTGTCTTGATCACTAATGAAAGATATTGATAGAAATAAAGATATGACTTCAAATTTGATTACAGACTTTGAATGATATGCAATACCATGCCCCCTTCGGGATTAAAATTGAAATCTGACAAGAAAAGTCAGCGTTGAGAGTTTAGAAGCATGTTAATTGATTGAAAAAGTGGTTATACATGTTCAAGAGTGCATTCTGCATCGTTTAGAGGTCATGGAGACCAAGGTTGACTAGGTTTGACCAAGAGTTGACCATGCTTGACCAAGTTGAATTTTTGATAGTTTGATGTAAGATAATCAGTTAAGTTGAATACTGGATTTCTGTGATGATTGAAGGTTTGATTATGCAAGTAGTTGACAATATGAATGACCTCAGATTTGAATTTTGATCCCGAAAAAGGATTCTATTGCTATTTCATTGGAGGAACCTTCGTGTGGGATTCAGCTCTTGTTAGATTGAAAGAGGTGATTGAAGAATTGTTTAAGCTTTGAAGTTCGTTTAGTCATTGTGAGATCATGCAACATGCAAAATGCAATGAGACATGCAAAATGAAATGCAACCTAAGACCTAGGACCTAGTCACTGATCATGTGTCGATTTGTTATCATCATTGAACTTTTAGGTAACTGGATAAATCAATACAATGCCCACTAGCTATGAAACCATAGACATATGAATATCGATTTGTATGTGCAAGAATCAATACAACATCCACTGGCTAGGCAACCATGGACATATGAATATTGATTTTGTTTTCAGAATGTCGGATTAGATATAAGCACCAAGGCACAAACACCAGGATGACCTGAATATAATGTCCATTTTGATATAGCAATTTGTATAAGCATCAAAACATAAACGTCATGATGACTGGAATACTCCTTGCATTGTAAACACATCAAAGAGTCAAGAGATCATTCTAAATCCAATGTGAATTACCCGTAGTGACCCTTTATCATTCACATCCTTAGGCAAGATTGCATTTCATAGTAGGAGAAAGAACTTACTCAAAAAGACAATAGTTAGATCAAACTTCTTTGAATTTTCCAGGTATCAATGGTTGAGGTACACATGGCCATCCAATTCGAGATAGAGGCTCTTATAGTCGGACACCATTTCAATCTAGAATTTCAAAAGTTGTTAGATTTTCACATACAAGTAGAAGACAAAGAAAAGATTATGCCCCTAGTCATCACTCTCTAAATCCTATAAAGGACATCATCGAAGAGCTCGAAGGGACACAATATGCAGAAATCTCAATGTGAATCAGTAAGCACACAAGGAGATAAAAGCATTAAAAAAAAAGCATAGATTGTTTTCAGTTGAGTTTTGATGTTTGATTGCGTTGTTGTAGATGCAAAATCCTTTCTGGAGACCAGACTGATTGACTAACTCACATGAAGCTTCAAAGGACTTTGACTAGATATGATCCATCTAAGATACATGGGAGACCATAGGATATGACATTGATTGCCCCCAAGTGTTAAACATTGATAGGATACAGACGCTTGAGTTGGTTGGTGTACAGACCGACTTATTAAAAACTGGAAATGGGAGATATGTACAAACTAAAGCAAGACTGAAAGCTGGGAATGACCAAGATTGTGCTGATAGATGGAGCATTTTGAACAAGTGGCGCCCATTTGCCAGGTTTTCACCATCTTGGCAGAGATTCTATTTTTGCTACCAAGGTGCCTATTTCCAGGTTTTCACCAAGGCACTTTTTCTTTTTTTTTCTTTTTTTTTTGTATTTTTCATTTTTCAATTTTTTTTTGAATTTTTGATATTTTTTTTATTTTTTTGTGAATCATCAAGGCGCCTATTGCTAGTTTTTCACCAAGATGTTCATTTTTTCAGGACTTTTTCTGATTTTTAAAATTTTTTTAAGACATTTTACCATAGACGAAATGCCTTAGGCATAGAATTTCTTCAGATGGAGAACGTTGATTGGTTCTTGGAGCTGTTCTCCTTTAGTCGTTTAGAGTTGATAGGCACCAGAGCCAAAAGTAGTAGTGATGACAAAGGGACCCAGCCAGTTGGGTTCGAACTTCCCCTTTCATTCTCGATGGGATTGATTTTTAGGATTTTCTCTCAAGACTAGATCACCAACCTGAAATTCTCTGTGTCTGAATTTCTTGTTGTAGCCTCTAGACATTCTCTTATGATATACTCTGAGATGATCATACGATGCTTGTTTACGCTCATCTAGTAGTTCCAGTTCTTGTAACCTAGACACTCTGTAGTCATCATTAGTTACTAGACCATGCATTCTGATTCTGAGTGATGGGATTTCAACCTCAATAGGCAGTACCGCTTCAGACCCATAAACTAAAGTGAAAGGTGTAGCCCCAGTAGGTGTTCTAATACTTGTTCTAACACTCATTCTCATACTTGTTTTGATACTAGTTATACTTGATAGCATCTTTTTCCATTGCAAACTCCCAAGCAAGATCATATCGTGCAGTCCCAATGTCTAGCAAGGTGGAGAACAAGAGGGATTGGCAAGCTGGTGGATGAGATGGAAGACAAGAGAATGAAGGAGAATGAAGGGAAGAAATCCTCAAGGGAAAACTCCTCAAGAATACCCAAGCTAGGGAAAAATTATCATGTAAAGTGCATTCAAACAAGCAATGAAAGGCCAGCATAGGATAAGTCACAAAAGCATAATGCCAAAGAAGGATAGGATGCAATCCAAAGGAGTAGACATGTCAAGAGGCTTCATAGCACCGTGTTTTACTTTTTTTTTCTTTTTTTTGTTATTAGATCAAGACCAAAGGGGAAAAGGATAGTGATAGGCAAAAATGAATGGAGGAAGATGGATATGAAGGATAAACATGAATGGAATGAAAGCAAGATCATCGTAAGACAGCTCACAAGATAGCCAAATGTTTATGTATAGATCAACATTGTCAAGATCAAAGAGAGAAGATGGAATGGATGAAATATGTAGAAGAACTACGCATGATGCTTGATTGCCAGATTTTCATCATGGTACTTATCCAAAGTGCCACAAGGGAGTGGTTTTCACCATAGGATGAATTTATTTCTCTTTACTTTTGCTACCAAGGTGCCTGTTTCTAGGTTTTCACCAAGGCACATTTTCAATTTTATTTTATTTTTTTCTCCTTTTTTTTTTTTGAATTTTACAATTTTTGGAAGAAGGCAAGCTTTTTAGATAATGCTCCTTGAAAGGATAAACCATGATATGCCAAGGATTCAAAATGATATGCTCAAAGATGCTGATAGGGAAAGGGAGATGGAAGAGAAAAATGGAGGATAAGGTTTTATGTAAAGTGAGTGAGGTTGGAAGATAGGAGGAATAGGAAAATGAGAAAAAAGAATAGAAGGTAGAAGGATAATGAATGGAAGAATTGTGAAAGGGTAGATGGAATGGAAGGCAAGCTCAACATCAACACATACCTTGAAGGGTGGTGAGAGGATGGAGAAATCATGAATGAAGGAATACGTGAAGGAATATGGTGAATGGATAGCGGAGGTTGTGGTTTAGGTGCATGGAATGGAGGAATGCTTTTGGAAGAAGATGAAGTGGAAGTCTTTGGAAGCTTGAATGTCAACTTAAATTTTTGCTCAACACTAGACTTTGTCAAGAGAGACTTTGGAATCCATATAGCTATAGGCTTTTCATTTCTTTTTGATGATCTAGAGAGAATATCTTTAATGATGGATTTTGGAACCCATACTTGTCTTGTAGTTTTTTTCTTAGATATCTCTTTTGACTTTATGCCTCCATGTCGATTAGAGGAGACATGGTGATTTTCTTTTTTTGATGGATTCTTGTATTGCTTCTTTTTCTTGGATTGAACATTCAAGTTACTTCCAAAAAACTTGGGATTTGTGGAAGAAGAAGGAGGATATGACTGGTTTAGATGGGTGGGTGGATGAAAAGGATTCAAGGGTATGCATCTATGTTGATCTTGAAGAAAGATAAGAGATGGAGGGACGTAAGGACCCAAGATGGATGGCGAATTAGGAGAGTTAGGAGGGGAAAGTGAAGGAACATAAGGACCCAAGATGGAAGGAAGATGTGAAGCCTTTTGTAATGGTGGAAGAGGTCCCAGGATGAAAGTGGAAGATACAAAAGGATAATCAATAAGTTCATCAACATCTATATGACAACCAAGGATATCAGCATCTTTAGAGTGAGCATTAGGATTTTCAATAGAATCGTGGACATCTTGAATAGTAGCACCTTCTTTGATAGGATTTTTCAAAGCTTGCAAAGACTTAGGAAGAGTAGAAAGTGGAAGCAAACATGGAGTGGTAGAATAAGAAGATGGAAGACTTTGATCTTGACAAGGATCTTTGGATAGCATAAGCGCATAATTTTTCTCTTGATTTTCAATAGGCTTAACATTGGAATTAACAACACCATTTTTACTAACCTTAATGGAAGTATCATCTTTGGAAAACACAAGTGTAGTAAGGTCATTTTGATTGTCAATAAGCTCAATAGTGTAAGTAGTAGCCTGATCTTGCTTAGGAGAAGACTTAAGACATGGTGGAATGCATGAAAAAGGATGTGCAGGAGAAAAAGAACCATGAAGTGAATAAGAGACATCGGGAAAAGGAGTGGATGATATGGAGGGTTCTTGATCTTGATCTTTCTTTATGTTCTTTTCTTCATCATTTTCAGAGTCCTCTTGACATGGAGCCACTTCTAAGGACAAGGAAGCATGTTGGGATTGTATGGATGACTTTGGAAAAGATGGTGGAGGACTAGCTGAAGTAGGAATTATAGCATATGAAGGCTTAAGATCTTTAGGTTTAGTATCATTGAAAGTATTTGTAGCCAAGTGAAGGTTAGCTTGAGTTTCTTTAAGAGATGGCCCTGGAGGATAATTATAGGGAACCACATGAAAAGTATCAGGGCTTGTGTCAGATGAAGGTTCTGTGAAAGATTTGAAAGACTCGGAAGCTTTAGGAAATGTACAGGTATTGGAGGAAGTAGGGGATGGAAGGGAACCATCACAAGACAAAGGTACAACATTAAAATGATCTTTCTTGAGAGTGTAATCTTTATTTTCAGCTAGAGAGTTCTTAGAGGAGAGATCCTTATAGTATTGATGTTTCAAGCTAGCACGATGCATTTTATAGTCCTCAGCAGTAGTAGATGGATCATAACCAAGGTATTGTCCACAAAAGCCATCAAAGTCTCTTTCAAAATCAGAATCATATGGATCACCATCATGATCTATCCAATGTGATGACACATTTGTAGTAAGTAGGAATGAACGATGAGGAGGATTCTTAGGAACAGAGGTGTCATAGGTATCATTACATTGTCTATCATCATAGTCATCATAGTCTCCAAAGCTGGATGTGTCACTCTCCATGGAAGAGGTATCATAAGGGTTGTCACGTTGCTCACATTTTTTTTGAGGGCATGGTGACATGTACAAGTCTTTATCAAATGGAAAAGAGAATAGAGTTTCCATGGAGAACTCTTTAGGTTCCTTTTCTTTCTCAAGTTTGTCAAGCTGGACTTGCATAGCTTGCAACTGCTTCATCATAGCAGTGATTAGAGATTCTTCCTCTTGTGTACTGATTCTTTGAGACATGTGTACTAATTCCCAATGGCTACTGCTCTATTCCTGACACAGTGATTTGTTTGATAGATTCTAGAAATAGGCTGAAAAAGCTAAATATCTGGCAATTCTGACAATTTTTTGACAACTTTTAAAAATTTTCCAAATGACACTCTGCAAACTCATACGATAGTTTGGTAGCAATGAAATGACAGTTGAAAAACTCATACGACAGTTGGGTAGCAATGAAATGACAGTTGAAAATCTCATACGAAAGTTGCAAGATTTTGACTTTGAGAATTTGCTAGCATGGAAACTCGTACGACATTGGGTACTCAATCATATGACAGATGGGTTGTAATGAAACGACACTTGAAAAAAACTCATATGACTTTCTGACTTCCTGAAATGATTTTTGACTCTAGAAAAGAATTTGACTTCAGATTTTGCAAATTTTGAGTTTTCAGATTTGAATTGTTTGCAAATTTCAATGTCCAAATTTGAAGATTGTAACAGATTTGTCCATTTTCAATAACTAGATAGATAAACAAGCATGCAAAATAGCAAGCAAGTGATTTCAAGCATGTTTGAAAACAATGAACAAGGGCAAAAGCAACCTTGCGCATGAACAATCAAGTGACTTATTCGTTCTAATCCTCAGAAGTGCTAATTGTGTATGTTCCAAAAATGTTTTGTAATAACGCACATATACCCTATAAAATAAAAATTTGGCCTCGCTAGGGTTTTTAGTAATGGTTTGACTCTGCAACTTTTATGATCCAAAGGGGTGAACTCCAATCCCGGCACACCAGGGTTTTGACACAGTCCGAGAACTTAATCTTCAGGAGCTGCTAGGGAGATCTGACAACCCAACAATGAACCATACCTATGGAGATTTCTTCCACAAGGACATTTATATAGCGGCTGTCACTACCATGGTGAAAATGGCTATGACCGCTTGAGGTTTCGTCAATGCAGTTTGCCCTATGAAGGGATTGTCCTCTATGGTTAACCCTCTCTAAAGATGACTCACAATAGTATACCACAAGGGGACTTGGCTCCAGATCCAAGGTTTTTGACACCTTTTCACTTTTAACCCAAACAAAGCAAGCAAATTAATCTGACATGCTAAGACAAAGTTTTGCTTCACCAAGGTCTATGATGCCAACTCCACGTGATCTATCAACCTCTCCAGGGAGAGAATGTATCAATCAATAAGAGAAGGTGCACTAACCAATTTTGATTCACCAAAGCTCATGATGTCAACCCCGTGTGATCTATCAACCTCTCCTGGGAGAGAATGTATTGATCAATAAGAGAAGACACACTAACCAAGTTGAATGTGAAACGCACTAAGTATCCTCCCTACCTACAAGGATTCTATCATCAAGAAAGATTCCTCTAGCAATCCAATCTCTCAAGAATCATGAATAGTGTTCATAGGGCCTAATTACTATGTGAGCACAGATATATTCCCAAAAGCAAATCTACCAAAAGTACCCAAAAATCAGAAAGAGGAACACTTAACGCTTAAAGATAATATGAGATGAGTCCACAAGGTGGAACACTTAACACCTCACACAAGCTGAAAATGAGTCCCCAACTTAGAAAACAAGTGAGTTCCTAAAAGCACAAAACGGTTGCCAAGTGGAACACTTAACACTTCTGTCCTGTTGACCTCTCCCCTTTATGGTGCTGAGATTGCAACCACAGGGCGGAAATGAGGGGCCGGCGGATTAGCAAGTCCAATAACCCAAGATAGCAATCAAGATCAATCACAAGTATTCTAAGACTACTTAATGAATCCTTAAGGGGTCACAGCCTAGTATCAATTATGAAAGTGTGTAGAAATAGATAAAATCATGAAAGGACACACACAAGCCAGACACATAAGAGATTTATTTTAAGTCCAAATTGAAATGTTAATAGATGAAGGAGAATACCTTAGGTCCAACGCTCTACAATCCAAAATTTAGCACACATCCGAAAGTACAAAATCAAGACAAATCAACAGCAAACTGTAAGCGTTAGAAATCAATAATCTGAAAGTACAAATATGCAAATTCTATGCCTCTGTAGAAAAATCTTGCATGAGGCAGGATGCAGTCCCACGTGAGGAAACACTATTTCATGCGACAAAGGATGAAATCTTGCGCGAGTCAAGATGCGGTCCCGCGCGAGGAAACACTATTTTGCGTGACAAAGGATGAAATCTCGTGCGAGTCAGGATGTGGTCCCACGTGAGGAAACACTATTTCACATGACAAAGGATGAAGTCTCGCACGAGTCAGGATGCGGTCCCGCATGAGGAAGTACAGTCTCGCGTGAGAAAGTGATTTTTCGCGCACAAAAAAATAATGATACCAGTGAAATTTCGCGCGACACAGAAAGAAATCTCGTGCGACACAGTGTGAAATCTCACATAATAATTCATACAGAGATGTATGAAAGTATGGACTAAATGATAAAAATCGCAGTGTACGGATAATTTTGATAGAAAAAGTGCCAAAATAACATCCTACAGAGTATACCAGGACCCTTGAAACCCTTATCCTCAAAAGATAGAAAATAAGGGAAACCCATTTCAGGGCCCCACGGTGGGCACCAAAAATATGTGTGTGAAAATTGTACCTGATCTATAAACACAACACTTCAGTAAAACATTAGAGGTTAGCTATAATCGAAATCGTGCAAAATTGAAAACTATCTAACCAAGCAATTTACTACCTTCTAGTAGGTGCGAGATTAATGTTCTCAGATTGTTATCGAGATCAGTGACCTAGACGATACCTAAATGAAGGATTTGAATGCAATTGATCTAGATATGAAATTGAATGCAATTAATCTATATTTTTTGGATTTTCTATGCAATGATATGAAAACTTGATATGGAATCTATGCTATGTAAAAATTGATATGCTATGATATGCTAAATGATCTAACAATGATATGAAAATGAATCTAAATGAATGTAAAAAAAACAAAAACAAATTGATCTCACAATAATGTTGATTCACAATAAGCTTTGAGCCTTCCAATCGCAATTCTCCAGCGTGATTGTGCAAAAATATGAGATGCTTGGATGGAAATTTGAGAGAGATTGAGAGATGAGTTATGAAGAGATGAGCCTTGTTTTTATAGAAATCCAAGGCTTTGGAGGTGCATGAGAAAAAGCCATAAATCACTCAAATAACTCAGGTTGATTTTTGAGTTATTTTTAAATAAAGATAATTTAATTCACAAAAACATGCAAAAGCTAAGTTTTAACTCAAAATAGAGTTTAGCTTTAATTGATAATTGATAGTTGTCTACTTTTATGATTGTGCATGTTTTATTTATGAATTAATTTAATAATAAAGTGATTTATGCTCAACTTAACTGATTTTTGAAAATAAATAATTGATTTATGGGTTAATCAATTATTTAATCAAACTTTTATTAAAAACTATATTATTAAATAATGACAACTTTCTTTAATTAATTAAATAAGAATTTAATCAATTATTCATAGGATATTGGATTTATTGTCAAAATTAAATAATACAATTAATAATAGATAAAATTATCTTCAATTAAATAATTAAGTGGCAGAATTAAATCTAATTAATTAAATATGCAAAATATTCAATTAATCAAATTTTAGGATAAATGTGATTTATTGCCAAATAATCATTAAATTAAAGATAATTATGATGATTAGGAATATTACTAGGAATATTCCCCGATGCAGAATTTAAGATAATCAATTAAGATTCGATGATGTTTAGATGTGCCTTTGGTTAGGACTTTGATGTCGATTTCGTTCGATTTGATGATGTTTAGAGATTAATGAACTTATAGCCCATTTTTGGGGTATTACACATATGAATCTCTATTAGGAGATTTTGAATCCCTGTTAAAAGATTCTAACCCAGTTAGGAGTTATGGAAGACAGAAGGACCCACTGCCCAAACAGCTTCAAGGCAAGATCTTTGAACTCACTATCCAATAGATCTTAGGATTATTCAATAGAATAATATGAAATATGTTACCTCCTTCACACTATGCCAAAACCGCACTCTCTGCTACACAAGATCACAAATACAGATCTATGTACTTCACAAGTCTTCCTTCATCACTAAATTAGCTCTTTTCTTCACTTCATGCATACATTCGCATCATAACTTTCACAATCTCATATCATAACTATTAAAATCTTCTTATAACAAGGAAAACATTCTTTCCTTTATACCACACTCAAATAATTACAAATGAGTTAGCATCCAAATACAAAATAATAATTTCAACACGCTACATCAAAATTACATAAAAACTGTCAGCTTCCAGATACAATAACTTTCCAATCATGTGACCTCAAAGTTTTTGCTATAAACCATGTCACCACCAATGAGTCTCAAACTTCCCTTTAACTACACAGAATTAGATTCCATCTTGGTTAGGAGATACCCTTCGATTACCAAAAACCGCTACTCAGGAATACTGCTAGAATACTGCTTCCACCAAAATTCTTATAACTTTCATGAATAAATGAATTTATTTTTGCGCTCTTAACCATAGGCTAATAACAAACCAAAGAACATACCATCAACTATGCATAACTCAATCTACAATATAACATGTGTGCAAAACAAAATTGTGCCTGCTTCTCTGCTAAACTCCAGAATAACACTGTGTTGACATCAATGATAATCATAGTCATGAATGCAACAACCACTACTATAGAATGACTGCCAAAGGCTTTAGCATTAATTCCTAACAATAAATATGAACAAAAAAAGTTAGATGAAAAACCAAAGAAAGCCAAGAAAGGTGGGACCAAACAAGGACAACAAACCAAACAAGGAGCAAGCACAAGAGAGGGGGGCCAGGAAAGAATCAAGGGTGGTGGAGGTTGTTGAGCATGCGTAAAAAAGGTTTCCAAGAAGGGTTAATGGCCCACCTATCATCTCAATTAAGGTTAATCAAGTGGTGGTTAATAAAAATGGCCTCCTTAAGCTTCCTCTTAAAGTAGTTATCCTCCTTGGAAAGGATTTGGGTGTTCTCCAAAAAGATATGATGTTTGGTGGAAGAAGAGTGCTCCACTAAAGCACACTTGTGGACCCTATCATGCTTTATATCAACACTATGCTCATAGATTCTAGTGAGGAAAGAGTGACCCATTTTGCCTATATAGGGGATGCCACAAGAGCACACAATCTTATAGACTCCCAATTCTAAAAGTGATTCTTCGAAGTCTTTGAATGAGGGAACACAATTTCTTAATTTCGAAAGGGGTTTGAAGGAAACATGAAGGCCCTTGGTGGTCGATGAATTTCCCTAGCACTCGGTGATGCTTGCCTTGCACTCAATTTCCTTGTTTACTGAGTTTTTTGTCTTTGATTTCTTTTGATTCTAACTCATGCATTTAATTTGGGTCATGGATTTAATGTTGGTATCCATCATTGGAAAGCATGCAAACCTAGATCTGTTCATCCCTTCCATTGATTGTGGATTTGAAGGCTGACTTGGCTCGATAGCCTCTTGTATAAATGTAGTTGCATGTTGGAGGACTTCTATACTTGATTGTAATATCTAGCCTAAACTGGGAAGGCCTTATAGCCTGACATGTATGAATCAATTTGAAGATAATATAACATAATATCTACATTTTCTCTCTCACTGTTGTGTGTTGTTGCTTCCACGTGTTGTTCTGCAAGGTGGATCTAGCTAGGGTGTATGCCCTTGACCCCTCTCCCTATCCTCTCTTGCATCAAATCCTTTATCATTTTCTTGATCCACACAATTGTAGAATAATTTAATACTGCTTCTATATACTCTACTTCTGCTATGGACTGAGAAATATAATTTTACTTCTTTCTTATCCAAGTAACTAGTCTATCTCCAAGAAATACTAATCCTCCTTAGGTGCTCTTCATATCATCAATGCAACCTGCCCAATCTGCATATGTATACACATGAAGTTTTACATTCTCCAAATTAAGATACCATAAACCATAGTCTATAGTTCCTTTCAAATATCTGGATAATCCTCTTTACTACCATAAGACGACTTTGTTTAGGTTCTGCTGCAAATCTTCCAACAACACCAACCACATTAGAAATATCCAGTCTAGATTGAGTAAGATATATGAGGTTACCAATCATAGAGTTATATAGGGTCTTGTCTACTATTGTAGAATCATCTTCTATTGAAAGCTTGCTTCTTGTTATCATAGGGGTAATTACTGGCTTGCAATCATCCATCTTGAACTTCTTCAATATTTCTTTCACATACTTAGACTGTGTTAAGAATAGATTTTGTTCAATTTCCTTAGGCTCTAATTTTCCCAAAATCACCCCATAATTTTAAAAAAGGTGTTGTTCACTTAAAGTTTCAATCCTTTAAATATACACCCTGTCGGTTGAACTTGAACCTTGAACTCTTGTAGTTCAAGATTTAATGTTCAATAACATTCTTTGGTATGATTTTCCTTTTTGTTTGCAAGCTTAGCAGCATTTCATCTTTGCAGTGCGCACTCATCTAATGAACCATGAGCTGTGAACTCTCCTAGTTCAAGATTCAAAGTTCAATGGACGTTCCCTTTTTTCAAAGTGCTTTTCTTTCTTTTCTCCCTTATCGCATTTGTTTTCACTTTATTTTATAATCGTGCCAAAGGATAGTCCTTCCATCTTCTCATTGAACTTGAACCATGAACTCTCATAGTTCAAGGTTTGAGGTTCAATGTGTGCATGTAAGTTGCAAGAATGCAAAGTGGTGATTTGACATAAAGGATAGCTGGTGATTGATTATGACTTTTACGTGTGGTGAGGATATTGTAATTAATCAAAATGACACTTAAGTGTCACTTTAGTCTGGGAAAGTACAGTAATCAATGCTTAAGGTGATGTGAGTTACCAAATGATCATTAATTGAACCTTGTGTGACATAATTTTGCCATTATTGTGAATCTAGTTGGATTTTGTAAACTATTTTAAGATAAATTGACAAGCTTAGCTTGTTTTGTTCATGATGCTCAAGATATCTCATGCAGTCAGCATGGAAGAAGGTATCCTCTCTTCATCTCAGAGCTTAGTTCATCGCATAAAAACTAGGTGAGTCTCTCTATTCACCTCCATTATTTCAATTAAAAGCTCTTTCCTTTGTCAAAATTGAATTCCTTTGAAGTTGCTGCATCTCCCAATTTTTGTTTTTCCTAGCTTGAGAGCCCAAAATGAAGAACCCAATTCCAAATTTTAGAAATACCTCTCCTTTAATCTGCTCCTTGCCTGATTGTGAAGACACCCTAATTAAAACCAGAGCCTTAGAGGACATTATGAACCAAATCAAAGAACCCAGTCTAGGTTCTATGTTAGAAAAAGCCATTCAAAGTGGTCTGGCTAATGTAGTTGCTTTTCCTATAGTAGCCCCTTGTCGAGAGCTAGTTATCGAGTATGCAAGAAGATATAGTTTTGAGTAGAAGTGTATCAAGAATTTTGATGGGATTCTCTTGGTGTACATAAGCATAGATGTCATGCAAAAGGCCATAGGGATTCCAGAAAGGGACCCATATGAAGGGTGGAATATCCCCTCATCTCAATTAGTATTCACCACTAAGAGACAAGTCTACCAGAATGAAATAGCCCAATATTGGTTGCTCAAATCTCAAAAAGGAGGGTCCTAGCTCCCAAAGCCACTCACTGTAGATCATTTTAAGCCCAAAGTAGCTAATCTAGTCATAATGCTAAATAGAATTAAAGGGAACCAGCATGCATATTATTGGCATGATTAGATGTACTTCTATATCTAGGTCACTCTTGGAGGGGAAAAATATATAGACTGGGCTGAAACTATTGTCAATGAGCTCAATCATCAGTTGGCAAATTTTCCAACTGGCAGTAGCTTCCATATGTCCTCCTACTTATTCTACATTTTGGCTTGTACTAGAGAGTGGAAAGGCCTATTCCATGAGAAACCTCTCCCAAACATGAAAGTTTATGATTACTACCCTCACCTTCAAAAAGAATTTCATGTTGATAGTTTTCTAAAAGTTAAAGGAGTTTTCTTTGGAAGGTTAGCATATGAACTACAAGGGAACATTGAGCAAAGAATGTCAGAAGAGGTGAAAACCTTCATCAATACCTATGGAAGTTTCTTCATTTAGTTTAGAAGATTCATGTATCTTAGAGTGGGTGGTTTTGAAGGAGAACCATTTAAATTACCCAGATATGCTTTTGATAGTTTCACCATTGCAGAAGTTGCTCGCCAATTGGTGTATGTGCATAAAGGGGTTAAGGAAAGGAAGGGTAGAGAAAAATCCATTTTCCCAGTTGAAGTGGGTTTTTACACTTGCAAAACATCTTCAGATACCCTAAATTTAGAGCATGAGTTAAGGGAATTGAATCTGAAGACATTTGCACTCAGAAAGGATTTTGATAGCTGGGGATACACTATTGAACATTTCAGCTTGCCTTCTGAATTTCAACACATTCCTCAAATAGAGGATTACTAGGAGGGCTATGCATATGATTTTGAAGTGAGAAGGAGGACCTAGTCTAGGTTTACCTTAGGACAAATTGTTACCCTAATATTCAAATTGACATCTCAACAATAGATGAAGATAATGGTGCAGAGGTAATTGATGAGCAGTATGAAACCAGAGTTAGGGGTACACCACTCCCTAAAATAGATTGGGGTATTGAAGAGAGAGAGGGCCTAATAATCAAGACTCTCAATGTGACTAAGAGAACCAAGAAATGGGTTAATAGTAAGAGGACCCCTATTTTAAGAAGACATAATCCTAGAAGAGCTACACATGCTAAAAATATTGTCAAACCCATTGTTACTCCTAAAAAAAATATTTCCCTTGCAAGTACTAAAAATAAGAAGAAGTCTTCAGCTGACCCAGTGAAACAAGCTTCCCCTGGCTCATCACCAGTAAGAAGAAACTTAAGAGGGAGAGTTGGAAAAGAAAGTAACATGCTGGTTAATGAAAAGGAGGTCATAGATCTTGATTTCATGGATAGTCAAATGACAGAGCAAGTTGGTTCAAATAATGTGGAGGGAGACACAATGACCCCAAAGAGCAATCAGCCAAATTTAGGGGAACCTTCGGAAACCATAGTAGGTGACTCTTTGAAGACTCCATCTCCTACTCTTAGTTGATTAGGAAGTTCCATTAACAACCAAAAAATGAATGTCTTACCGATAACTCTTCTTCTAGAAGACATGGTTAGTAAGTGCCTAGGGGCTATAGTCAAGCCTAAGAGAATCTGGATGGAATCAATGATTGATGTAGATGAGAAAACTGGAAGATACATAGCAGAAAGGGCAATACCTAAGTCTGATAAATAGGTTTATGAAGCTTTGGTTGAATACTTCACTATTGAAATGATATACTTAGGGGTGGCAAGTAGGGCAGCAGATGTGAAGCACCTGGAGTCTTCTACGTAGAAGATATTACACAAGACCTTCAAGGATGAGAAGGATAAGAAATAATTGAAGGCAACCATCCTGAGATTGGTTGAGTTCATTCAAGTAGTACAAGTGCCCAACCTGCTTCCATTAGCTCAGGTGCCTCATACATTCGACCTTCGTTCACCTAAAGTCTGTAAAATCTTGGACTAGATCCAAAGGAATAAAATAGTAGTGGAAGTTTTTAATAAATGGGTTGCAAGCATGATCCAGTGGGGAGGTGACTATGTCTCTCAGTTACCATAGAACTATCAAGCTTGAGTCCAGACCTTACACCATGTCTCAATGAGAGGTAGGTATTTTTGACATTATTTTTGAAGAATTGAGAAACCTTGAAACCACAAAAGTTTTCTCCTCCAAGAAAAAGGCTCAAAGTAGACCCTCTTCTCTTCCTAAAGAATATTTTCACTCATCTCCCAAGAATTTTGATTGTAAAGCCTTAACCTTATCAGGTATTCAAGCCCCTCCTCTATTGACTATTTTTCCAACAATCATTATGGCTCAACCATGGGGTAATGCAATAGGTCCACTAGCTCTACCAGCTCATCATGCTCTTCCTAAAGGAGCCAAAGATGTTCTTCCAAGGTTTTCTAGGGATGGCAAAGTAGTTGTAGAAGAACATTACAATTCCTTCAATGTAGCCACTAACATTCTAGGTGTGCAAGAAGAAGATGCAGTAGTCCAACTTTTTGTCCAAACTTTAATAGAAGGAGCAGTGGAGTGGTTTGGACACCTTCTTGTAGGGTCCATAACCGATTGGAATTCCATGAAAACTACATTTGAAGGCCACTTCAAAAGTATAGATGATGAGCATTCTCTATTATCTTAACTCATGCAAATTAAAAAGGAGATCCATGAGCACATGAGAGATTATGTGGCTCGATATAACAAGGTCATTCATAAAATTCCTGTAGCAAAAAAGCCCACCCTTGAAAATCAACAGTGTTTCTTTGTAAATTTGATGCCCTCAGATATCGGTTTTCATCTTAGGAGGAATAGACTAGTAGACTTGGCAACTATTCAGAGCCAAGCTACTGAGCTAGAAGATGACCTGATCACCATAGGGAAGTGGAGAAGGGATGTCCAAGTACCCAATGCACAAAATACATCCTCCTCTGATCCTATGCTGCAAAGACTAGTAAATGATGTGATTACCCTCAAGAGGCAGCTTCCCAAAAGCAATTCTAATCCTCCTCCTTTGTATCGAGATATTCCTAGAGGAATGCCTAAAAAAGTTGGGCCTAGTCACAGATCTCCAAATTATCCTCTCATTGATAAGAATCTATTGGAAGCTCCTCCCAGAAGAGCTAATATGTGCACCTTTCACCTTAAAGATGATCATGATGGTACCTCATGTCCAGAGATGATCCAATCAATGCAAATGCATGTAAACTGAGAATTGATAGAAGAATCACCTGATGATGTAGTGAGTCCTTAGTTGCCTAGCGGCTCCATAAATTATTACGTAGAATACAAGTTTGAATCTGAGCAAGGAGGAAGTATTCTGGAAACTTTATAGGACCTTGCATGTACCGTGCTAACCAGAAGTTACCACAATTCTCAGGCCAATGATACACCATCAACATCACAATGGTGGGACAAAGGTAAAGACTTTTCACAAAAGTCATCAACTTTTAAAAGCTCTTTTTCTAAATAAGATGAATCATTGAAGAAAAATAATCCTAACTCTTTTAATATAGTCGATTTCTATGAAAGTTCTAAGATTCAAGTTTCCCCTATTGAATATCTTAGAATGAACCCAAAGGAGTTAGAAAGACTTGTCAAACATGTTAAATTAGGTCAGCCTCCTATAGATAAAAGTGCTAATGAGACTACTAATGCTACTTTCTCAAAACAAACCATTGTAGAAACCCAAGCTACCAAAGATACAAATCCTCCACAAGAAAATATTCCTCCACAAGATAAGAGTCCTCATCTAGGATTAAAACTAGATCCATTCTATTTTTCTTTGTTTATCCATGGCGTTAAGTTGAACAACTATATTATAGACTCAGGGGCATCTAACAATATTATGCCTGCTTCAGTTGCCAAAGCTCTAGATCTTCCCCTCACCGCAACCTTTGGTTAATGCTATTCCCTAGATGTAAAACAAGTCCCCTTGGGTGGACAGATCAAAGATTCCCAAGTAGCCCTTGTAGCATACCCCAATAAGAAGATTAAATTCACCATACTTGTAGTTGATATTCTAGCCAGCTATGGTATGCTGCTGAGCAGGACATTCTGTCGGGATCTTGGAGGAGAAATAAAGCTTGATTGGTCTCAAGCAATCATTCTAGTTGGAGATAAAAGGGTTGTCTTAAAACTAGAAGGAAAGTCAAAATACACAGTTGTCCCATTTGAGGATCCCAAGTCTCAAATACTCTACCAAGAATTTGAGTTTGGAAATTATATGATCTCATCCGCACCAGACATGAGTGAAGAAGTGTCAACTAATAAGTCTGATGGTCTTTGACCTTTGGAGTTTGATGGAAGATGTGCTTCTATTGATTCTAGAGTAGGGGTTGTATTGATATCACCTAAAGGATATTTCTTCCCATGATCTTTTAAGCTATAATTTGACAACACGAACAACACTACAGAATATGAGTCTCTTTTGCTTGGTATTGAAGAAGCAAAGAAGATGGGTATCAAAGTACTCAAAGAAAGAGGGGATGTACAATTTGTTGTCAGACAAGTAAGAGGAATGTATTCAGAAAAAAATGAAAGACTCAAACACTATAGAAATCATGTTTGGGATGAGATTGAGGAGCTTGAAGCTTTCTCTATAGAAGCTCTTCCCAGAGAGCAAAATAGTCGAGCAGATTCTCTAGCAGTTTCTTCTTCCCTGTTGTTGCCACATTCAGATTTTAAGAAAAGTTCATATAAAATTGAAATGGTGTACAGACTAAAAGTCCCAGATAATGTGGAGCATTGGCAAGTCTTTCAAGATGATAAACAAATTGATAAATTCTTGCAATTGGCAAAAGTTTTTAGCACTACCTTCTTTGAAGGGTCTTCATCAACCTGTGATGAGTTTTGCCCAGATGGTGTAATAGATGAAGGAATCTTTCAATTGAAAGGGAAAGGAATTCCTAAAGGGATTGTCTCTCTTGAAAGTCAATTTGATAGATATGATGCTATGAAATCTCCATCTTCGCTACAACAGGATATTAATCAAAGTGACTATGAGAAGGTAAACATAGGGGAAAATGAAGAAACTAAATGTGTGAATTTGGGTAGATGTTGTACTTCAAATGAGAAGCAGAGATTTGTTAATCTATTGAAGAAGTATCATGATACCTTTGCTTGGTCCTACCATGATTTAAAAAATTTCAAAGGAGGAAAATTCCAGCACCAAATTCCTCTCAAACCAGGTACTTCACCTTTTAGGCAAAAATTAAGAAATTATAATCCAAAGGTTTCTGAAGCAATTCAGAAGGAAGTAGAAAAGATGCTTCAAGCTCATATCATATACCCTATTCATCATTCCACCTAGATAGAAAATATATTTCCTATTAGGAATAAAAATGGTGAGATCAGGATTTGCGTAGATTTCAGGAACTTGAACCAATGTAGCCTAAAAGATAACTATGGACTCCCTGTTATGGACCATATTCTATAGACTGTAGTAGGTTTAGAGATGATGTCCATGCTGGATGGCTTCTCTGGTTACAACCAAATTAAGGTGGCTAATCAGGATCAACATAAAACATCTTTCACCACCCCATGGGGTACATATTCTTACAATAGAATGCCTTTTGGCTTGATAAATGTGGGTGCCACTTTTCAACATGGAATGAATTCTTCCTTTAGCCATTTGCTAAATAAGGTGATAGTTGTTTATCTTGATGATCTGATGGTGTTTTCCAATAGGCGTAGAAATCATCTAAAAGATTTAAGATCATTTCTATAGAGATGCAGAGAACATGGCATCTCCTTAAACCCCAAAAAATATGTCTTTGTAGTCACGAAAGGGAAGTTGTTAGGACACATCATGTCAAAAGAAGGGATCAAGATTGATCTAGAAAGAGTTAAATCAATCTAGCAGCTTGGTTTACCTTTGAATAGGACCAGTGTTAAATCTTTCTTCAGGCAAACCAACTTCCCAAGAAGGTTTGTTCCAAATTTTGTAGAGATAACTAAGCATATGGTGAGTCTCATGAGTGAGAAGAATCCATTCAAATGGAGCACAGAAGCTATGAAAGCATTTGATGACATCAAAAAAGCTATAGCGGAAGCCCCCACACTAATAAACCCAGATTACAAGAAAGACTTCATAATACACTATTATGCCTTAGAACATACAGTGTCTGGGATATTATTGTAGAAAAATGATAAGGGAGAAGAGGTGCCTATTGCCTTTATGAGTGTCCCTCTCAAGAAGCATGAGTTAAACTATCCATTGGTCGAGAAGCATGCATATGTGGTGGTTAAAGAGGTAAAAGCTTTTAGGTTTTATATTTTGCACTCTCACTCAATTTTTTTTGTTCCCACTTCTGTTGTCAAAGAAGTCCTAACTCAACAAGATATCGGGATGAACAATCGAGCAATGTGGATCTCTAGGATTCAAGAGTTTGACCTAGAGATTCATCCTAAAAAGTTGGTCCAGGGACAAGGATTATGTAAACTCATGTCTGAGCACGATCTTGATAGCAACATGCCCTCTATTCTTTTTGTCAGTCTATGTGATTCTTGGTTTTCAAACGTGGCATTCTATCTAACTTATGGAGACTGTCCTCCTCATTTAACCCCGAAGGAAAGAAGAAATCTTAGGTTAAAAGTTGCAAAGTATGTTATTGTTGATGACATACTATATAAAAAGGGTTTAGATGGAGCCTTCTTAAGGTGTGTTGACAAAGAACAACAAGAAAAATTGCTTAGAAAGTTTCATAATGAGGCATGTGGTGGTCATTTCTCTTCCACAGTAACCGATTTTAAAATTCTTAGGAATTATTATTACTGGCCAAGAATGTTTGGCAATGCTTATAAGTGGGTTGTAGGTTGTGAAAAATGTAAGTTATTTGGTGGAAAGCCATATTTAGCAGCTCTCCCTTTAAGACTAGTGGTCATAGAAGAACCTTTTGAGCAATGGGGGCTAGACTTTATCAGACCAATCAACCCTCCCTTTAGTTCTAGACACACCCACATTCTTACTACAATGGACTATTTCATGAAATGGGTGGAGACGGTCCTGGTTAAGAAGACCACATCTGAGGTAGTGTGAGTTTGTTAAAAATTACATTCTAGTTAGGTTTGGAGTTCCTACCAAATTGTTCATAGACAATGCCACCAATTTTTCTTCTCATGAATTAAAGTTATTCTACTATGATCATGGTATCTATCTATCCCTTGCATCTGACTACTATCTGTAGGGAAATGGATAGGCAGAATCGAGTAATAAGAACTTGATCAGAATAATGAGGAAGCTAGTATGTGACAATGCGAAGGACTAGCATAAGAAACTATTTGAAGACCTTTGGGCTGATCGAACATCTCCAAAAAGAGCAACTTGTATATCACCCTTTGAATTGGTTTATGGTTTTGAAGCTCAGCTCTCATTGCATCTAGAGTTAGCTACTGTGAAACTGTAGAAAACTATTGAAGATCGGGTTTACCAGGATGCCCTTGAGAAACAAACTTTGTATCTCAATAAAATATAGGAAGAAAGAGAAGAAATGGTAAGTCAAATAGCCTTACATCAAGCTTGGGTCAAGAATATTTTTTATCAAAAAAGATAGACCTTAGAATTTTATGGAGGGACATCAAGTGTTGTTATGGGACAAGAGACGAGAACCCAAGGGTGCTCATGGAAAGTTTGATTTACTTTGGAAGGGCCCCTTCATCATCAGTAAAGTATTGGGAGGTAATTCCTTCAAACTGGAACATTTGGATGGTACTATTTTGCCTCTGACATTTAATGGTTAGGACCTCAAGTTGTATAAACTCTAAGCAGGTTTAGTCCTATTTCCTATACATAACTTTTTGTTGTGATGTTTTCAGTCTTTCCTTTTTGGCTTGTTCCCTTTCTTTTCTATTCTAAGTTTTTCCTAGTCTGTGAAACCAAAGCTAAAGGTTCATCCTTCACCCTCATGAGGTCTCATCCCCAATCAGAGCCATTTTTACCAATAGATTTTGTTCAATTTCCTCAGGCTCTAATTTTCCCAAAATCACCCCATAATTTTAAAAAAGGTGTTGTTCACTTATAGTTTCAATTCTTTGCATATACACCCTGTCGGTTGAACTTGAACCTTGAACTCTCATAGTTCAAGATTCAATGTTCAATAACATCCTTTGGTATGATTTTCCTTTTTGTTTGCAAGCTTAGCTGCATTTCATCTTTGTGGTGCGTACTCATCCAATGAACCGTGAACTGTCCTAGTTCAAGATTCAAAGTTCAACAGACATTCCCTTTTTGCAAAGTTCTTTTCTTTGTTTTCTCCCTTGTCAAATTTATTTTTTCTTTATTTTATAATCATGCCAAAGGATAGTCCTTTCATCTTCTCATTGAGCTTGAACCATGAACTCTCATAGTTCAAGGTTCAAGGTTCAATGTGTGCCTATAAGTTGGGAGAATGCAAAGTGGTGATTTGACATAAAGGACAACTGGTGATTGATTATGACTTTTGCATGTGGCAAGGATATTGTAATTAATGGAAATGACACTTAAGTGTCACTTCAGTCTGGGAAAGTATAGTAATCAATGCTTAAGGTGATGCTAGTTACCAAATGATCATTAATTAAACCTTGTGTGACATAATTTTGCCATTATTGTGAATCTCCTGGGATTTTGTAAACTATTTTAAGATAAATTGACAAGCTTAGTTTGTTTTGTTCATAATACTCAAGACATCTCATGTAGTTAGCGCAAAATAAGGTATTTCTCCTCATCTCAGAGCTTAGTTAATTGCATAAAAACCAAGTGAGTCTCTTTGTTGGCCTCCATTATTTTAGCTAAAAGCTCTTTCCTTTTTCAAAATTGAATTCCTTTGAATTTGATGCGTCTCCTGATTGTTGTTTTTCCTAGCTTGAGAGCACAAAATGAAGAACCCAATTCCAAATTTCAAAAATACCTCTCCTTTAATCTACTCCTTGCCTGATTATGAAGACACCCTAATTAAAATCAGAGCCTTAAAGGACATTATGAACTGAATCAAAGAACCTAGTCCAGGTTCTATGTTAGAAAAAGCCGTTCAAAGTGGTCTGGCTGATGTAGCTGCATTTCCTATAGTAGCCCCTTGTCGAGAGCTAGTTGTCAAGTGTGCAAGAAGATATAGTTCTGAGGAGAAGTGGATCAAGAATATTGATGGGAGTCCATTGGTGTACAGAAGAAGAGATGTCATGCAAAAGGCCATAGGGATTCAAGAAAGGGACCCATATGAAGGGTGGAATATCTCCTTGTCTTAGTTAGTCTTCACCACTAAGAGACAAGTCTACCGAAATGAAATATCCCAATACTGGTTGCTCAAAACTCAAAAAGGAGGGTCCTGACTCCCAAAGCCGCGCACTGTAGATCATTTTAAGCCCGAAGTAGTTGATCTAGTCATAATGCTAAATAGAATTAAAGGGAGTCAGCATGCATACTATTGGCATGACTAGATGTATTTTTATATCCAGGTCACTCTCAGAGGGGGAAAATATATAGACTGGGCTAAAACTATTCCTGATGAGCTCAATCATCAGTTGGAAAAATTTCCAACTGGCAATAGCTTCCATATTTCCTCCTACTTATTCTACATTTTGGCTTGTACCAAAGAGTGGAAAGGCTTGTTCCATGAGAAACCTCTCCCAAACATGAAAGTTTATGATTACTACCCTCACCTACAAAAAGAATTTCATGTTGATAGTTTTCTAAAAGTTAATGGAGTTTTCTTTGGAAAGTTGGCATATGAACTGCAAGGGAACACTGAGAAAAGAATGTTAGAAGAGGTGAAAACATTCATCAATACCTATGGAAGTTTCTTCATTCATTTTAGAAGATTCATGTATCTCAGAGTGGGTGGTTTCGAAGGAGAACCATTTAAATTACCTAGATATGCTTTTGAAAGTTTAATCATTGTAGAAGTAGCTCACCAATTGGTGTATGTGCATAAAGGGTTTAATGAAAGGAAGGGTAGAGAAAAATCTAGTTTCCCAGTTGAATTGGGTTTTTACACTTGCAAAACATCTTCAGATACCCTAAATTTAGAGCATGAGTTAAGGAAATTGAATATGAAGACATTTGCACTCAAAAAGGATTTTGATAGTAGGGGATACGTTGCTCAACATTTTAGCTTGCTTTTTGAATTTCAACACATTCCTTAAATAGAGGATTACTAGGAGGGCTGTGCAAATGATTTTGAAGTGAGAAGGAGGACCTGGTCTAGGTTTACCTTAGGACAAATTGTTACCCTAAATATTCAAATTTACATCTCGGTAATAGATGAAGATGATGGTGCAGAGGTAATTGATGAGTAGTATGAAACTAGAGTTAGGGGTACACCACTCCCTAAAATAGATTGGGGTATTGAAGAGAGAGAGAGAGCCTAATAATCAAGACTCTCAATGTGATTAAGATAATTGAGAAATGGGTTAATAGTAAGAGGCCCCCTATTTTAAGAAGACATAATCCCAGAAGAGCTACACATGCTAAAAATATTGTCAAGCCCATTGTTACTGCTGAAAAAATATTTCCCTTGTAGGTACTAAAAATAAGAAGAAGTCTTCAGCTGACCCGGTGAAACAAGCTTCCCCTAGATCCTCACCAGTAAGAAGAAACTTAAGAGGGACAGTTGGCAAAGAAAGTAAAAATTTGATTAATGAAAAGGAGGTCATAGATCTTGATCTCATGGACACTCAAATGACAAAGCAATTTTGTTCAGATAATGTGAAGGGAGACACAATGACCCCAAAGAGAAATTAGCTAGATTCAGGGGAACCTTTGGCAACCATAGTAGGTGACTCTTTGCAAACTCCATCTCCTACTCTCAATTGGTTAGGAAGTTCCATTAACAACAAGAAAAGGAATGTCTTATCAATAACTCTTCCTGTAGAAGACATGGTTAGTAAGTGCCTGGGGGCTACAGTCAAGCCTAAGAGAATCAGGATGGAATCAATGGTTAATGTAGATGAGAAAATTGGAAGATGGATAGTAGAAAGGGAAATACCTAAGTCTGATAAATAGGTTTCTAAATCTTCGGTTGAAGACATCACTATTGAAAATATAGACTTAGGGGTGGCAAGTAGGGTGGCAGATGCGAAGCACTTGGAGTCTTCTATGTGGAAGATATTACATAGGACCTTCAAGGATGAGAAGGACAAGAAAGAACTGAAGGCAACCATCTAGAGATTGGTTGAGTTCATTCAAGTAGTACAAGAGCCCAGCCTAATTCCATTAGCTTAGGTGCCTCATACATTCAACCCCCATTCACCTAAAGTCCATAAAAAGTTAGACCAGATCCAAAGGAATAAAATGGTAGTGGAAGTTTTTAATAAATGGGTCATGAGCATGATCCAGTGGGGAGGTGACTATGTCTCTCAGTTAATTAAGACTCATGGAGTTGTGATGAAAGGAATCTCAAAGCTGTTAGCTGAACTGGTATAGATGATCAGCTGATAGAGATCGATCATTACGAGGTGCCTAAATTCCTTTTGGAGAAGCTAGTTCATGGCCTAAATGAAGAATTCCTATATGTTTCCATTGAAAGTATTGAGTTGAGAAACTCAATTATTAAGGATGGTTGTGATGGGGAAAATCACCTGCTCAATGATCTTAAGGGCCTGATCGACACCATGCAAAAAGATCTCAAATGCCTGAACATTGTTCTGATAGATGAAGAAACTCAAGATGTAAAGAAAGCAAAGAAGATAGTTCAAGAGTTGGGAGTAGGAATAACGGCTATTAGAGATAGAAAAGAGCTCACGATAGAGGATCTTACCTCCATTGCTAACACTAAAGCTATGTTTTTTGTCTATGTAGATCATCTGGAGTCCCATAAATTGAGGTTGATTCAAATTTGCAAGGACAGGAAGGTTCTCTGACAAAGAATTGCCCTCATTAGTCTGTCATATCATGCTATAGTTATCAGCGCATCATTGGCTCATGAGGAGTGGAAGTAGGCACATGCACCTAGGTCATCACAGAGTTGAATCTAAAGTGTCCATCTCAGCCGAGTTTGGTGGTCCTTGTCCACACTTTATGGGTCATTAATTTTCAGTTTCTAGTTTATTATTTTTAGCATTTTTCTAGTTATCTTAAACAGTTGGTTTCTGAAACTTGGGAAGTTTCAGAGAATTTAATATTTTTTATAATTGTAATTAATGGCTATATAAAGCAAGGAAGAAACTTTGGAAAGGGATGTTAGTTAGTTTATTTACGCTTAAGTAATAACATAGTTAAAGTTTTTAGTATTTTCTGTAAGGACTTGAATTAACTTTTTCTGAATCAATGAATGAAAGAAACTTATCAGTATAGATCTATTGGTTTATATTTTTTAGGGGATCTCTATTGGGGTATTCTACGTTGAATAAAATTCTTAATTGAATGTCTATGTTTTTCTTTGAATCTACATTTAGAGTTATGTTTTAGATTGGTGTAATGTTTATGCACTGAAGTCTATGAACTTCAAGTTTATTAGTTGCTATCATTGCATAGTAATTATATCATATTGATGAGAGTTATTGTTTCAGCCTTACCAATTTTCTGGTCAAAAGTTTGATATTTGCAGAAATGCATTATTCTTTTGCATAAATATTCATTGAAAATATTTTTAGGAGTTGTACCATAATTCGGAGGGTTAAACACCTATGTTTAATCCATTTGTTAGTAAAGGGTTGATGTTTCATAGTGGGCAATAGAGCATTAGAAATAAATTCTGAAAGAGACAAATTCATTTACTAATAGACTGATTAATGAAAATACATTTATTTTTTTTCTACACATTCAATCCCAAAAAGTACTTGATAGGTCCAATCATGCTCATTTCAAATTCGCTCTCCATCTCTTTAGAAAATTTTGCACTAAGCTTGTCATTACCACCGAAAATAATGTCATCAACAAAAATAGAAACTAGTAATAATCCATCAGGTATCTCTCTTATGAATAAAATACAATTTTCTGCTCCTTTCTTGAATCTGATCTTTCTCAAGAAACCATCTAGTCTTTCATACCATGCTCTAGAGGCTTTCTTAAGTCCATAAAGGGATTTCTTTAGTCTGCATACCATATCAAGTTTGTCTGATAAAGTAAATCCTTCACGCTGCTCTATGTAGACTTCTTCCTTTAACTGTCCATTCATGAATGCTGACTTGACATCCATCTGATATAATTTAAAGTTTTTGGATGTTGCATAGGCTAGAAATAACTTTATGGCTTCCAATCTGCTTACAGTGGAAAAAGTATAAGAGTAATCAGTTCCTTCTCTTTGTGTATATCCTTTACATACTAGCCTTTCTTTGTTTCTTACTACTGACCCATCTTCATTCATCTTGTTTTTGACTATCCACTTGGTTCTAATCACATTTTTGTCACTAGGCCTAGGGACCAATTCCCATGTATCATTCTTAACTATTTGATCTAGCTCTTCTTTCATTGCTTCATGCCAATCTGAATCATTACATGCATCTTCAACACTTGAAGGTTCAATTTGTGAAAGTAAACATATCGCTTCATCAACTGTTGAAATTGTTTCCTTTGATCTTGTCAAGACTTTATTGTTCTGATCTAATTATATCTTCTTTTGAATGGTATCTAGATGTGAATTTTGGAACATTAGGTGTGACTCTCTCATATATCTTCTATGATTTTTCTTCACTTGTTTTAGGATCATTGAATAATACATCAATGTTGTCAAACATTTCTTCAACAACTATTTCTCTAATGATACGACTAGGTTCTTCTTCAATCATAGGTGCATAATCATGATATTAGTAATATGATTTAGAACAACAAAGAGGGGGGGTGAATCAATTGTTCTCAGGTCCAGATGTATAAAAAAAACTTCAAAAACTTTTCTTTAAATCAGATCTAACAACCAAAACCAACTCGGTCATCACTGATTCAATAATAGAAATGTATAACATTGTAGTCCACTACCCAGTTGTATCTAGCTTGTAAAACATAGAAATGTTTAAACCAAAACATTCACACAAGCATTGACACTAGGATTTATAGTGGAAACCCAATTTGGGAAAAACCACTTTGTAACATGCTACTATTATTTTTACTCTTCTGAAGTGAGCTCGGTTAAAAGCCAACCCTGTCAAAGGTTACAATACACACTATTAGGTGTGACCCAGTTAAAGGATTTCAATCACTCTGTTAGAAGTGAGCCTTGTTATAGGAATTACATACATTCCATTAGAATGCAACCTTTTTCAAAGGATTTAGACATATGATTGTTAGGTCAACCTCTGTTAAAAAGATTTTGACTGTTACAATGGTTATAAAGTAGTAGCAATATTGATCTGAAAAACATACAACTCACTTTGCAAATATCAGATCCAATTCTGTACACAAATGTTGGTTTACTAACTTTGAAACTTTTCCATCTCCATCTCTGATCTACTCAGAACTTTTCTTCAAGCAATCACCACACTTCTCCTTCAGCTTTTTCTACTTATATAGTCAATAACATCTACTGATCTTCCAACATCCTCTGTTCACCCATGCACACACATACCTAATTCTTAGGTTCCCTTAATACTTCCTCAATTAGGTTAACTCATCTTTTTCTACTCAATCTCCTTCGTAGATCTTAGGGTTAGGTCAGATTCATTCAATCTAATCACTTTATATTCTTCGGCTCCTTTTCTAGAAACATCTCAAATCTCTTAAAGATTTACAATAAACTATTTTTTAGTGCATTCAATGCTTTCAAACAATTAATAAATGATGTCAACATGTTTTACATAATCCAAGAATACAATAATGTCGGCTCTAAATCTGAATTCTCTTCAAATATAAAAATATTGATGCTCGGTCAATACTGTAATCAACTACTCGGTCTTCATGTAGAAAGCTCGGTCATTACTAAAAATGTTTCCTCGGCTTATACTATCTTCCTCGGCAATTAACTAATGTTCGGTCGACACTAGAATTTAGCTCGACATATAATGACTTGGTTAACACTAACATCGCTCAGCTTGAACATGATTTCTCTATTTTTGCTCAGTCAAGCCTACCAATTTAGTCTTCAATCTTACTAAGATAAACAATACATTGTCTCATCATTGTACAACATAGTCAAGTACACTTTGTAGTATCATGATAACTCAACCTTTCCTTAGGTGCTATTGTTACCAACCTTTCCTATCCCCTTTGCAACACTCAAATAGATATAGTACTTTCCTAAGTAGTAACAGTCTTTCCAATTAAGGTTTTGACATCAATGACAACACAATAATTACTTCAATTTTAGTTTCCAACAATCTCCCTCTTTGGCATTGATGGAAACACCATATGATATCACCTGAATAACACATGGATTACCAACCAATCCAAAAACTTATCTTTCCATCAGAAAAAAATTTGTAATATCCTTAGCTCAATTCTGATTTAGAATCTATAAGCCTCACTTCTGTGACCGTCAGAAATATCCATATATCCCTCTATCCTAATCCTTCATTTCAGTTCATCATCTCCTTACTTTTCCTTTCAGTATCATGTGTTATTATATTATCTCAGTTCATCTACCTCTTTGACAAAAATTCCAAAGCAGCAACTAAAACATACATCCATCAGATGTAGATATTATCTATTCAGCTCAATGTTTCTCCTTGTCTTTGCTCTTCTTCACAACTCTAGACTAGTCCTAAAGTGTGACAATATTCTACATCGATCTATCAAATATTTTGTTGTAGCATATTTGATGTAGTGCTCCTAGCTTAACTAGGCAATGTCAGTTAGGGGAAGGACCCCTAATTGACTTCTCAAATACTCATGTGCTTCTTTAGTTAAAGCTTTAGTGAATATGTCTGCTAATTGTTCCTTTGTATTCACATATTCCATTCGGACTTCTTTATCTTGTACCAATTCTCTCAATTAGTGATACTTGATTGCTATGTGCTTGGTCTTAGTATGCATCACTAGATTCTTAGAAATGTTGATAGCACTTGTGTTGTCATAGAAAATAACAACAGGTTCAGTGATTTCTTCTTTCATGCCTACCAATAATTGTTTTATCCATACCAAATTTGAATAGTTTACTACAACAACATACTCAGCTTCAATAGTAGATTGGGAAATGCAATTTTGTTTCTTGTTCATCTAGGAGACTAATCTTTTTCCAAGAAAGAAAGCTCCACCATTAGTACTATTTCTATCATCTACATTTCCTATCCAATCAACATCTGTATATACTCTTAGTTCAAATATTTCATCCTTGTAATATAGCCCATAGTCAGCAGTCCCTTTCAAGTATCTCATAATTCTTTTCATAGCCATCATGTGTGTTTCCTTAGGATTGGTAGAGAATCTTGCCACAATCCCAACAGTTAGTGCAATATCTAGTCTACTATGTACAGCATACTGCAATTTTCCAATCATGGATTTGTACAAAGTCTGGTTCACTTCTGTAGCATCATCATTCTTAGATAACTTTTGTCTAGTAGCCATAGGAGTACTCACTGGTCTAGAATCTTCCATCCCAAAATTTTTTAGTATTTCATTAACATACTTAGACTGTGTAATGAAAATTCATTTCTTCATCTGATATACTTGTAAACCAACAAAGAATTTGATCTCACCAAACATGCTCATTTCAAATTCAGTTTGCATTTCATTTGAAAATATTTTACACAAAGCATCTTATCCACCAAAAAATAATGTCATCCACAAAAAAAATTTCCAACAGGATACCTTTACCTTCTTCATCTTTCATGTATAGATTACTTGTGTCATTTGTTCTTGAAAATCCAATCTATATCAAGTAGTTATGAAATCTCTCATACCATGCTCTGGGGGCTTTTTTTAATCCATATAGTGCTTTGTTCAATTTTCATACCATTTTTCTTCTATTTGGATCAATAAAACCTTCTGGTTGTTCTATGTGAACTTCTTCTAGTATACTATTTAAGAATGCAAACTTGACATCCATTTGATAAACCTTGAAATCTTTATAAGTGGCAGATGCAAGAAGAGTTCTTACTCCTTCCAATCTAGCTACAGGGGAAAATGTCTCCACATAATCTATTCCTTCTTCTTGTGTGTAGCCTTTGCATACCAGCCTAGCTTTGTTCCTGGTTATTTCACCTTTTTCATTCAACTTATTCTGGAACACCCACTCTATTCCTATAACATTTTTGTTTTCAAGTCTCGGCACCAGAGTCCAAGTATCATTCTTCTCTATCTGGTTTATTTCTTCATTCATTGCTTGTATCCATTCTTCATTTTCTAATGCCTCTCTAGTTGACTTGGGTTCAAATTCACATAGTAAACATGTTGGATCCTTTTTCTTACTTCTGGTCAGAATTCCAATATGTTTGTCTCCAATTATCTGTTCAAGCTTGTGATGTCTTCTTACATATTTTTCCAAAATAGGTTCAGCTCTTCTCTCCTCTATTTCATTAGGTTCCTCAACAAGATTTTCAGATTCAACTTTTGAATGCTCGACAACCTCTTCCTAATACTCAGTAGCATTATTTTGTCACTCGACATGTTCTTGTTCTCTTTCAGCACTATTTTCCTGATGCTTAGAAACCTCTTCCTATCACTCGGCATTTCTTGCCCAAGACTCGACATCAAGTGCAAGTCTATTACTTTCATCTTCTTCTTCTTCAATATACACAAAAGATATATAATCTTCTGGTTCTCTTTTGCTGTCAACTTCATTTCTTTCTGCAGACTCATCAACTTTGACATTCACACTTTCCACAATTTTGTTAGTGTTATATTTCAAACACTTATAAGCTTTACTTTTTGTGGAATACCCTAGGAATATGCCTTCATCACTTTTAGCATCAAACTTTCCATTCCTATTGTCATTTAATATGTAGCACTTACTTCCAAATATTTTAAAGTATTTAACACTTGGTGCATGCCCATACCATAATTCATAGGGTGTCAGATTTCACTACTACAATTGGGGCCAAATTTCAATAGAAGTTTCTGACGGGTAACCTTTTATTACAAATTTGGTGTTTTTTTTTTGTAATAGGCCCCAATGATGTCAGTATTATGATGGGTGTTTAATTGACCATCAAAATTTTGATAGATTCAGAGTATAGATTAAAAAAAAAAGTGAAACGGCCTCATCATTTTTATTTTGATTGGATAGAGAGATTGGGAGAAAAGGAGCAAAAGCTGAGGGCAGGAGAAGGTATGTGATTTCTTCATCTTTCGAGCCTCTGCATCATATTCAAATTTATTTCATTTTATTTGATCATGAATGCTCTCTTAAATGACCGCATTATACTGGTGTCATGCCCTAGCCCATGCTTTAACTCCATTATTTGATGTTATTGGTGCTTGTGCTCAAGGATATCCATTTTTTTGAAATGTTGACTCTAGTTATCAAATGGACAGCTCGTGAGCTTCTAGCTAGGCACTATTTTTATTGATAGCTTAGGGCATCAAATGTATTGTATCATTGATAGTTGATACTTTTTAAAAAGGAAATAGGACAAAGAATAATTTTTATTTAGTTTCTCTATTTTGATACCTAAGTGGCTTACAACCCTAGAGAACTATATGCAGATTTACGGATGCAGTTGCAGGATACATAGCAGTCAATAATTCACAATAAATCCCTACATCCAATTTGAATATCAATTAATACAAAGAACTAAGGTCCTCCAATGGCCCAATCATCCAGACCTTAACTATCCCCTCAACTAGTGACCCTTCAAAACCGGGTTATCATGTAATCAGTGAGTGATCCTTCATTCTCCTAGTGAGCTTCTAGGTAGGCACCATTTTTATATTTGATAGCTTAGGGCATCAAATGTATATTGTATCATTGATAGTTGAGACTTTGTTAAAAGGAAATAGGACAAAGAACGATTTTGATTTAGTCTCTGTATTTTGATCCCTAAGTGGCTTACAACCCTAGAGAAGTATATGGAGATTTACGAATGCAGTTGCAGGATACATAGCAACTGATAATTGACAAGAAATCCATGCATCCAATTTGAATAGAAATTACTAAAAAGAAATAGGGTCCTCCAATGGTGCAATCATTCAAACCTTGACTGTCCCCTCAACCAGTGACCCTTCAAAATTGGGTTATCATGCAATCAGTGAGTGATCCTTCATTCTCCTAGTCTGCCCTGCATCCAAACATATTGGAAATACACAATACAATGATAAAAAGTCTTTCACAATCCCCCTTCCCTCAAGGAACACTATCAACCATCCCTTCCACATAACATTTCACTATTTTATGAGTGGATTGTGCAGGAACAGTTAACATTAAACAAGGAGCAAACTCCTCAACACATCTTGGAAACCATTGAATTCAATAATAAATGAAACCTAACACCAACACTATTCCTTCCATTCACTTCTACCAAGAATAAAGCATTTAATCCATTCAACATTACATATAATCATTAGACAGTTACATTTCCTGATTGTGTAGAGGAACAGTCATGACCAAAATGATCAAAACTACTTTCACCCTTGCACAAGCTATTCCTCACTCTTAATGAGTTATAAACATGCCATTGTTTCAGTTTTACTTGCAAGTTATGATAATTTTTGTAAACATGTCATTGGTTCAGTTTAGTGTATTCATTTTTGTCAAACAAATCTTCATTGTCTTCTGATTGTCTTCTTTATATAGTAGCATGTATTAATTGGTTGACAAATAAAGAAGCATTTAGACAATTGGAAGATTTGGCTGATTAAGAGTGAGGCCTTCTTTAGAATCTCATATAAATTTGGCCTATTAAGATGAGAAGAAAAACACAATTCATTAGTTAAATTTTTCAATTTCATGTATTTTTTCTCCTATTTATTAGGTGCATAAGTTGAAGGTTGAATGTAAGAGTCTTATAATGTTGTGTTACCTTAAATCTCAAGTTTTTGATACTCCTATGATGATCTTTCTCAACAAGTATTTTATTCTATTGTTTTTTTTTGAATAACATATTGGGCAAATAAAAAATTGTGTACTTCTACAGGATAGTTAACAAAAAATTGAAGCATCAAACAAGACTTGATCAAGTTGCAAGTGGAACATGCACTCAAATAGCAAGTAATGTAGAATAACAAAATAAGTAATCTGTCGTGTCTACATTTTATTATTTTCTAAGATTACATCCATGTTCTATATTCATAGAATGGTTCAAAATTGAAATTTACAATTCGATAAAAGTGCTAATGAGTGTTGTTCCTTGCACCCTCAATCAACAACTTGCCTCTATTTTATTTTGATTTACAAACTACTATATTATTTGAATATCTTTCTTTCTTGCCACAATAGGAAAGAGTTTGAGGTGGAAGACTACAATAATAGAAGTGTTTCAATTTGGTATACTATACTACAATATCATTTCATAACTAAGTTTTCAATTTCTATATATAATTAGGTTATAGATAATCTAAGTGAAGAAGCATCATGTCAGACAATCCAAGTGAAGAAGGTAATGGGGATGCAATCAATAGATTGTGGTCGAACTTGAAAAGAAAAGGCGATGGAACATGTTATTGTCCTTGCAATAATTGTAAGGGCTTAAACATTAGAAGATTGCTAATCAAAACAACTATGAGACATTGTAGGGATAATGGTCACATTAAAGGAGGCTTTGATTATCATGAATTGGTAAGTTTTTCATTATATTTATTTAGCAATTAATATATATATGAAATACACCTAATGATGAGATCATTATCATGGTTTATTTGTGTTCATTTTAATATAGGTCAACCTCCCTAGGGGAGTACATGATATGGACCATGGAGGTGTGAATATTGAGAATATCACTTTGGAAGTGGAGGATCATGGAGGTGCAAATATTGAAGCTGAAGATTATGATCCCATGGAAGATGACAATGATGTGCCAGATGATGGTACTAATACATTGATCCATGACACATTTGGTATTGGCACAACTGATGATGATGATCAGGATGATGTTGATGTCATCCATGATATACCTCTACTTGAGAAGGTAGCCACGCCCCTTTATGAAGGATCCCAAACAAATCTTCTCTTTGTTGTGTTGTTGTTGTTGAACTTGAAGGTTATGAATGGTTTATCCAACACAGCAATGTCATGTATGCTACGGTATGTCATATATGTCATTATAGTAATTAAATGGTGAAACATGTACCATAAATATTGTTAATATTCACAACATATATTTTTTTTCTACAGATTGATAGGTGAGTTCTTGTTACCACCATCGAATATTCTTCCTCGCTCATACCAAGAATTATGTGCCACTATGAAAGATATTGGAATAGACTATCAAGCAATAGATGCTTGTCTCAATGATCATATTATTTATCATAAAGAATATGAATTTGTAACAGAATGCCATGAATGTCATATCAGTAGATATCAAATAGATCAAATAACAAAAAAGGTGTCTCAGAAGGTTCTTTGTTACATCCCCATTATACCACGTTTGCAAAGATTATTTAGGTGTAATAGCTTGGCACAATTTATGGATTACCATGCATGGAATAGGAGTCAAGATGAAATTATTTGAATTCTTATGGATGGTTCTATATTTAAGGACATAAAGGAAAAGTGGCCACACTTTATTGAAGAACCTCAAAATCTCAAGCTTTTAGTGGCAGCGGACAGTGTCAATCCATTTGGAGAGCTAAGATCTGTTTGCACTATTTGGCCTATTTTTGTCATCAACAATAACATTCCTCCATGGATGTCAATAAAGAGGGAGCACATTATGTTGGCAATGATTGTTTCAGGTATTTGATCATTTAATAGTTATCTGTGTGTAATTATAAATCTTGTAGTAAAATGTCACAATAATTATGTAATGTTGTTTATTCAACCAGGTAAATACCAAGTTAAAGATATGAATATTTATATTGAGCCTCTTATCGATGAGTTGGTGGAGTTATGGAAAGGTGTCACTATGTATGACATCTCTAGACCAATAGGAGATAAAAAATTTCAATTCCATGCAATGCTTGTATGGACAATACATGATGCCCTAGGGCTAACACATTTTTCTGGTATGTTATGGTGAATTCAAGTTGCACATGATAATTGTAAAAATAAAAATTAACATATTTAATCCAATTGTATCATTACCTTGTAGGTCTTCCAACAAAGGGAAAATTTTCATGTCTAGTTTGTGGTCCAAAGATGAAATCTCGTTATTCAAAAAGTTTAGGAAAATAGGTGTTTGATGAGTATAGGTACTTTCTTCACAAAAATCATAAATATCAAATTATCGAAAAACATCTTTTCAATGGGAAAGAAGAGACTACATCTAAGCCACGGAGAATGACACCTCACTTATGGAAGTTGGAATATAATAGAATTAATCATCAAGGTACTACCATTCTACCTAATGGTTTATGTTTGGAATTTGTATATTTTTATTGTGTTTTGTTTGCTGATTATGTGATTGATGATCGTGAATGTTGTCAAGGAAACACTATTGAGCACCTTCCAAAGGGACTAAAGAGTTATCCCAAAAAATTTAGTAGGTTTCCCTACTATGAGCAGCTACTTGATGTGCATTTGTTTGATACTATGCATATTGTAAAGAGTGTAATGGAGACATTGTGGAAGATATTGGATGGAAGGCGTGACAAAGAAAAAATTGTCAAAATTTGTAGCAACATTCATGAATCCAATCATGCAATGAAAAATTTTATTGAATCAAATAGAAATGGAGAACAGATTAATACAAGTGCCCTTCCTTGGTTATTAATAGAACAACAAGGTGATGCCATAAAAGAAGTCATATGAAAAATTTGATTTCCCATAGGATTTTCTGCAAACATAAGCAGTACCATATCAAAGAAAGGTGAATTTGGGCCAGGGTTGAAAATGCATGATTGGCATACCTTCATCAAGGTAAGTCATGTCCTTTTGTATTTATAATGTATTTGTAAACTGCATTTACTTCTCATTGTATTATATGAGAAAAGAATAAAATGATTATTTTTATAATTGTTGCAGTACGTGCTACCCCTATCCCTCCCAAAGAACTTCGACAATAACATCAAACAAGTGATATATGATCTTGGAAAATACATGAGGTAAGTAATGATATCTATTCAATTTGTTGTATATATATATTGTAAAGTCTCGTGTGTATATATTTTTGTGTCTTGAATGTCTTGTAGGTGGTTGTCATCTAAAGAAATCCATAGAGCAGATATAAAATACTAGAAGAGAAGAATTCCTCTTCTAATGTGTGAAATGAAAAAGTGTCTACCTTCAACCTTTTTCAATGCCCAAGAACACTACCTCATACACCAAGTTGAGGATATTGAAATGTGTGGACCCGTACACACTCGGTCAATGTGGATGGTTGAGAGGCACATGAAATTTTTTAAGGCTTTGGTTCGGCAAAGAGCACATCCCGAGGGTTCTATGGTGGAGGGATATATGGTATACCAGACTATGGTGTATGTTACTGAATATCTTCTTGAGCTTGCAGTAAAGATCCATATAGATCGCATTTTGGATCTCAACACCATTAGAAAATTTGAAGGGGAGTACTTGGTGGGGGAAGGAAGAATGAGGAAAGTGAGAGGTAATAAATTATAAGATGTTATTGTAGTTGTTAATTAATTCTTAATCTTCAAAATTAATTGGTTGTAAGTCCTATATTTATTTTTTGCACAGCTGCTCGAGAGTGGGATGCAATACATTTGTATATTGCAAACAATTAAGATTGGATGACAAAATGGATTGAACAATGTCATCATTTAGGTCGCACATTAACATGGGACTATGTCTTCATTGGTTAATGAAGCTCATTGTAATTGAGATCCAAATGTTACCCAAAGGGAAATAGATTTAGCACATGGTTTAAAAGATTTCTAGGTACATATAAATTTGTTAATCACTCATACATTTATGAACTCTCGATGCATTAATTTATACATGTTTTACATATTTTTGCAAGTCAAACACCACCAGGCTATGTTTTGCAATGGTCATAAATTTCGCATCAAAAAGTTGGATGACACAAAGAAAACTTGTGATTATGGGATAAGTGCAGTCTTTTAGGTGACTAATATTTCATCTAGAAATGACTTATATCCTCGAGAGTCTAAAAATTGATACTATGGCATTTTGGATGATATACTTGAGTGTGACTTTAATTCCTTCAGATTAGTTCTCTTCATCATCAAATGGTATAGGCTATGACTTAATCAAAATGATCCTGATAGAACTGTTATTGAACACGACAATGGATTTCCAATGATTAATACAAGGTGGTTTGAGCCAGTTGGGGATGAACCCTATGTTCTTCCAAGCCAATGTGAGCAGGTATTTTACTCAGAGGTTCCGCATAAATTGGGTTGGTCATTTGTTGTTAGACATGATCCAAGAGGAAGGTTGATGAGGTATAATGTGATGGAAGAAGATTGCAAACAACTAGAAGATGATGTAGATGATGATCATGAACAACAGTTAGTCGATGATGTTCTTGACGCAACTTTTCTTGAAGAAGAAGAAGATGATGACGATGATGATGCTACTAATGATGCTATTGATGATGATGATGATGATGATGTGATGATGTTGCTGATGATGATGTTGCTGATGATGATGATGATGATGATGATGATGATGATGATGATGATGATGATGATGATGATGATGATGCTGATGCTGATGCTGATGCTGATGCTGATGATGATGAAGACGATGAAGATGAAGACAATGATGGTGGTGGTGATGATGTTGACGTCAATGATGATCATGGAAATTAGTTGGATGAAGAAGAAGATGAATGACATGAATGAAATGTACAGTTACGTGATCACTTCTTAATCTATTTAATATTGATTTCTTGATAGAAATTTATAGTTATGCAATCAATGCTTAATCTAATTAATTCATGATGTACTTACTATGGGATGCTTATGGTTTTTAATGTACTTACTATGTGGTTTTGAGTATATTTATCATGATTTTTTTAGCTAACATTAGATAATTGAATTACATATGTAGGTACCCAGACTCCTTTCATGAGCATCCCACACAGTCTCATGGATCGACAAACTGACCTCGATGTCGATGATGTGACTAGATTAGGTAAAGAGCTATATGATTACGGCCTATAAAGTACTAAAATACTTTAAAATTTATAAAATGTTTTTAATTATAATAAAATATTTTTAATTTAACCCTTTTATATGTTATTGCAGATGAGCCCCCTTTGCATAATAGAGAACTAGGCATGCATTGAGATCTAATGAGAGGGTAGATGATCGTGATGATGATATCAATACCCATCTTGCAATTATATCTTAAAAACTAGAAATCAAAAGAAAAAAAAGAAATGATTGTCATCTATGAACCTTAATTGATAATGACTAATTTTTATATGCCAATGAATTTAATTATGTGGTAGTGAATGCTCATAAATTTTATAATGTGTTAATGAATGTTATCATGTGATAATTAATGAATCTCACATTTTATTAATGTGTGAATGAATGTTATTGTGTGATAATTAATGAATGTTACATTTTATTAATGGATGAAATAATGAATGAATTTTAGATGTTAACGGGGAATTTAGAGTGATGTTGGGGGGGGGGGGGGTGAGGCTAAATGAGCTTCCACCTTCACATGGTTGGCCTTGTTTAGTACAGAATATAAAACTATTCTCAAAACAAAGTGAAGCTCAATAAGTTTGTTCCTTATATAGGGTCTCAAGTGTAGCTTTTATCCCACTCTCAACATTTCAAGGCTTCAAGTGGTGTTCTGATATTGGTTTCTCCATCTCCCACTAACATCTTGTCTTTCTCTTAAGAACTCTCACTGAGCTATGATACATGGATGAGCAGAAGATGTCCCTTATAGGCTACACATATATAATATGGTAGATCTAGGGAACAAATATACTACAACATAGAATGAGTCAACTTGAATCTATAGTTTCTTCATTCACAATGAAAATTCAAATTACAAGCCATATTTTAGATTTAATATTCATATTTACTTCATCATGATCATAGCTATCACGGTTAGCATTTGGTTCAACTTTATTTGAACCACACTTCATGTTGGATTATAACATATTGACACTTACACCATGAAGAAGACAAATAATTAAATAGAAAGAGAGGACCAACTGAACCATCTTGTGGTCAGTCTATATCACATTGAGAAACAATGTCAAGACTTGAAAATCAAAACAATCAAAAGTTTCTTCAAGACCATGAATGATCAACAACATTCCATGAGAAAACAAAACACTAATCTATATTATCATTAAGCCATAAAATATGTTTTTAAAGTTTAGAAGCATATCACAAGAACTTTGCAAAAACATAGTACTATCCAAGGACCAAAATGAATACCCTCCAAATGATTATGATTATGTTGATGTTGATGTCTATAATTTATGTCTAATGATTATGATGATGTTGATGTTGATGTCTGTAATTTATTTCACTCACTGATGCTTGCCTAGATTGAATTTTGAATTGCCAGGCTAGAGAACGCTTTCTAAGTTTAGGGTTTGTTCTACATGATACTCTTAGTTACAACTCAAATGCAACTCAACATATTTTTGATGCTAGGCAACCCACTTCAGAAACTCATCCGTAGGTGAAATTTAATGTTGTGAATCTTGGCATTGTTAATGTTATTACTTTTCCTCACATTTCATATTTGTGAAAATGTTTCTTGGCACTATCTTATTCTTATTACAATGTTCTTTGTTGTGGGGCAGGAGGTCAATCTTCATTGTCTTCATTGTGGGGGACAGTGAAGATTTCTCTGACAAATAGTAGTTCTTCTTTAGTATCTTATAATAACATGCTAAACTGATAAAGGTGTTATGGGCATTTAATCTGCAATTACTAATAGACTAAGCATATTATTACTATGCTTAAAGTTCCATTTAAATGCATTTAAGGCAAAAAAAAAATTACAAAACTGAACCAAAGGCATGTTTACAACAAAGATGTGTTGAGGAGTTTGCTCCTTGTTTAATGTTAACTGTTCCTGCACAATCCTTTCATACAATAGTGAAATGCTATGTGGAAGGGATGGTTGATAGTGTTCCTTGAGGGAAGGGGGATTTTGAAAGACTTGTTATCATTGTATTGTGTATTTCCAATATGTTTGGATGCAGGGCAGACCGGGAGAATGAAGGATCACTCACCGATTGCATGATAACCCAGTTTTGAAGGGTCACTGGAAGAGGGGAATGAAGGAACACTCACTGATTGCATGATAACCCCACCAAGCATTCTTTCCTTTAATTTTCCACAATATCTCAAAGTATGATCATTATGCTTTACTTTCTTCTATATGCTATTCTTTTTATGGTTTTGTTATCTCAGAAATATATCAAAAACATTGCAGATGTGCATATAAAAGTAAAATATTGTCCTTCAATTATTCCACATTGAAGCATTTCCTCATTGGAGTATTCTATTTGTTTGTACAATATCTATCAAAAATGGTTCCCATATTTCTTCAAGATCTATTTTAATCTTTATATTGCAATTTTGATTAGATTTGACCTATAGTTGATTTCATTAGTATTTTATAACTTATACTCCTAATGTGAAATGTGGAGAGAAAGAAAGAGACACACTAGGTATGAATTACATGATATACCCATCATCACTTAGCACTTAAATAATAAATTATGGATAGGGAACAACCCCCTAACCTCTGGATGTTTGTTTCATGTTGGCCTCTTATTATATGCAAAGGTAGGCCTGTCTTTAATTAGGCTAACAACCACAGTGTAGGGGCCATAATATTTTCCCTTTAACCACATTTATAGTTTGAGAAAATCAGAAAAAAGTGTTTCAGATTTATATTATCCTTTTGAACAAGCACACTACCATCAAAATGCATAATCATTGGTCATCTCAAGAAAATTCCTATTGATTAGTAGGATATCCTTATAAAAATTTGATGCATGGATTTCTTGTGAATTATCGACTGCTATGTATCCTGCAACTATGGAAGGAATAGTGTTGGTGTTAGGTTTCATTTATTATTCAATTCAATGGTTTCCAAGATGTGTTGAGGAGTTTGCTCCTTGTTTAGTGTTAACTGTTCCTGCACAATCCACTCATAAAATTGTGAAATGCTATTTGGAAGGGATGGTTGATAGTGTTCCTTGAGGGAAGGGGGATTTTGAAAGACTTGTTATCATTGTATTGTGTATTTCCAATATGTTTGGTTGCAAGGCAGACTAGGAGAATGAAGGATCACTCATCGATTGCATGATAACCTAGTTTTGAAGGGTCACTAGTTGAGGGGATAGTCAAGGTCCCCATGATGGGGCCATTGGAGGACCCTATTTCTTTGTAGTAATTACTATTCAAATTGGATACATGGATTTCTTGTGAATTATCTGCTACTATGTATCCTACAACTGCATCTGTAAATTTGCATATACTTCTCTACGGCTGTAAGTCACTTAGAGATCAAAATAGAGAAACTAAATCAAAATCATTCTTTGTCCTATTTCCTTTTTAAAAAGTTTCAACTAGATCTATTAGATTTCCACAATCCATATTAATGCTAGTATCAGTTTCTGGGTTCAATTGTGTATAATTTTTTCCATCAATGTTTCAGATCATACTACATGATCCATCATATCATGTTCTTTTCTCTCTAGCATCCTAATGATGGATCATGTAGTATGATACAAAATGTTGATTGAAAAAATTATACACAATCGAACCCAGAAATTGATACTAGAAAAGTCTCAAATATCAATGATACCATATACATTTGATGCCCTAAGCTATCAAATATACAAATGGTGCCTACCTAGAAGCTCACCAGGAGAATGAAGGATCACTCACTGATTTCATGATAACCTAGTTTTGAAGGGTCACTGGTTGAGGGGACAGTCAAGGTTCGGATGATTGGGCCATTGGAGGACCCTAGTTCTTTGTATTAATTGCTATTCAAATTGGATGAATGGATTTATTATGAATTATCAGCTGCTACGTATCCTGCAACTGCATTCGTAAATCTGCATATACTTCTCTAAGGTTGTAAGCCACTTAGGGATCAAAATAGAGAAACTAAATAAAAATCATTCTTTGTCCTATTTCCTTTTAACAAAGTATCAACTATCAAGGATACAATACATTTGATGCCCTAAGCTATCAATACAAATGGTGCCTAGCTAGAAGCTCACGGGCTATCCATTTGATAACCATAGTCAAAATTTCAAAAAAATGGATATCCTTGAGCACAAGCACCAATAAAATCAAATAATGGAGTTAAAGCATGGGCTAGGGCACGACACCAATAGAATGCAGTCATTTCAGCGACACCAATTTAGAATGTGGTCCTTTGGTGTGTATTAAATAGAATAGAATTTTCAGCATATTATTATCATTCTATTTCTTTGTTGTAAACATGCCATCAGTTCAATTTTGTAACTTCACTATTATATGAGTGGATTGTGTAGTAATAGTTAACATTAAACAAGGAGCAAACTCCTCAAGACATCTTGGAAACCATTGAATTCAATAGTAAATGAAACCTAACACCAACACTATTCCTTCCATTCACTTCTACCAAGAATAAAGCATTTAATCCATTCAACATTACATATAATCATTAGATAGTTACATTTCCTAACTGTGTAGAGGAACAGTCACGACCAAAATGATTAAAACTACTTTCACCCTTACACAAGCTATTCCAAACTTTGAGTAAAATGAGAAATATGCTATATCAAATCATTCATAGTAACCATTCAAAGGATCATTTTGTCAATGAACCCTCTTACTGTACCCCTACGACAGAGAAAGGAAACCTCAAAATAGAGAAAGGAAACTTAGTAAAACCAGTCTATGCTGATGTTTGTGAGGGTACAGTCATGATAAGTGCCTCTCAAACCTCTCCAAACATGTAAGATTGTCTTTAAATACTTTATTGATCTCTTCTAAACATTAACCAAATCAAACCTACATTTGAATCCACACACAATAACCCCAAAATGAAGCGTTTTGTATCCTTTAATGAATCTCAGTCACTGGTAGCGCATGGACAGTCAAACCACTAGTCTCCAAAGCATTCAATAAGTGACTAGATTGTATTTAATACACACTATTCCTTCCATTCACTTCTACCAAGAATAAAGCATTTAATCCATTCAACATTACATATAATCATTAGATAGTTACATTTCCTGACTGTGTACTAGAGGAACAGATAGGAAATGTAACTGTCTAAATGATCCAAACATTTGAAAATAGTGAAATGATATCCTTGAGCACAAGCACCAATAATATCAAATAATGGAGATAAAGCATGGGCTAGGGCATGACACTAGTAGAATGCGCTCATTTTAGAGAGCATTCATGATCAAATAAAATGCAATGCATTTGAAATTTGTAGTCGAATATGATTCCAGATGCTCGAAAGATGAAGAAATCACATACCTTCTCTTGCACTCAACTTTCGCTCCTCTATCCAATCAAAATAAAAATGATGAGGTCGTTTCAACTTTTTTTTTCATAGCCAAATCTTCCTTGTACCACACGAAGAACATGCCATTGGTTCAGTTTTGTAATTTGTTTTTTGTGTAATTAGTAATTGGAAGATTAAATGCATATAACACCTTTATCAATTTAATTAGCATGTTATTATCATATCAAATAAAGTATGTTTAAGAATTGTTGGGACTGGTCCTTTTGTGTATATTAAACATATTAGAATTTTCAGCATAGTATTATCAATCTATTTCTTTGTTCTAAACATGCCATTGGTTCAGTTTTGTAGATTTGTTTAATCCATTAAATGCATTTTTCATGAGGAGGGATCTTGTTCTTAGGAGATTAATGAAGATTGTGCACCTCAAAAACTAATTCATAAGGTACCAATCATGTTTCCTATTCACTTATATTTTTGGATTGGTAAGTCTCCTTATAAGTTTCATGTCCTTTCTTTTGATTACTATGGATGAGATATATATCTTACATTTAACATTCAACTTCTTTACATTTTAGAACATGTAGTGTGTTTTTTGAGGATTTTACCAAATCAACTTTTAACATAAACTGAAAACACCAAACTGATATCTTGCCCTTTCAACTTGACAAAATATTTGCATTTGGCCAATAACTGCAAGCAACTGAATGATAAATCCACATACCTGTATCTTTGTAAAATACCTGGAACATCAAAAAGATGGCTAAGTGGCTTCCACCATGATTTTTATCTACTGAATATGGGAAAAAAAAAAACCAAAAAAAATCGAATAGAAAACATGATTGGTCATTTCAGAGAGCATTCATGATCAAATAAAATGCAATGCCTTCTCTCGCGCTTGATCAACTTTCACCTGCTCATTTTCTCGCACTCCTTTTCTCTACAAATGAAATAAAAATGATTTGGCCATTTCAAAATAGTGAATCGATATCCTTGAGCACAAGCACCAATAACATTAACTATTTTGATATGTGGGTACCCTAATGTTGGCAAGATTTCTTTTATTAATAAGATTACTCTGCAAGCTTGAAGAAGTGATATATTTTGGCAAATGAAGAGTAGAAAGATGATGATATTCCTGAGATCATGGATGGACACAATGTTGCAGACAGAATGGGAAGACATCTTTCTAGACTGGCCCTAGATCCTTTGACAATTGGGGTAGGATCCAAACCTAGGCTAAAAAGATGTCTTCCTTTCTATTGTGGAATTATCCCTTCTTTGGCCTACACTCATTCCTCTTCTCAAAAATGGTTATCTAGAAACTTTGGATATTGTTTCTCATCCATGCACAAAATGTGCTAGTGATCGTATAAAATTACTTTAGGCCTTGAGTATTGATGAGATGTACAAGTGTAAAATGTTTTTGCGAGACTGGGATCAATTTGTGCAGTGTACATAAATGCAAGGTGGTGATTATTCTCGACGATCGATAGGTAGTTAGGATAGTAGCTAGGACTAAAGATAAAACAACTCAAGAGACCATCATAGGTTCTCTCTTTCTTTGGTCTATATTATTGATAGAATGTTTTACTTTTCATTAGCTCATCAAATCCCTAGATTTGAAAGAATTTAATAGAATATTTTCATGACAATGTATATTATTTATATTGATGTTGCATGAATTTATCTACTTCACGCACTTGTAGACTATGAGGACAGCGATAAAGAAGCATGGTCATGGCCATGCTTCTTTATCGCCATACTCATAGTCTACAAGTGCACGAAGTAGATAAATTCATGCAACATCAATATAAATAATATACATTGTCATGAAAATATTCTATTGAATTCTTTCAAATCCCCGAATTTGATGAGTTAATGAAAGGTAAAACATTTTGTCAATAAAATAGACCAAAGAAAGAGAGAACCTATGATGGTCTCTGGAGCTGTTTTATCTTTAATGTGCATATCCGTCAGTTTTTCAACACTTAATCATTAATTCCAATAGAAGTGCTACACATTCAACAGATAAAATGTCAGAGAAAACTAATTTACAACAATATTTTTGACAGTAATGCTATACGTTCAACAGGGAATCTGTCGGAGAAATAATGAAGTATTGTCACTCTTCTGACATTTCAAGTGTCGCAAAGTGAAATTTTTTGACAGACAGTTCGACATTAATGCCATATCACCGACAGGTATATCTATCAGAATTAAGTAGAAACTGTCGCTATTCTGACAGTTATAATGTCGGAAAAGATACCTTTTCGATAGTTGATAGGTATTGCATCAAAATTCTGATGGATAAACCGTAGGAAATGCTATAACGAAGTTGTTGCTGAAATGCAAGGTTTTGACGTGATATGGTGTTGGTAAATCGATAGATACATCTTTTGTCACAATTTCCTACCTAAAAATGGTGACGGATGCATCTATTGAAATGCTGACAAATTAGCATTGCAAGTCCGACAAATGGCTGTCAGAATTTGACCCCAAATGTAGTAGTGTTTGTACCTTTTTTGATCTGTACCCAGTTAAGAGTGTAGATAGCTGTACTTATAGATTCTTTCTAGTATTTCTATGCCACATTCTTTTCAATCAACAATGTCCTTGCACAATCCAAGATAGATATGTTTCTTCTCTCTTCTATACCATTCTGTGGAGGTGCTCTAGGTGCAGACATCTATCTTTTGATTCCTCTTTCATTGCAAAATAGATTGAATTCATTTGATGTAAATTCTCCACCTCGGTCAGATCTAAGACATTTCAATTTCCTACCTGTCTCCTTCTCAACCTTAGCCAAATACCACTTAAAGAATTAAAAAGCATCAGATTTTTCTTTTAGAAACATTACATGCATCATCCTAGTATGATCATCAATAAACAAGATAAAATATCTAGCACTACAGTAACTTTGTACACCCATAGGTCCACAAAGGTCAATATGAACCAAATCTAAAATATTATCAGAAGTAAAGGATTTTCTCTTAAAACTTGACTTAATCATTTTTCCTAACTGGCATTCCTTGCACATCACATTCTTAGGTTTCTTCAATCTAGGTAGATCTCTTACTTTCTTCTTCTTACTTATTTCTACCAGATTATCAAAGTTAACATGACATAGCCTCTTATGCCATAATAAAATGTCATCAAGTTGTGCAACCATACATGCTTCTTCAAATAGGTCAAGATAGAACAAATTACCTCTAGTCTGTTCTCCACTTCTGATCAGTTCATCAGTAGCATCAAATATTTTAGCTTTCTTGTGATGAAATTCCACTCGGTAACCAGTGCTATTGAGCTAAGCAACACTTAGCAGATTATAATTTAGACCTTCAACCCAATATACATTTTCACAAGAGAAAATATCAGTCAGTTTAATCAAACCTTTTCCTCTAATAAGACAGGGTGCATCATTACCAAATTTTACACTTTTACCTCTATAATGATGTAAGGTCTCAAACTTACTCATCACCAGTCATGTGATGTGAATAACCACTGTCAATAATCCATTTTTCATTCTTGTTCACATAGGAGATCAATGTAGTTTTCTCATCCTCATCAGATTCATCTTTCATTGCAACATAGACTACCTCAATTTCAAAATCATCACTATCAGTGTCAGTTTCTTCTTCAGTAGTGTAACAAGATTTATTTCCTTTTCCTTTGTAGTCTTTGTACCTTTGGTAGCTTCTATCATCTCTTCTATCTTTGTGTTTTCTTTTTCTTTCTTCATCTTCATCATTCCTATCAGGACATCTAGCAGCTATATGACCAACTTTATTATATGCAAAACATATAATATGGAGTTTATCTTTATATTTTCCTTTTCCTCTTCTCAGTCTTCTAGTCATAAGAGCTTCTAGATCCTCAAGTTCTTCATCAGAAGTGTCACTGTCACTTTCACTTTCACTTTCACTGATGCATTTTTCTTTTTCTTTCTTTGGCTTGTTTAGAACTAATTGTGACTTAAAAGCATATTTAACATTACCAATACTACCAATAGGGAAGTTATCATAGTTAGAGAGTTCAAAAGTAGTCAGCTTGCCAACCAAACTTTCCAAAGTAAGCACATTTGTAGAGTTACATCTAGATTTTTGAATAGCTAAGATCTTAATAGCATATATAGGACACAGAGTTCTTATTACTTTACCAATTATAGTTTCATCCTCAATAGTCCCACTTGCTCCTCTAATAGCATTCACATCTTCTTTTATTCTACCACAATATTGTGCAATGTTATCACCTTCTTGCATTTTAATTTCATCAAACTTACCTCTGAGACTCTTGGCCTTAGCTTTCAGTACATTTATGTCACCACCATAGATCTTTGCAAGAGTGTCCCACATCTCCTTAGCACTTGTGCAATCCTTAATGTCCTCAAATTCTGGATAGCTTAGGGCAGATGCAATTTCTAGCATTGCCTGATTATGTTCTTGCTTAGCTCTCATTTCTTTGGAAGTCAAAGGTGCGACAGGTGAGACAGTCATTTTCAATGTAGTACTTTGCAGAATAACCAATACCAGCCAGATGCAGCTTCATCAAGCTTTTCCATGCAAGGAAGTTTTCCTTATTCAACTTTGGTACCTCCTTATACATCCCGATCATTTGCTTCAAGCCCCTTTAAACTTGATTTATGTAAACACCAATAATAAGAAACTTCTCTTTGATACTAATTGTTAACATGATTTAGAACAATAGAGAGGGGGGGTGAATCAGTTGTTCTCAGGTCCAGATGTATAAAACAAACTTCAAAAACTTTTCTTTAAATCAGATCTAACAACCAAAACCAACTCGGTCATCATTGATTCAATAATAGAGACATATAACATTATAGTCCACTACCCAACTATATCTAACTTGTAAAACATAGAAATTTTTGAACCAAAACATTCACACAAGCATTGACACTAGGATTTATAGTGGAAACCCAATCTGGGAAAAACCACTTTGTAACATGCTACTATTATTTTCACTCTTCTGAAGTGAGCTCGGTTAAAAGCTAACCCTGTCAAAGGTTACAATACACACTGTTAGGTGTGACCTGGTTAAAGGATTTCAATCACTCTGTTAGAAGTGAGACTTGTTATAGGACTTACATACATTCCATTAGAATGCAACCTTGTTCAAAGGATTTAGACATATGATTGTTAGGTCAACCTCTCTTAAAAGCATTTTGACTATTACAATGGTTAGAAAGTGGAAGCAGTATTGATCTAAAAAACATACAACTCACTTTGGAAATATCAGATCCAATTCCATACACAAATGCTGGTTTACTAACTTTGAAACTTTGCCATCTCCATCTTTGATCTGCTCGAAACTTTTCTTCAAGCAATCACCACACTTCTCTTTCAGCTTTTTCTTCTTATATAGTCAATAGCATCTACTGATCTTCCAACATCCTCTGTTCACCCATGCACACACATACCTAATTCTTAGGTTCCCTTAATACTTCCTCAATTAGGTTAACTCATCTTTTTCTACTCAATCTCCTTAGTAGATCTTAGGGTTAGGTCAGATTCATTGAATCTACCCACTCTATGTTCTTCGGCTACTTTTCTAGAAACATCTCAAATCTCTTAAAGATTTACAATAAACTATTTTTCAGTGCATTCAATGCTTTCAAACAATTAATAAATAAATTCAACCTATTTTACATAATCCAAGAATTCAATAATGTTAGCTCCAAATTTGAATTCTCTTCAAATATAAAAATACTGATGCTCGGTCAATACTATAATCAACTACTCGGTCTTCATGTAGAAAGCTCGGTCATTACTAAAAATGTTTCCTTGGCAATTAACTAATGTTTGGTCGACACTAGAATTTTTCTCAGCATATACTAACTCAGTTGACACTAACATCACTCGGCTTGAACATGATTTCTCTATTTTTTCTCAGTCAAGCCTACCAGTTTAGTCTTCAATCCTACTAACATAAACAATACATTGTGGCATCATTGTACAACATAGTCAAGTACACTTTGTAGTATCATGATAACTCAACCTTTCCTTAGGTGCTATTGTTACCAACCTTGCCTATCCCCTTAGCAACACTCAAATAGATATAGTACTTTCCTATGTAGAAACAGTCTTACCAGTTAAGGTTTTGACATCAACGACAACACAAAAATTGCTTCAATTTCAGTTTCCAACATATATCTCTCTTGAATCATAAAATTTTCATCAATCTTTACATGAACACTTTCAATTATCTTCTTCAATGTTAAGTTAAAACATCTATAAGCTTTTCTTTTAGTAGAGTAACCAATAAAAATACCTTCATCACTTCTTGCATCAAAATTAACAATTGATTCATCTCTCTTGATGTAGAACTTGCTTCCAAAGATTTTGAAGTATTTTATAGTAGGTACATTCTAAGACCATAGCTCATAAGGTGTCTTGTCTACACGTGGTCTTAATTCAATCATGATAGTGTGCACTATATTAAGAGGCACAAACCAAGGTAGGGAGGATCCAATTAAGGACAATCCTTGCCTTGCAGCTTCATAATTACATAGTGGAAATACAACAACACAACAATTGTTTTAATAGATTTTCATTAACATGCCTGACTGTAAGGCCTTCTGGATTTTGGCCAATTACAATCAGAAACAAGTTCTTCAACATCCAAAATGATCCAATACAATATCAGCTAGTTCAGCTCTGAAAACAATTAGTAACTAATGGAAACCCTAAGGAAAATCTGAACTTGAGCTCACAAGACTCCAAGCAATATCCTTGTCTCCAAGTGTGTAACCCACTACCTCTGCAACTACAAACTATCAGATAACAATCTGATCTACATGATCATGCAAGATCATTTCCACAACTTCGCCAACTCTAGTTTTAGCACATCCAAATGATGTTCTTCCTACTAATCCTGATGATGATCCAGTGGATGATGTCTCTCCCTAAACAACTACCCAAACACCTCTTTAAATACTAATCATCAACCACAAGTTGGATGGATGAAACCATTAACTCATCCTAACAATTATTGAATGCAATACAAATCAGCTTATAATTCACCTTACAAACATTTAATACAACATGTCAGCCTCTAGATCCACTTAGGAGAATCCAACAAAAGATACAAACAATAAATGCACCAAATCGGCCCAACAAATCACACAAAATTCTAGTCGGTAAACCAGAACTACTGAGCAACAGTGAAATAACCAAGCATGTCAGGCATCGCTGAGCACCAGTGTTGACCAAGCACTACAAGCATCACTGGGTAACACTTTCACTAAGTTCCATAGATTACCAAGTTCCTTCAAAGACCGAGCTTCCTTCAATGACCGAGACCGTCGGTCAAGGCTGCACTCGAGTAACACTAGCCAAACAACATACCTCCATGCAGATTCACCAAGTACCCTAGAATGCCCCTACATCAGACACCCCAGGTTTGAAAAGATTTTCATATGTGAGAAGAACTATTAGGAATTAATGCTGAATATATCCTATGGAGGAGTATTAGCAGCCATTCTGTAGTAGTTGTTATTGCATTCATGGCTGTGATTTTCATTGATGTCAACATAGTGATCTACTGAAGATTAGCAGAGAAGAAGATAGTGTTTGAGTTAGTGCACTTGGGATATTGAAGATAAAGCTATGCATAATTGAGGACTTACTCTTTGATGTGTTATTAGATCATTATTAAGAGCATAGATAGTAATTCATTTATTCATGGAAGTTATGAGGAAATCAGTGGAAGCAGTATTTAGGCAATGTTCCTCAGTAGCGGTTTGTGGAAATTGGATGATATCTCCTAATCAGGATGGAATTTGGTTATGTGTAGTCAGAGAGTAGTTGGAGACATGTTGATAGTGATGTGGTTGATAGTGCAAGATCTGAGGTCGCATGAGTAAAGAATTATATTGATTGGAAGCCGACAGTTTTGTGTATTTTTGATGTAGCATGTGGAAACTTTTATTTTGTAATTTTTATGCCGACTCATTTGTAATTACCTGAATGTGGTATAAAGGAAGGAATGTATTCCTTGTTGTAATATGGAATTTGATGAATGTAAGTTTATTGTGAGTGAAATTGTGGAAGGAGGATATGCGAAGTACTGAGATCTAGTATTGAGATCTAAAGAAAGAGTTGGTGAGGTTTGGCATAGTCAGAGAAGGAGTATTGATTTATTGAGGTCACTAATCTTTTGGTATTATTTTGTTGAGTAATATAAAGATCAATTGGATAGTGAGTTTGGTGATCTTACCCTGAAGCTATTTTGGTAGTGGGTCCTTCTATCTTCCATAACTCCTAACGGAGTTAGAATCTTTTAATAGGGATTCAAAATCTCCTAATAGGGATTCATATGTACTGAATGTATTTCATAAGACTCCTAACAAATTCCATCCTTTCACAAATAATATTCATATAAGTGCATCTTTTGTGGGCATCATTCTCACTGGGGTTTACTCTTTGATCAAGAGGTTCCCTAGTCAACATATCTTGTGTCATTGTGTTATTGTGCATGTATATCTTTCTATGGTTTGTGGTTACATTTCTTACATGGTTAAAATATATTGAAGTTGATAAAAGTTATATTTATCTAATAACTTATTCACCCCACCCCCTCTTATTTATCTTGGTGGACTTTACTTTCTAACAATTGGTATCAGAGTGGCAAGTCCTTGAAAGAAAATCTTAACATCTTAAGGAGATCCATGGTCAATTTCAGGAAAGAAAGCCCTAAGTTTGATGGAGTAAATTTTTACAGTTGGAAAGAAAAGATGATGAAACGTCTACTATGTTTAGGACTAGGTTATTGGTTGATTGCAAAGAATGAGAAGACTATCATTGATGAGGATAAAATTGAAACATGTACTAATGATGAAAGAGATCTATTCATGTGTAACATACTCACTAGATAAGCACTCTTGTCAGCCCTTCCAGAGAATGAGTAGAGTCAGGTAAAATATTTGAAAACATCTCATGAAATTTGGTTATCTTTGTAGTCTACTTTTGAAGGTGATGAACATGCAAAGAAAGTCAGATTACATAATTGGATATGTGCTTTTGAAGATATAAGAGTGATGGAAGATGAATCTATTAGAAGCTATATTTGTAGAATGTCAGAGATTGTTGCAGGTATAAAATCTTGTGGTGGAACAAAGACATAGAATGAAGTGATTTTTAGGAATAGTCCCAAAAGATAACTGAGAGGGTGGGAGGGGGGGGGTGAATCAGTTATCTAAAAGATTCAATTCTTTATCCAATTAAGTATACTTAAACATAAAACATAAACACAATGAAAGAACACATGAACACAACACCAATGTTTTGGTTACGAGGAAACCCAAATAGGTAAAAACCCTAGTGGGACTTGATACCCACTAATATCCTATATTAGTGTATAATGATCCTTGTTAGAAGATCCTTTACCCTGTTAGGAGTAGCTTTACAATATATTAAGTATAGTAGACCTAGTCAAGGGTTAGACCCTGTTAGGAATCTTTTACAATTGTCCCTGTTAGGGGAGAGGATGCACTGTCTGAGAGCTCACTACTCAAATGGGCAAAGGCTACAACCTTCTGAATAATAGATACACACTATATCTAGATCTTGGTGAATTGTGCTTTAACATGTTGTCTGGATCAGTTCCAATGAATAGCACAAGTACTTTACTTGGTCACATAGACCTTCTTATGATGGTTCTACACTTCACACTTTCTACTCTACTCTCTTTCATCAACTCTAAAACCACACTTCAGCAATCACAAATGACTACCTATAAACATCTTTCCTCCAAATGATATAATCAAGTCAACCTATTAGAACCACCTTTAAATCATATTAGAGAAACCATAATAAAATCCAACAACATTTTGTTAGCTCTATTATGCACGCAACACAATCTGGGACCTATCTAATAAAATAAATGTAGACGCACGCTACACACTGTCAGCTCTACCAAAATAACTGAAACTTTCTTTGTAAGCTGAATTAACTAAAGCACTCTTAACCAAACATCAATAATACTTCTCCAAGCTTAACTCCAAGGGTGCATACCCTCAAGATAGGTGCAACTCTAGAACTAATAATATCTATGTTGGCTCTTCTGAACAAACACAGGAAACTGCTACTGGCAAATAACGACTACATAACTTTACTTGCGTTCATAATCAGACTATGCATCCATGAACTTAACATTAATAGCATGTCTTCAACAAATATACAAGCGCACGAGGCTCCATGATAATTGTACGAACAACCATACACATAATACTGCCTGTAACTCTGTCAGGAACACTACTAACACCAACTGCTATATAACTATTTGTACTAACAATTAACCTCTGGGCCCATGATATCATGTTGATATCATGTTCATGCAACATATATAGAAATCTTATTGTATAAGACTTCCATGCATTCTACTTTCCATATGTTGTCATCAATGACAAACGTAGAGTCAGTATTGACCTGCTGGCAAATCTCCAACAATCTACCCCTTTGGCATTGATGGCAACATGTGGAATGAAAAACCATCACCAACCCAAATGAACATTTCTTTTATAACATGCTCCATTTCCTCTTCAAAACTCCCCCAAAGAAGAATCCACCATCTGTTGCAATATTTTCTAATATTCTCCATTTCCTCAACTAAACTGCTATCATATCTGAATGTTTGTCCCCCTTAGTATATTAGTCCTCTTTTTCTTCTATTTTTCATGACTCTATATATTACTCCCCCTTTGACATCAATGGAAAAGGGTGCCATTTATTTTAAGCACTGATACTACTCCTGAGGTAGAGTAGTTAACCTTCCACCGGTCCTAGAGGACTGATGCCTTTCCTTCTTTCTTCTAAGTAGAAACAGGGAAGGGAATGACTCCCAGCTTCTCCCTGAGATACTTAGAAGTATCCTTAGGCAAGGGCTTTGTGAATATATTTTCCAACTAATCCTGAGTACTCACATAGTCCAACTTGACTTCTTTCTCTTCCAATTTCTCTCTTAGGTAGTGATACTTGATCTCAATTTGTTTTGTCTTTGCATGCATCACAAGGTTCTTTGACATATTGATAGTGCTAGTGTTATCATAGTGAATAACAATAGGATAATCAATCTAAATTCAAAAATCCTTTATCATCTACTTGATCCAAACAATTGTAGAACAATTTAGGGCTGCTACAACATACTCTGCTTCTACTGTTGACTGAGAAATAAAATTTTGTTTCTTTCTTGTCCAAGTGACAAGTCTATCACCAAGAAACACTGCTCCTCCTGAAATACTCTTTCTGTCATCAACACATCCTGCCTAATCTGCATCAGTGTACACATGAAGCTCAACATTTTCTAAATTAGGATACCGTAGACCATAATCTATAGTGCCCCGCAAGTATCTGAATATTCTTTTTACTGCTATGAGGTGACTTTGTTTAGGTTCTACTGCAAATCTTCCAACTATGTTAACTACATTTGAAATATTAGGTCTAGTCTGAGTAAGATATATGAGTTTACTAATCATAGACTTATACAATGTTATATCTACTACTGGTGATTCATCTTCTTTTTTAAGCTTGCATCTAGTGATCATAGGTGTTCATACTGGCTTGCAATCATCCATCTTTAATTTCTTCAGTATCTCTTTCACATATTTTAACTAATTAATAAAAATTCCTTTTTCTATTTGTTGCACATTTAATCCCAAAAAGTATTTGATAGGGCCAATCATACTCATCTCAAACTCATTCTACATTTCTTTGGCAAATTCAGCACTTAGTTTGTCATTACCTCCAAAGATAATGTCATCAACAAATATAGCTAGAAGAAGCAAACCTTTAGATGTCTCTCTAATGAATAGATTACAATCTTCTGCTCCTTTCTTGAATCCAATCTTTGTTAAGTATCCATCTAGTCTCTCATACCATGCTCTAGGGGCTTGCTTAAGTCCATAGAGGGCCTTCTTTAATCTACATACCATATCAGGTATGTCTGATAGGTTGAATCCTTCCGGCTACTCAATGTATACTTCTCCTTTCAAGTTTCCATTCAAGAATGCTGACTTGACATCCATCTGATAAACTTTGAAGTTTTGGATTGTAGCATAAGCTAGAAACAACTTAATAGCTTCTAATCTACTCTCAGGTGCAAATTTGTCTGAATAATCAATGCCTTCTCTTTGTGCATATCCTTTACATACTAATCTTGCTTTGTTTCCTACTACTTTACCATCTTCATTCATCTTGTTTCTAAATATCCATTTTGTTCCAATCACATTCTTATCACTAGGTCTTGGGACCAATTCCCAAGTGTCATTATTAACAATCTGATCAAGTTCTTCTTTCATATCATCATGCTAATCTGAATCATTACATGCATCTTCAACACTTAAAGGTTCAATTTGAGATAGTAAACATACTTCTTGACTACTAGCTAAGTTCTTTGCTTGGGACCTTGTTAGAACTTTGGCGCTCTGATCTCCAATAATTTTTGTCTTGGAATGATTTCTTGATGTAAACTTTGGAACTTTAGGTGATGTTGACTTATCAGCCTTGGGAATTTCTTCTTCACTTGTCTCAGGGTCATTGAATAACACATCAATACTATCAAACATTTCTTTAATAACTATCTCACTAGTAGAGGGTCTAGGTTCTTCCTCAATCAAGGGTGAGTAATCATGATATCTTTCTTGAATCATAAAATTTTCATCAATCTTTACATGAGTACTTTTAATGATCTTCTTCAACCTTAAATTTAAACATCTATAAGCTTTAATTTTAGTAGAGTAACCAAGAAAAATACCTTCATCACTTCTTGCATCAAAATTGCCTACTGCTTCATCCCTCTTGATGTAGCACTTGCTTCCAAGGATTCTAAAGTATTTTACCATGGGAACATTACCAAACCATAGCTCATATGGTGTTTTGTTAGTGCATGGCCTCAATTAAATTCTATTGATGGTATAAACTATTGTATTGACTGCATCTCTCCAATAGGTGTGTGCAACTTTTCCTTCTATCATAATGGTGCGCGTTGTATCAAGAATGATCATATTCCTTCTCTCTATAATTCCATTTTGTTGAGGGGTTCTAGGTGCACTTAACTGTCTCTTTATGCCATGTTCTTTACAGTATTCATAGAATCTGTCAGAGGTGAATTCTCCTCCTATATCCGATCTCAAATATTTTATCTTTAGTCCAGATTCATTCTCAACCTTATCTTGTAATATTTTGAACTTCTCAAATGCTTTTGACTTATCTTTTAAGAATGCAACCCACATCATCCTAGTATAATCATCAACAAACAAAATGAAATACCTTTCACCATAGTATGATCTTGTTTGAGTCAAACCACATAGATCTCTATGAATCAGATCCAACTTGTTCTTTGCTGAATTCTGCTTGCTCTTGAATGAATTCCTCACATGCTTTCCCATCACACATTTTGTGCATATAGTATCAACTAGCTTTGCTATGCTAGGTAGATCTATCACTGCTTTTACATTTCTTATCTTTACTATGTTATCAAAATTGATATGACATAGTCTCTTATGCCACAACCAACTGTCATCAACTTTAGTAACAAAACAACTTGCTTCTGAATTGAGTTGAAACACATTACCCCTTGTCTTTGAGCTTGATGCAATCATAACACCATCCTTGTTGTTAATGATGAATTTTTCATCTTTGAACTCCAACTAATAGCCTTTTCCAAGTAACTGACCAACACTGAGAAGGTTATGTTTCAAACCATCAATATAAAGAACATCATCAGTACTATTGTTTCCATCCAAAATGATGGCTCCTCTACCAACTATTGGTTTAGGAGTGTTGTCTCCAAATCTAACCATATCTCCATTGTATTTATCCAAATGAATAAACCTATCTTTATCACCATTCATGTGATGTGAACAACCACTATCTATAATCTAGTTTTTCCTTATGTCAGTTTGTGAAATCAATGCAAGCTCTTGATTTCCTTTCTTCTTTTCATGAGCTATCTTGTTATTAATTTTATCTACAATAGAAATGAATCCAATTTCTTCTTCACCATATTCATCATCTAATACTCCATCTCCAGCATAGTAGCATTCCTTAGAATACTTAGGCTTGTAATCCTTTTTGAACTTTCTGGCTCTAGTAGGACACTTAGATGCAAAGTGACCAATCTTATTACATGAAAAGATCTTAAATGGTAATTGACCTTCATATTTTCCTTTTCCTTTCTTTTCTCTTTTAGCAATCATAGAAATGAAATCCTCTAGAGTTTTCTCTTCATCATCATTATCAAAATTACCAGAAGTGTTTGCAGATTTCTTACCATGAACTGTTCCTTTGAAGGTTGTTTCACTCTTTGGTTCTGACTTCAATCTGGAGATCTCAAAAGTAGAGAGTTTTTTGATCAAAGTCTCTCTCTTGAAGTTTGATGTAAGTTGCATGGTCTCATCAAGGATGTTGATCTTTCTTTCATATTCTCAAGTAAGAGTAGTCATCAATTTGTCCATAATGTCCTCCTCTGAAATCTCTCCACCATTGTTTCTAATTCCAGCAACTGCTTCATTTATCCTTTGATTGTAAGCTTTGATGTTTTCTTTAGGCAGCATCTCTAATGCATTTTATCTTTTCTTCTATGTCTTTTTGTGTGCACCCTTTGCTTGTTCGTCTCCTTCAAATATGTCTTCTAGATGCTTCCATGTTTTGTGGGTTGTATCCACCTTTTTTATTTCTGAAAAATCTCCATCAGATAGGGTGCTGATAAGGGCTTCTTTAGCAATAGCATTATGATGAAACAATTCCTTTTTCCTATCAGTAGCATCGTCTTGTCCAAGGTCTTCTAGGGTAGGTATCTTAGCTACTTTGATAGTCACGTCAAAAACTTTAAAAGAAATGCACTGCAAATGAGTCACCATCTTGTTCTTCCAATCAAGATAATTCTATCCATTGAAATTAGGACTTTCTTTCCTAAAGTACACCATCTAATCAACCTCAAGTTGTTAAACTTTCTCGCTGAGGCACTTGGCTCTAATACCAATTGTTAGGAATAGTCCCAAGAGATAATTGAGAGGGGGGTGTGAATCAGTTATCTACAACATTCAATTCTTTATCTAATTAAGTATACTTAAACATAAAGCATAAACACAATGAAATAACACATGAACACAACACCAATGTTTTGGTTATGGTGAAACCCAAATAGGTAAAAACCCCGATGGGACTTGATACCCACTAATATTATGTACTAGTGTATAATTATCCTTGTTAGAAGTTCCTTTACCCTGTTAGGAGTAGCTTTACAATATATTAAGTACACTAGACCTAGTCAAGGGTCAGACCCTGTTAGGAGTCTTTTACAATAGTAACTATTAGGGGAGAGGACGCACTGTCTGAGAGCTCACTGCTCAAATGGGTGAAGGCTACAACCTTTTGAATAATAGATACACACTATATCTAGATCTTGGTGAACTACACTTTGACCTGCTATCTAGATCAATTCCAATGAATAGCACAAGTACTTTACTTGGTCACATAGACCTTCTTTTGATGGTTCTACACTTCACACTTTCTACTCTACTCTTCTTCATCAACTCTAAAACCACACTTCAACAATCACAAATGACTACCTATAAATATCTTTCCTCAAAATGATATAATCAATTCGGCCTGTTAGAACCACCTTGAAATCATATTAGAGAAACCATAATAAACTCCAACAACATTTTTTTGGCTCTATTATGCACGCAACACAATCTAGGACCTGTCTAATAAAATAAATGTAGATGCACGCTACACATTGTCGGCTCTACCAAAACAGCTAGAACTTTCTTTGTAAGTTGAATTAATTCAAGTCCTCTTACCAAACATCAATAATACTTCTCCAATCTTAACTCCAAGGGTGGATACCCTCAAGATAGGTGCAACTCCAGAACCAATAAAATCTCTGTTGGCTCTTCTAAATAAACACAGGAAACTGCTACTAGCGAATAACGACTACATAACTTTACTTGCATTCATAATCAAACTATGTGTCCATGAACTTAACATCAATAAAATGTCTTCAACAAATATACTAGCGCGCAAGGCTCCATGATAACTATATGGACAACCATACATAGAATACTCCCTGTAACTCTTTCAGGAACACCGCTGACACCAACTGCTATATAACTGTCTGTACTAATAGTTAACCTCTACACCGATGATATCATGTTGATATCATGTTCATGCAACATATACAAAAATATTACTATATAAGACTTCCATGCATGCTACTTTCCATATTTTTTCATCAATGACAAACATACAGTCAATACTGGCCTACTGGAAAATCTCCAATAGTGATATGGAAAATTATGAGGACATTGACTCCTACATTTAAGTAGTCAACATAGATGATTGAACAAGTCATACCTTGTACTTAAAACTTTACAGGAGAGACTCTTCTTGGAAGATTGGAAGTAGCTGAAATGAACCTGAGGTTATCAAGAGACCTACCTAGAATGGAGACATCATTCAGTGCTCTTAGTGTTCATCCTACTTTGTCAAGAAGTATCAGTATGAGCGGAGATTATGCTACCAATAGCAGATCTAGAAATGAAGAAGACAAGAAGATTGAAGAAGGTATTTCCTTTCTTGTGAAGAGAGAACCAGACAGTAAGAAAATTTTTAAATGTTGGACTTGTCAAGAATATGGTCATTTTGCATCTAAATGTCTTAAAAAAGTCAAGAAGTATAGGAAGAACTTTAATCATAGAAGATATAAAGAATGTTACTATGCAAATGATGAAGAACTTGAAACTAGTTTGGAGAAATCTTTGAGTGAAAGTGACCTGAGAACAATGATGATATAGGATTTGTAGCAATTAAAGAAGAAAATCTTGAAACTGAAATTAAGGAAGAAAAGGTTTTAGTTTCTCAAGTAAAAAAGAAAGCTGATTGGATTATAGATAGTGGTTGTTCACATCATATGACTGAAGACATGAAAAAGTTCATAAAGCTTAACAATTATGATGGAGGAGTTGTTAGAGTTGGAAACAATGCACCTTGTTTGATTAAAGGTATAGGATCTATTACTCTTGATGGAAAGACTAATACTGATGATGTTTACTTTGTGGATGGTTTGAAACATAATCTTTTGAGATTTGGACAACTAGTTGATAAGGGATATCAAGTTTGGTTTACTGAGAAAACATGTGTGATAAAAGACAAAGATGGAAATCTGAATGGTACTGGATCTAGAACCAGAGGTAATGTATTTTAGTTGAATCCTACTGATATGACATGTTTGATTACTAAAATTGATGACAATTGGTTATGGCACAGAATATTTTGTCATATAAACTTTGATAACATTGTGAAAGTAAGTACTACACTTGCAGTAAGAGATTTTCCTTAAATTATGAAACCTACTAACATGATGTGCAAGGAATGTGTAATGGCTAAACATAAGAGAAGCTTATTTCCTAGCAAGAAGTTTACAATAGCAGAGAAGTTGGAGATTATTCATATAGACTTGAGCGGTCCTACAAGGACTAGAGGATTCTATGGAGAAAGGTATTTTATGATTCTTATTGATGACTTTACAAAAATGATGTGGATTGCGTTTGTTAAAGAAAAATATGAAGCATTTGATAAGTTTAAGATCATTAAGAATAAAGTTCAGAATGAATCTGGAGTGAAGATTAAATGTTTGAGATCAGATAGAGGATGAGAATTTACTTCTAAATAATTTAACATCTTTTGTGAAGTAAATGGTATCAAGAGATGGTTTTCAGCCCCTAGGACACCTGAACAAAATGGCATTGCAGAAAGAAAAAATAGATCAGTGACTTAAGCAATAAGAGCTATTTTATTCAAGAATGACTTAGTGAAGATATCCTAGGGAGAAGTAGTGAACACAATTGTGTATACAATGAACATAGTACAAATTAGAGTACACACGAAAAAATACCCTATGAACTATGGTTTGGACATGCACCATCAGTTAAGTATTTTAGAATTTTTGGGAGCAAATGTTATATTAAGAGAGATTATGACATTGGAAAGTTTGATCCTAGAAGTGATGAAGGTATATTTCTTGGTTATTCATTAAAGAGAAAAGCTTATAGATGTTACAATAAGATAACTAAGACTATTGTTGAGAGTGCAAATGTTAAAGTTGATGAAAAGTTCAAAATTCAGGAAAGAATTCTTGATTATGAATCAGATGAAGGAACTCACCTTAGGCCTAACCCTGAGACTTCTGAATTATTTTATGAAACTTAAAGTGATTTGTTGAATGAAAGCCACAGTGAGGTCATTGAAGAACCAACACCTGAAGTAAGATTTGAGACAATGACACCTAACAAAAATCTATCAAGGAATCATACTGTTGAGAAGATTATTGGAAGCATATACAGAGGAGTTCAGACTTGAAATAAGGTACAAGAATAGTTATGTTTGATTTCTCAAATTGAACCTAAATCTACTAGTGAAGCTTGTGAAGATGAACATTGGATTAAAGCTATGAAAGAAGAACTACATCAGATTGAAAAGAACAAGACATGGGAATTGGTCCCTAGACCTAAAGATAAGAATGTTATAGGAACAAAATTGGTATTCAGAAACAAGATGAATGAACAAGGAGAAGTGGTAAGGAACAAAGCAAGATTGGTATGTAAAGGATACTCATATCAAGAAGGAATTGACTATGAAGAAAATTTTGCACCAATAGCAAGAATTGAAGCAGTAAGAATGTTTTTGGCCTATGCAGCTTTTAATAAATTCAAAGTGTATCAGATGGATGTGAAGTCAGCATTTTTGAATGGAGAATTGGAAGAAGAAGTTTACATTGAGCAGCTTGAAGGTTTTCCTTTAACTCAAGAAGGAGACATGGTATGTAAATTGAAGAAAGCTTTATATGGACTAAAGAAAGCACCTAGAACTTGGTATGTGAGATTGGATAAGCATTTGTTGAAATTAGGATTTACAAAAGGCATAGTTGATAGCAACCTATATAAAAAAGAAATTGAAAATGGTTTGTTGGTTGTAGTAATTTTTTTTGATGATATTATCTTTGGAGGAGAAGATGAAGCCAATGATAAATTTGCAGATGAAATGAAGACTGAATTTGAAATGAGTATGATCAGTGAGATGAAATACTTTTTAAGATTGCAGATAACATAGAACAATGATGGTATCTTTGTAAGTTAGAAAAAATACTTGAATGATTTATTGAAAAGATTTGGAATGGAGAACTGTAAGCCAGTTGGAACACCTATGGTAACTAGACATAAGTTATCTAGCACAGATGAGACTCCTGTAGTGGAATAGAAGAAGTACAGATCTATGATTGGAGGATTGTAGTATTTGACTCATACAGGACCTGTTATAGCACATTTAGTTGGAATTGTAGCAAGATTTCAAGTTGAACCAAGAGAATCACATTATGTAGCAGTAAAGAGGATACTAAGGTACTAAAGAGGCACACTTGAGTATGGATTGTGGTATGAAAAATCTGATGATTTTACCCTATGTGCATATACAGATGTTGATTGGGGAGGCAGTGTTGATGATAAAAAGAGCACCGATTTTGGAGCATTTTTCCTTGGAGGAAGATTGGTTTCTTGGCTAAGAAAGAATCAGAATATGTAGCAGCAGCAAACAATTGTAATGAGATAATTTGGATGAAGCAAATGTTGAAGGATATTAGAGTAAAATTTGTTGAACCTGTTGTTATACATTGTGATAACACCAGTATAATTAGTATGTCTAAGAACCATGTGTTACATTCTAAGACAAAGCATATAGAGATAAAGTATCATGTAGTGAGAGAGAAAGGAGTAGCGAAAGAAGTTAGACTTGAGTACATAAGCACAAAGGAACAGATTGCAAACATATTTACAAAATCTTTGCCTAAGGATACATTTGAGTATCTAAGAGGTATGCTTGGGGTTATGCCCCAGCCTACTTTTGAGAAGTGATGCAGATTGTTGCATCCATCCAGTGGTATATGAGCCCTAATTTTCTTTTGGTCTGGATGGTTGTACTTCCTCTATGGGGGAGTATGTGTATCTAAGCTGAGTCATGAGGACTCTAGTGAATGTATTTTCTGAGCAGTGTCTTTTGACATTGAAGTTGTTGTTGACATAATGATGAAATTTTTGTCATTGATGTCAATAGGGGAGAAGTGTACATCAAAAATCATGTGTACCATCTATTGGAGAGAAATGAATAGAAAAATGAAGCAAGATTTGATTGATGAAGAAGACTTGAAGCATTTTCAGTGCAGTAGTGTTCCAGTGATTGGATTTATGGAACTTGGATGTTTTTTCATCTATGTTGCCATCAATGCTAATGGGAGAGATTGTTAGGAATGAATGTTGAATATATCCTATGGGGGAGTATTAGCATCCATTCTATAGCATTTTTTGTTGTATTCATGGCTGTGATTGTCATTGATGTCAACACAGTGATCTACTGAAGATTAGTAGAGAAGCAGACAGTGTTTGAGTTAGTGCACTTGGGATATTGAAGATAAAGCTATGCGCAATTGAGGACTTATTCTTTGATGTTTTATTAGATCATGGTTAAGAGCACAAACAATAATTCTTTTATTCATGGAAGTTATGAGGAAATCAATGGAAGTAGTATTCAGGCAACGTTCCTAAGTAGCAGTTTGTGGAAATCGGATGATATCTCCTAATCAGGATGGAATCTGATTATGCACAGTTAGAGAGTAGTTGGAGACATGTTGATAGTGATGTGGTTGATAGAGCAAGATCTACGGTCACACGAGTGAAGAATTATATTGATTGGAAGCCGACAATTTTGTGTATTTTTGATGTAAAGTGTGGAAACTTTTATTTTGTAATTTGTATGCCGACTCATTGGTAATTACTTGAGTGTGGTATGGGTAAAAGCACAATAAGTTGTCACCCTTTTAGAAAGGAAAAGCCTAACAAAATCAAAGTTGTTCAACTTCAATAATATAAAAATGACATTTATGTTTGGAATTTGAAGATGATGTAAACTAATTAAATGTGATAAAATGGATGAAGTTTATGATTAATATTTTTAATAAAAAATTTTAATAATAATTGATATGTTTTTTTAATTTTTAAAGATGATTTTTCAGTTGCCGAAAAATGCTAAAAATTAGGGGTCTAGTTCCCACCAAAAAATTATATGTAAATAAACATTTTTCCCCCTAACTTCAAAATATGTCATAGATGACATATATAGCTAGTGCATGAAGAAATAAAAATTGGTTTGTGACCTATATTTTCTCTTTTATAATAATTCAAATTCTAACTCACTGAAATCGACAATTTTCATCTCGCAACATATTTTTCATAACAAATCTATCCCAATCAAAAAAAGAAATATATATTCTTGAAGAGGACTCTCTCCTCTAGTGCACCATATGTTTTTCAAATTTATTTAATAAGATTTACTATTTTTTTCTTTCTCTGAATCAACATCTCCTTGACTATTAAAATACCTACTTGCAATATTTTTTAATTACAATAAACTATGTCTAATTAAAACACTATAAAATCTATACGAGGATATTCTTGACTCTGATCTCTACAAAAGGGTATTTTTTTTATTTTTAAAAAAATTATCATTAAAAAGATTAGGATTTATTGAAATGCCACTTTTCTGAAATAATTTTATTTTTATGGTAATTGGACCTAAAGTGGTATAAAACATGCATTTAATAGATATTTCCAATTGGAAAAGTTAAAAAAACTTATCTAACTTAGCTAGAATGAATCTAGCTAGACCATATGTTTGACCAAAATTAATTTTTAGTTAGAAATACTAAAATTTAGTTGTGCTGATAAGTTAGCATAAAAGGTGACACCTGATTGTGCTTTTACCCATATAAAGGAAGGAATGTATTCCTTGTTGTAATATGGAATGTGATGAATGTAGGTGTATTGTTAAAGTGAAATTGTGGAAAGAGGATATGCAAAGTACTGAGATCTGGTATTGAGATCTGAAGAAGGAGTTGGTGCGGTTTGGCACAGTCAAAGGAGTATTGATTTGTTGAGGTCAGTAATCTTTTGGTATTATTCTGTTGAGTAATACAAAGATTAGTTGGATAGTGATTTCGGTGATCTTACCCTAAATTTGTTTGGGCAGTGGGTCCTTCTGTCTTCCATAACTCCTAATAGAGTTAGAATCTTTTAACAAGGATTCAAAATCTCATAAAAGGGATTCATATGTACTGAATGTATTTCATAAGACTCCTAACAGAGTCCATCCTTTCACAAGGAATATTCACATTAGTGCATCTTTTGTGGGCATCATTCCCACCGGGATTTACTCTTTGATCAATAGGTTCCCTAGTCAACATATCTTGTGTCATTGTGTTATTGTGCATGTATATCTTTCTATGGTTACTGGTTGCATTGCTTAAATGGTTAAAATCTATTGAAGTTGATAAAAGTTATATTTATCTGATAACTGATTCACCCCCCCCTCCTCCCCCCCTCTTAGTTATCTTGGTGGACTTTACTTTCTAACAAGAACATCTTCTGAGATTGAGCACATAAACCCCGAACTAGTTCTTCACATACAAGTCCTCCACCTTCTTACTTTGCATAATCTTCCACTTCAGCTTTCTCTGTCTCTTTAAATCTTTTCTTGACAACACACATGTTTGTTCTCCATACTGATCATTAATTTTCTCTAGATCCACCAACTCAACTCGGTTACCAATACTCAAGCTTCTCCTACCAAGCATTGTATCTAGCAAAGGCATCAGGGAAAACTTCATGTCATCCTTGTTGGAAACAATTGTCTGAAGAAAATTGCTACTCAAATTATGTATTGTCTTTGATGTCACACTATGTCATAGTCCGCAACATTCAGTACCTACCGAGCTCAGTCAGTCTACCTGGCAGTAAAATTAGTGCTTACTGAGTTCACTCAGTTATCAAAGAAAATCAGCATGTACCGAGTTCACTCGGCTATCAAAGAAAAATCAGCACTTACTGAGTTCACTCGGCTATCAAAGAAAAATCAGTGTCTACCGAGTTCACTCAGTTATCAAAGAAAATTCAGTGTTTACCGAGTTCAGTCGGTTGTCAAAGAAAAGTTAGCATCTACCGAGTTCAGTAAGTTATCGAAGAAAAAGGATTATCAGTGTTTACCGAGTTCCCTCGGTCTCCGAAAGATTGTAAAAAGTTATGGTCACCGAGCACTTTCGGCCCTTGAAGGATCTTTGCAAATAAAGTTTGCTTAATTCAGCCGACTGTTATACTAAGTAATGTCGATTTGACAAATCTAAAATCATATAAATAAAAGGTCAAATGTGAAAAATAAATAAGAAATATAGCAGAAGATATACAGAAGAAAGACAGGAAAGGTGTGTGCGAAATTGTGAAGGATGACCAGATATCCTTGAGGAGCAGCAGAGATATATTCGATCAGGAAGGATCACACTTATATAGAACAGAGATCTGTAATCAGCAAGGCAGTTGCATTATTATACAAGTCATTTTCATTGTTACCTTTTTATTATTGTAACAGTGAATTCTAAATCTCTTAACCGAGTTGGTTTAACAACCATATTGTAAATCCTCTAACAAGGTGACAATTCCATTGAATTGTTTTCAAGACCTCTTACCAGGCCACTCCTAGCAGGGTGATTAAATCCTCTAACAAGGTCACACCTAACAGTGTGTTTTGTAACCTTTTACCGGGTTGGCTTCTAACCGGGCATCACTTCAGAAAAGTGAAAATCAGTATCTAGATACATTGGTGGTTTTTCCCATATTGGGTTTCCATGTTAAATCTTGTGTCTCTTGTGTTCTTAATAGTTATCTTAATCATATACCAGTGCTGATGAATATCTAAAAGATAATTTTACTACTACTTTTTGCATCTACAAAGTTACTGCAATCTATTTACCGAGTGTTAAACAGATAATATTCATTAAGATATCCTAAGGGATCTGGAAAGAAATAAAGAGGAAGTGTTTTATGGTTGACTGATTCCCCCCCCCTCTCAGTCACTTCATCCATATTCCATCAATTGGTATTAGAGCCTTTGGTGCTTGCAGGAAGGGTTTCAAGGACCTAAGCTAAAGATCGGGATGTCTTACAAGAGAGAAATTTCAAAGCTCAACAGAGATAACTTTTCAGCATGGCAAGGTCTCATGAGACTTCATCTGGCTTCCATTGGTGATTTAGGATGCAAATACATTGATGAAGAATACACAGTTCCTACTGGCGCATTAACTGTTGAAGACATTGCAGAGAAAAAGAATCATAAAACCATGATGATAGACATTGCATCAGCTCTCAGCTATGAAGAATTTGATGTTATTAAAGAATGCACTACTGCATATGAAATGTGGATCACACTAAAGAAAATATATGGTGGTGATGCAAATGTGAAAAGAGCCAAAGCAGAAAGCCTAAGAGGATAGTTTGACAAGATGAATATGAAAGAAGATGAAAACATTGCAAAATATGTTGAAAGGATCAAAGCAAGTGTCAGTGCAATTAGAGCTTCTGGAGGAACAATCTCTGATGAAACTGTTATAAGAAAGGTACTCAGAACATTACTCCCTATCTATGCAATAAGAGTATCAGCTATTCAAGAAAGAAGATGTGAAACAAACCACAATATAACTTTGGATGCTTTAGTTGGAAGATTGATAGCCTTTGAATTAGACAACTATGACAACTATGTTCCAAATTCCAAAAATATTGAGTCAGCATTTGAGGCCAAGGTTTCACTAAGGAAGAACAAGAAGATAAAAGAAGTTCAGTCAGAAAGTGAAGAAGTATCAGAAGAAAGTTTTGATAGTGATCTTGAAATTGTAGAAGCATTACTTGCAAAGAAGTACTCTAAAGGGAAAGGTAAATATAAAGGTAAAACTCCTTTAATCTATTTTTCATGTGAAGAAATTGGACATATTGCAGCTAGGTGCCCAAACAAGTAGGTCAAGGAAGAGAAGAGAGGTCACAAGTACTATGGCAAAAAGAATTTCAAATCATTCAAGGATAAAGGTAAGAAAACATGTTTTATGGCTAAAGATTCTGATGATAGTGAAGAAGAAATTGTCTTTATTGCTATAAAAGATGAATCTGATGATGATGAAGATAAGATGGCACTTATTTCTCATATAAGCAAAGATGATATATGGATAATAGATAGTGGATGTTCACACCACATGACTGGTGACAAGACAAAATTTGAATACCTAGAAGACTGTGATAGTGGCAATGTAAGATTTGGAAACAATGAACCTTGTTGTATAAAAGAAAAATGAAGAATCTCATTAACCAAAGAACTCATATGTGATAATGCTTATTGGGTTGAAGGACTAAAACATAATCTTCTAAGTGTAGCACAGCTAATCAACACTGGTTTCAAGGTTGAATTTATGAATAGTCAAGCAAGACTGCTGGATGAAAAAGGAAAACTCATTGGATCAGGCAAACAAATGAAAGGTAACTTATTTTATCTTGATCTCAGTGAATATTCATGTTTTATTGCTCAAATTGAAGAAAGTTGGCTATGGCACAAAAGGCTATGTCATGTGAATTTTGATAACATGATGAAAATAAGCAAATTCAAGAAGGTAAGAGGAATTCCTACTTTGAAGAAACTTGATACTGGTCTATGTAAGAATTGTCAGATTGGCAAAATGAGTAAGACTAGTTTTAAGAGTAAGAACTATCAGTCTAAAGAGATTTTGGAAATTGTGCATACTGATTTATGTGGACCTATTGGAATAGAAAGCTATACTAGAGATAAATTCTTTATTCTTTTCGTTGATGATTATTCTAGAATGATGACTGTTATGTATTTAAGAGAAAAATTAGAAGTATTTGAAAAGTTCAAATGGTACTTGGCAAGAGTGGAAAAGGAAACAGGGAAAAGATTAAAATGCTTAAGATCAGACAGAGGTGGTGAATTCATCTCCCATGAATTTAACAACTCTTGCATTGAAAGAGGAATCAAAAGACAGGTATCAGCTCCTAGAACTCCTGAGCAGAATGGAATAGCAGAAAGAAGAAACAGATCTATTATGGATTGTACAAGGACTCTAATGATAGAAAAGAACATCGCCATAAAGTACTGGAAGGAAGCTATCAGCACTGCAGTTCATACCTTGAACCGAGTACAATTGAAGAAAGACACATTCAAAACTCCTTATGAATTATGGTATGGCTATAAACCCAATGTAAGTTACATGAAAGTATTTGGTAGCAAGTGTTATATCTTAAAAGAATCCAGAAGAAATAAATTTGACGTGAAAAGTGATGAAGGAATATTCCTAGGATATTCTAGCAAAAGCAAGGCATACAAATGTCTAAACTTGTCTACTCACAAAGTCATAGAAAGTATACATGTAAAATTTGATGAGTTTGCAAAAAAGACTGAAGAAGAAAGCAAAAGGGAACCTGAAAACTACAGGAGATTCATTTACATTAAACCTGAAACACTACCAGACACAACTATCAATGAGGAAACTATATCTACCAAGCCTAGCACAGTAACCGAGTCACAGGAAGAAGTTCAAACCGAGTCACAGGAAGAAGTTCAAACTGAGTCACAAAAATAAATTCAAACCGAGTCTCAACCTGAAGTTACCGAGCAAATATCTACCGAGCTTGAGCAACCTAAAGAAGAGATCCTAGAAGACAACAACATGACTTATTCAAAAAGCAAGGAACCTATACTAGCCAAATATGTCAAAAGGCATCATACACCAGATCAAATTATTGGAAACAAATCAGATGGTACTATGACAAGAAGCAAGCTAAAAGGTACATGTCTGCTTACTGATTTTGAACCTAGAAATATCAAAGATGCATTGAAAAATGAAAGTTGGATTGAAGCAATGAATGAAGAATTAGAACAAATACAAAAGAACAAAACATGGACTCTTGTACCTAGACCTAAATATAAGAATGTAATTGGAACAAAATGGGTATTCAGGAATAAGCTAAATGAAGACGGTCAAGTATCTAGAAACAAAGCTAGATTGGTATGTAAAGGTTATTCTCAAGAAGAAGGTATAGATTATGGTGAAACTTTTTCTCCTATTGCAAGATTAGAAGGTGTAAGATCTCTACTTGCTTATGCAGCACATAAAGGATTTAAGGTATATCAGATGGATATAAAATCTACATTTCTCAATGGAATTCTTGATGAAGAAGTCTACATTGAACAACCTAAAGGTTATGTTGATCCAGATAAAAAGGACATGGTCTGCAAGTTACACAAAGCATTGTATGGTTTGAAACAAGCTCCGAGAGCATGGTATGAAAGACTCCATAACTATCTGATTTAGATTAATTTCAAAAAAGCCAATGATAACAGCAATCTGTATATTAAAGAAGGACCGGATGACAAAATTGTATTGGCAGAAATATTTGTAGATGATACTATATTTACAGGGAATGATGATCAGTGCAAAGAATTTTCAGAGAAAATGAACAAAGAATTTGAAATGTTTATGTTTGGTTTAATAAAATTCTTTGTTGGTCTTCAAATTCAGTAAAGAAAGAATGGTATATACATTACTCAATCTAAATACATTAAGGAAATACTTAAGAAGTTTGGTATGGAAGATTCAAAACCAGTTGGTACACTCATGTGTACTGGACTGAAACTTACCAAAAATGATGATTCAAAAGAAGTAGATCAGACCTTATACTGATCTATGATTGGAAAATTGTAGTATGTAGTACATACAAGACCTGATATTGCCTTAGCAGTCAGTATAGTAGCTAGATTCTCAGCAAAACCTAAGGAAAATCATATGATGGCAATCAAAAGAATCTTAAGGTACTTAAGAGGAACTGAAGAATATGGTTTGTGGTATAAATTTGGAGGCAATCTAGACTTAAAAGTGTTCACTGATGCTGATTGGACAGGGAACATTGATGACAGAAAAAGTACAAGTGGTGGAGCATTTTTTCTTGGAAAAAGACTGGTATCCTGGACCAGTAAAAAGCAAAATTGCACATCTCAATCCACAGCTAAAGCAGAATATGTTACTGCTGCAGTAAATTGTTCAAATATTGTTTGGTTTAAACAGTTATTACAAGGCATGAAGGTTGAAATCAAAGAACCAGTTGTTATATTTTGTGACAATACCAGTGCAATAAACATTTCGAAGAATCCAGTAATGCATTCCAAAACCAAGCACATTGCTATTAAATATCACTTTGTCAGAGAATTGGTGCAGGACAAGGAAATCAGATTAGAATATATTCATACAAAAGAGCAGATTGCAGACATTTTCACCAAACCATTACCCAAGGATGCATTTGTGTATCTAAGAGGTAAGCTAGGGGTCATTCCCCTATCCGAGGCTCACTAAATACAGTTTTAGTGATGCATCAACATGATTGAAAATCAACATGTTGATGCAGTATATTTGAGGAATCATTGCATATGAATCAGTACTTGAGGTACATTAGTTTACACCGGTAATATGTAAATTGTCTTTGGCATGTGTTGTCAAAGAGGGAGTGTTTGCTATGTCTTTGCTATTACTTCAAGAAATTTTCAATAGTCAGAAGGAAGAATTTTTAAGAAAAAGGAAGTTTGCTGACAGAGGGAGATTTGAATCTGAACCGAGCTAATTCTTTCAAAATTTCTTATGCTATGACATATTGTGTTGCCAGCAATGCCAAAGAGGGAGATTGTTGGAAACAATTGTCTGAAAAAAATTGCTACTCAAATTATGTATTGTCTTTGATGTCACACTATGTCATAGTCCGCAACATTCAGTACCTACCGAGCTCAGTCAGTCTACCTGGCAGTAAAATTAGTGCTTATCGAGTTCACTCGGTTATCAAAGAAAATCATCATGTACCGAGTTCACTCGGCTATCAAAGAAAAATCAGCACTTACCGAGTTCACTCGGCTATCAAAGAAAAATCAGTGTCTACCGAGTTCACTCAGTTATCAAAGAAAATTCAGTGTTTACCGAGTTCAGTCGGTTGTCAAAGAAAAGTTAGCATCTACCGAGTTCAATCGGTTATCAAAGAAAAAGGATTATCAGTGTTTACCGAGTTCCCTCGGTCTCCGAAAGATTGTAGAAAGTTATGGTCACTGAGCACTGTCGGCCCTTGAAGGATCTTTGCAAATAAAGTTTTCTTAATTCAGCCGACTATTATACTAAGTAATGTCGATTTGACAAATCTAAAATCATATAAATAAAAGGTCAAATTTGAAAAATAAATAAGAAATATAGCAGAAGATATATAGAAGAAAGATAGGAAAGGTGTGTGCGAAATTGTGAAGGATGACCAGATATCCTTGAGGAGCAGCAGAGATATATTCGATCAGGAAGGATCACACTTATATAGAACAGAGATCTGTAATCAGCAAGGCAGTTGCATTATTATACAGGTCATTTTCATTGTTACCTTTTTATCATTGTAACAGTGAATTCTAAATCTCTTAACCGAGTTGGTTTAACAACTATATTGTAAATCCTCTAACAAGGTGACAATTCCATTGAATTGTTTTCAAGACCTCTTACCAGGCCACTCCTAGCAGGGTGATTAAATCCTCTAACAAGGTCACACCTAACAGTGTTTTTTGTAACCTTTTACCGAGTTGGCTTCTAACCGGGCATCACTTCAGAAAAGTGAAAATCAGTATCTAGATACATTGGTGGTTTCTCCCATATTGGGTTTCCACGTTAAATCTTGTGTCTCTTGTGTTCTTAATAGTTATCTTAATCATATACCAGTGCTGATGAATATCTAAAAGATAATTTTACTAATACTTTCTGCATCTACAAAGTTACTGCAATCTATTTACCGAGTGTTAAACAGATAATATTCATTAAGATATCCTAAGGGATCTGGAAAGAAATAAAGAGGAAGTGTTTTATGGTTGACTGATTCCCGCCCCCCTCTCAGTCTCTTCATCCATATTCCATCAATCCTTCTCAACAGTAAAAAAATTTCTGACATAGTCATACATAGCTCTGCAATCATATTTCCAAGATCTACCGACCAATATATGACAACTATCCATATCCACAATGTCACACAACACAAGATCCTTATACTGGTTGTAGTGCCCCTCTATTTCAGATTTGGTAAGGAACTGTTATGGTAAGTAAACCTTTTATCTCTTATAGAGAATTGTTAGCTGAAATTTCTAGACTATACTACACATAGACCTAAATATGCAAATAATATATGTGGTTCTATGACTTCAATAAATATATAGTTTAATTAGTATGTTATTATTATATGCTAAATATGTTGTAGATTACAAATTATGTAATTTAATTTATGTAACATTTCTCTTTATAAATCTAAAATAGATATAATAAATATTTTATTTAAATTAAATATGTTATTGATAAAAAAGATCTTTATTTATATATATATATATATATATATATATATATATATATATATATATATATATATATATATATATATATATAATTTTAAATAGTATTTACAAATTTGAAATATTTTGATTATAAAATTAAAATTTTACTTATTTTATTATATTCTTTTATAAAAAGACTATAAAAAAATTATTATATAAAACAAATTTTAAAAAGAAAAAAGAAAAAGCTCTCATTATAATAAAAAAGAAGAAAGTAACTAAGTTAAGGAATCTTATTCCTTAATAAGGAATCTAAACTTCAACTTAATAAAAATCCTACGTATGAAATTGTGGAGGGAGTTTAAAGATAAGACTAAAAGCATAGTTGGTAATTAATATAAATATCTCTCAATAACTTTTTAGAGAAAAAGATTATTCAAATTTTTTTAGAGTAAGAGATCGGTTGGTTATTGAAACCGTTTCAGTTTTCTAAAAACATCAATATCAAATAGAATGGTGATCTTTTTGGGGGGCATTATGAACTTGGCAATTAAAAGGAAAGTTGGGATTTCATAGAAACAATAAGAAAAAAATTGGACTACATCTTAATTCGGCAAAAGGAAATGGATGCATTTTAACTATTCTTCCCATCGAGTTCTCTGATATATACCATGGTAGAATCAGTACCATAGACATTAAAGCAGGTGTTCAATTTGGGAGACATCTAGAGTATCATGCTAACATTTGATAATGATGCTCTAGATCTTAGAACTGAAAGTTGTGATTTTCAGAGGGAGTGTTGTGTCTTCAAGATGCATATTAATGGGATTGGATTTATTCGATCAGAAGTAGCCAATGATGTATTTGAGGTGTGTCTATTAAACTTGTTTATTTTAATTTCTCATGAAGGTTATATGCGCCTAACAATATCATCTGATTTAATTTTATTTTTTTAGATCTACTATTACTCCCATTTAAACAAAATTCACTGTTTACTACTGTATATCGATTGTTGCAGTGTATTAGAATAAATTGTTTTGTACATAACTTTTTTGTTTAGAATATACGATTTAGGTTAAACAACACAATTTTGATTGAATAGAATTATAAAATTTTAATATCGGATTTGGATTCAGTTAGATAGAGCCATACATTTTCAAAGTTGGAATGAATGATATGTACTCAATACTTTCAATTGGATGTTTTGTAATAGTAGGTTATCAAATTTGAATAAATGATATCAATGCATTAATTTCATTAAGTTTTTATTTCTTAGATGACATCGCTAAGGACTCTATAGGGATGAGAAGATCATAAAGTCTTTTGCTTATTGATTTTAGGAGGACTTATTACTTATAAATTATAACATCTAGATTTTAATAGTTTATGGCTAATGTAGTTCTTTCTAAGTTATAAATAGATTAAATGTACAATTATAGGATGAATATTAAACAATATCTTTTATGAGTTAAAAGTTAAATACTTTTGATGTTTTGTGTATAAATATTATCATTACTATCTTATTGTGGATATAATTCCATAAGGTTAGTAATTGGTCTAGGTGATTTTCTTTATAGCTCTTGGTCAAGCTATTAACAATATAGGGTATTCTACCAAAGGAAACCACAACATCTATTGATAGAGATATTAAAATATTTTACCCATGTTATGCTAGGGCATGTTCATGAAGTTATTTAGTTATTCGTTCAAGATGTTATCCAAATCCTTTTACCTTCTTTTTTTTCTACGCTCATATATTCTTTTAATATAAAATTATCTAGTTAGTGTGATTTGATTACAAGTTGTCAAGGGACTATAAACACATGACATAATATATGTTGGAAATTAAATTATTTATGAATGTTAATTATAGTGTAATAATGTAAGGTTCGAATAATAACATTTAAAATAACTTGGCACACTAAGTGATTATAAATTACTTTCTTAGTGTGTTATTCGTAGTTTCATACATATGTAAGAAATACACATAGTTATATAGATTAAATGCTAATATAATGGAAAGTAATATAAAAGGGAAAGAATTAGGTAATTCATAACCCCACTTCTATGATTATGAATCTTGTGATTTTGGGGACATGGATAATACTTATATTTTAAAGTATCATTTCTCTACCTCAGATTTAAACCTTTAAGTAGGTCTTCTAAGAAGACCTCATAATGATATTTATGTGCAACTTATCTCTATGCCAAGTCAAGCTAGACTTCATCACTATATTCCTTAAGTGGATAGCAATCGATGAGAAAATTGTCTAGGGTATAGGACTTTAGAAAGGGTTGTGTACCCGCTTTTATACACTTTAGAATGCATGATGTTTTATTTTATTTTTGTTTTACTTTTGGTGAATTATTATAATATGATTCAAGATCAAAAGGTCAAACTACGAAGTCTCTAAGCGTGAACATAGGCAAGGCTATTAATGATGAGCCCCCGAGACTTAGGTCCATACCTTTAGGGTTTGTCTCTAGTATTCATTATTTATCCAAATAGATTATGTAACAGGTTATATTTATGATCACATAATTAATATTGATGACTCTTATTTTCTTGCATCTAGTTTTGAGACATGTGTGCAGATATAGGTATTGGAAAATATGGTGAAGGAACATGAAAGAAAAAGTTAGGCATGTAATGTTATTAGTTATTTTATCTTATTTTACATGTAGAGATTATCATAAGAATGTTTAAAATGACCATAGTTGTGGATGTTTCTTGATTTACTTCTTGTCTTTATTGTTACATTAAAGTAAATTAAATAAAAGGAAGGAAAAAAAAAGGTTCATGTTTTTTTGTGTATTTATGTTCCTGCGTTGGGAGTCACCCGTTAGGGGCATTACACTGGCCAATTTGAACATCAACGAAGCATTGTTCTCTTACTTCCAAAGCATGATCATCTTGCAACCAACCTATACTATAAGGATTTGGATGTTTCATTCTATTCAAACCAAGTTGTTGAACCATGTCCTTGGCAATAAGGTTATCAGTACTACCACTATTAACAATAACATCACAAAGTTTACCTCCAGACTTGCATTGAGTCTTGAACAAGTTACTTGTCTGACAAGGTTCTGTTAGAAAGTAAAGTCCACCAAGATAACTGAGAGGGGGGGGTGAATCAGTTATCAGATAATTATAACTTTTATCATCTTCAACAACATTAAACCATATAAGCAATATAATTACCAACCATAGAAAGATATTCATACACAATTACACAATAACACAAGATATGTTGACTAGGGAACCTCTTGATCAAAGAGTAAACCCCAGTGGGAATGATGCCCACAAAAGATGCACTAATATGAATATTCCTTGTGAAAGGATGGACTATGTTAGGAGTCTTATGAAATACATTTAGTATATATAAATCCCTGTTAGGATATTTTGAATCCCTATTAAAAGATTCTAACCCTGTTAAGAGTTATGGAAGACAGAAGGACCCACTATCCAAACAGCTTCAGGGTAAGATCACTAAACTCACTATCCAAATAATCTTTGCATTATTTTATAGAATAATATGTTACCTCTTCTCTGACTATGTCAAACCGCACTCACTATTGCATTAGATCTCAATTTCAGATCTCTGTACTTCGCATGTCTTCGTTCATAATTTTGCTCTCATACTTAGCTCTTTTCTTCACTTCATGCATACTGCATCACATCTCTACTCTACAACAAGGAAAAACATTCCTTCCTTTATACCACACTCAAATAATTATAAATGAGTTGGCACACAATTACAAAATAAAATATTCCACATGCTACACCAAAATTACATAAAATTGTCGGCTTCCAAATACAATAAATCTTCACTCGTGTGACTTTAAAGTTTATGCTTTCATCCACATCACTATCAATTTGTCTCTAACTTCCCTTTAACTACACAAAGCCATATTCCATCCTGACTAGGAGATATCATCCGATTTCCAAAAACCACTACTCAGGAACACTGCCTGAATACTACTTCCACCAAAATGATCATAACTTTCATGAATAAAAGAATTATTTTCTACACTCTTAACCATAGAAATATAACATATCAAAGATTATATCCTCAATTTCACATAGCTCCAAACTACAATATCCCACATGCGCTAATCCAAACATTGTCTGCTTCTCTGCAAGTCTTTGGTAAAACACTGTGTTGACATCAATGACAATCATAGTCATGAATGCAACAACAACTACTACAGAATGGGTGCCAAACACTTTATAATTCATTCCTAACAATCTCCCCCATTGGAATTGATGGAAACATAGATGAAAAACATCCAATGTTCCAAAAATCCAATACTGCAACACTGCTTCTTCAAATCCTCTTCATCAATCAAATCTTGCTTCGTTATCCTGTTCAGTTCTCTTATATTGTTTTTCATGCATACTTCTCCCCCATTGACATCAATGACAAAAATTTCATTACTATGTCAACAACAACTCAATGTCAAAAGATAGTATTTAGAAAAATACATTTACTAGAGTCCTCATGACTCAGCTCAGATACACATACTCCCCCATAGAGGAAGTACCAACATCCAGTCTAAAAGAAAGATAGGGCTCATATATTATTGGATGAATGCAACCAACTGCATCATTACTCAAAAGTAGGCTGGGGCATAACTCCAAGCATACCTCTTAGATACTCAAATGTATCCTTAGGCAAAGGCTTTGTAAATATGTCTGAGCACTATTTGTTCATTTGTGCTTATGTACTCTAGTCTGACTTCTTTCTCAGCAACTTTCTCTCTTACAACATGATACTTGATCTCTATATGTTTTGTCTTAGAATGTAGTATAGGATTCTTAGACATACTGACTATACTAGTGTTGTCACAATGTATAACAATAGGTTCAACAAATTTTATTCCAATATCCTTCAACATCTGCTTCATCCAAATTATCTAGTTACAATTTTTTGCTACTGCTACATACTCTGCTTTTGTTGTGCTTTGTGAAATACAATTCTACTTCTTGCTTAACCAAGAAACTAATCTTCCTCCAAGAAAAAATGCTCCTCCACTGGTGCTTTTCTTATCATCAACACTGCCTCCCCAATCAGCATTTGTATATGCACATAGGGTAAAATCATCAGATTTTTCATACCACAATCCATAGTCCATTGTGCCTCTTAAATATCTCAATATCCTCTTTACTGCTACATAATGTGATTCTCTAGGTTCAACTTGAAATCTTGCTACAATTCCAACTGAATGTACTATATCTGGTCCTATGTGTGTCAAATATTGCAATCCTCCAATCATGGATCTATATTTCTTCTGCTCAATTGCCGGTGTTTCATATGTGCTAGATAACTTATGTCTGGTTACCATAGGTGTTCCAACTAGTTTACAATCCTCCATTCCAAATCTTTTCAGAAAATCATTCAAGTACTTTGTCTAACTTACAAAGATACCATCATTGTTTTGTGTTATCTGTAATCCCAAAAATTATTTCATCTCACCAATCATACTCATTTTAAATTCAGTCTTCATTTCATCAGCAAATTTGTCACTAGCTTCATCTTCTCCTACAAAAATAATGTCATCAACAAAAATTACTATAATCAACAAACCATTTTCAATTTCTTTTGTATATAGATTGCTATCAGCCATTCCTTTAGCAAATCTTAACTTTAACAAATACTTATCCAGTCTTGCATACCAAGTTCTAAGTGCTTGCTTTAGTCCATATAATGCTTTCTTCAGTTTACATACCATGTCTCCTTCTTGAGTCAAAGGAAAACCTTCAGGCTGCTCAATGTAGACTTCTTCTTCCAATTCTCCATTCAGAAATGTTGACTTCACATCCATCTGATACACTTTAAATTTCTTAAAAGCTACATAGGCCAAAAACATTCTTACTGCTTCAATTCTTGCTACTGGTCCAAAAGTTTCTTCATAGTCAATTCCTTCTTGTTGTGAGTAACCCTTACATACCAATCTTGCTTTGTTTCTTACAACTTCTTCTTGTTCATTCATCTTGTTTCTGAATACCCATTTAGTTCCAATCACATTCTTGTCTTTAGGTCTAGGGACCAATTCCCATGTCTTGTTCTTTTCTATCTGATCTAGTTCTTTCATAGCATTAATCCAATGTTCATCTTCACAAGCTTCACTAGTAGATGTAGGTTCAATTTGAGAAATCAAACATAAATGTACCTTATTCTGAGTCAGAACTCCTCTATCCAAACTTCCAATACCTTAATCAATAGGATGATGTCTTGATAAATACCTGTTCGGTGTCATAGTCTTAGATCTTGCTTCAACTGTAGATTCTTCTCTAGATTCCTCTCTGGTTTCTTTAGCATGACTTTCATTCAACAATTCACTGTCAGTTTCATAGAATAATTCAGTAGTTTCAGTGTTAGGCTTAGGATGAGCTTCTTCATCAGATTCATAATCAAGCATTCTTTCCTAAATTTTGAACTTTTCATCAACTTTAACATTTGCACTCTCAACAATAGTTTTAGTTCTCTTATTGTAACATCTATATGCTTTTCTCTTCAAAGAATATCCAAGAAAAATACCTTCATCACTTCTAGGATCAAACTTTCCAATATCATCGTCTCTCTTTATATAACATTTGCTTCCAAAAATTCTAAAATACTTAACTGAGGGTGCATGTCCAAACCATAATTCATAAGGTGTCTTGTCTATGTCTACTCTAATTTGTACTCTGTTTAATGTATATACTGTTGTATTCACTGCTTCTCTCCAAAATGTCTTCGCTAAATCATTCTCAAATAACATAGCTCTTGCTGCTTCAGTCACTGATCTATTTCTTCTTTCTACAATACCATTTTTTTTAGGTGTTCTAGGGGTTGAAAACTGTCTCTTAATACCATTCACTTCACAAAAAGTGTTAAACTCTCTAGAAGTAAATTCACCACCTCTATCAGATCTCAAACATTTAATCTTCATTCCAGATTCATTCTCAACTTTGTTCTTAATTATCTTAAACTTATCAAATGCTTCAGATTTTTCTTTCAGAAATGCAATCCACATCATTCTTGTAAAATCATCAACAAGAATCATAAAATATCTTTCTCCATAGAATCCTCTAGTCCTAGTAGGACCGCTCAAGTTTGTATGAACAATCTCCAAGTTCTCTGTCTATGTGAACTTCTTACTAGGAAATGAACTTCTCTTCTGCTTAGCCATCACACATTCTTTGCAAATCATGTTAGTAGGCTTCATCACTTTAGGAAAATCCCTTACTGTAAGTGTAGTACTTACTTTCACAATATTATCAAATTTTATATGACAAAACCTTCTATGCCATAACAAACTATCATCAATCTTAGTAATCAAACATGTCATCTCAGTAGGATTCAACTGAAATACATTACCTCTAGTTCTAGATCCAGTTCCAATCAGATTTCCATCTTTATCCTTTATCACACAAGTTTTCTTAGTAAACCAAACTTTATATCCCTTATCAACTAATTTTCCAACACTCAAAATATTATGTTTCAATCCATCCACAAAGTAAACATCATCAGTATTAGTCTTTCCATCAAGAGTAATAGATCCTATACCTTTAATCAAACAAGGTGCATTGTTACCAACTCTAACAACTCCTCCATCATAATTGTTAAACTTTATGAAATTCTTCATATCACCAGTCATATGATGTGAAAAACCACTATCTATAATCCAATCAACTTTCTTTTCAACTTGGGAAACTAAGGTTTTTTCTTCCTCAACATTAGTTTCAGAATTTTCTTCTTTAATTCCTACAAATCCTATTTCATCATTATTCTCAGTATCACTTTCACTTAAAGTTCTTTCAATACTAGCTTCAAGGTCTTCATCATTAGCATAATAACATTCCTTAGATCTTCTAGGCTTGAAATTATTTATGTACTTCTTAACTCTCTTAGGACATTTAGATGCAAAATGACCATATTCTTGACAAGTCCAACATTTAAAAATTTTCTTACCATCTGGTTCTCTTTTCACAAGCAAGGCAATACCTTCTTCAATCTTCTGGTCTTCTTAATTTCTAGATCTTCTACTACTATCATAATCTCTGCTCACACTGATGCTTCTTGACAATGTAGGGTGAATACTAAGAACACTAAATGTTGTCTCCATTCTAGGTAAGTCTGTTGATAACCTTAGGTTCATCTCTGCTGCTTCCAATCTTCCAAGAAGAGTCTCTCTTGTAAATTTTGTAGTACAAGGTATAACTTGTTCAATCATCTATGTTGTTTGCTTAAATATAGGAGTCAATGTCCTCAGAATTTTCCATGTCACTTCATTCTCTGTCTTTGTTCCTCCACAAGATTTTATCCCTACAACAATTTCTGACATTCTACCAATATAGCTCCTAACAAATTCATCTTCCAACATTCTTATATCTTCAAATGCACATATCCAATTATGTAATCTAACTCTTTTTGCATGCTCATCACCTTCAAAAGTAGAGTGCAAAGCTTTCCAAATTTCATGAGACTTTTTCAAACATTTTACCTGACTATGTTCATTCTTTGGAAGTGCTGTCAAAAGTGCTTCTCTTGCAAGTATGTTACACATGAATAGATCTCTCTCATCATTAGAGCATGTCTCAAGATCATCTTCTTCAATGATAGTCTTATCATTCTTTGTAGTCAACCAATAACTTGGTCCTAAACATAGTAGATGTGTCTTCATCTTTTCTTTCCAGCTGTCAAAAATTACTCCATCAAACTTAGGGCTTTCTTTCCTGAAATTCACCATGGATCTCCTTAAGCTATTAAACTTTAATTTCAAGGACCTGCTACTCTGATACCAATTGTTAGAAATTAAATTCCACCAAGATAACTAAGAGGGGGGAGGGGTGAATTAGTTATTAGATAATTATAAATTTTATCATCTTCAACAACATTAAACCATATAAGCAATATAATTACCAACTATAGAAAGATATTCATACACAATAACACAAGATATATTGACTAGGGAACCTCTTGATCAAAGAGTAAACCCTGGTGGGAATGATGTCCACAAAAGATTCACTAATATGAATATTCCTTATGAAAGGATGGACTCTATTAGGAGTCTTATGAAATACATTTAGTACATATAAATCCCTGTTAGGAGATTTTGAATCCCTGTTAAAAGATTCTAAACCTGTTAAGAGTTATGGAAGACAGAAGGACCGATTACCCAAATAGCTTCAGGGTAAGATCACTAAACTCACTATCCAAATAATCTTTGCATTATTTTATAGAATAATATGTTACCTCTTCTCTAACTATGCTAAACTGCACTCACTGTTGCATCAGATCTCAATTTTAGATCTCTGTACTTCAGATGTCTTCCTTCACAATTTTGCTCTCATACTTAGCTCTTTTCTTCACTTCATGGATATCGCATCACATCTCTACTCTACAAAAAGGAAAAAAATTCCTTCCTTTATACCAAACTCAAATAATTACAAATGAGTCGACACATAATTACAAAATAAAATATTCCACACGCTACACCAAAATTACATAAAACTGTCGACTTCCAAATACAATAAATCTTAACTCATGTGACTTCAAAGTTTTTGCTATCATCCACATCACTATTAATGTGTCTCTAACTTCCCTTTAACTATGCAAGGCTAGATTCCATCCCGATTAGGAGATATCATCTGATTGCCAAAAACCACTACTCAGGAACACTGCCTGAATACTGCTTCCACCAAAATGATCATAACTTTCATGAATAAAAGAATTACTATTTGCACTCTTAACCATAGACATATAAAATATCAAAGATTATATCCTCAACATCTCATAGCTCCAACTACAATATCCCACATGCGCTAATCCAAACACTATTTGCTTCTTTGCAAGTCTTTGGTAAAAAACTATGTTGACATCAATGATAATCATAGTCATGAATGCAACAAACACTACTACAGAATGGGTGCCAAACACTTTAGCATTCATTCCTAATAGGTTCATCCTTTGTACCGAGCAATGTTCACCGAAGCAGCAAGTTCTCTGATTCAGGTTCATTCTGAATGTTCTCATTCACCACAGTAGTTCGTCGGTCAACCTTCTTCTACATACACTTTAAATAACGGTGTCCTTCCTCTCCATAGTTATAGAAAGTACCTTTAAAGATAACTCTACCTATCTTCTTCTTTGGTTCTATAGGTTTTAGTTCATCTTTTGCATCAGTTAGTTTATCCTTCATCAAGTGATCAATATTTTCCTTCCCTCGGGAGTTACCATGTTGTTTCCTCTTCAACTTATCTTCTACCTTCAGAGCATACTGATAAGCATCTTCAATAGAATCAATCTTCAGCATAACAAGATTATCCTAAATATTTAATCTCAAACCATTCACATACTGACCTACCTTTTCCTTACCAAGTTCTCTGTGTCTAGACTAAATAGTAAGTTTGTAGAGCTCCTCGGTATAATCTTCAATAGAAAAATCTTTCTACTTTAGATTCTACAACTTCTTAAACAATTCAAGCTCGTAGTCAACCGGTATGAACTTAGCTTTCAACTTAGTCACCATCAACCTCCACCAATTGATCTTTGTTTCACCTTCATGTTATCTATCTCTTTGTAGTTCTTTCCACTAGAGAGCAGCATGACCTTTCAACTTTGTCTATGCCAGTCTCACCCAAAGAGGATCTTCAATTTCTTCTAGCTCAAAGAAATCTTCAAGTTCACCAATCCAATCAATCAAGTTCTTAGGTTTCAAGGTACCAGAGAATGTAGAAACTTCCATTCTGTAATTGTTACTTATCCGAGCTCCATATCTATGCAACCGAGTAGTTCTATCTTCACTAGATCTGTCTCTTCGATCATCACCACTAGATCCAGCAGCTTCAAACTCTTTAGCAGCTTCCTCATAGCCATCTTCAGTACCAACATTCCAAGGTACACCGGTAACATCTCTCATGATCTTGGTGACCATGTCATTTTTTTTAACTCTATCTTAGATCTGACATCCGATCTGACTTTCTCAAAAATCTTTGATTCCATAGCATCACAAAGATGTCTAACAGCTCTAGGGTCCAATCTTCTCAGAGGCATCCTTAAAGATAAGAGAAACCCTCTGCAACAAGCCATACACCAACCACCTTGTGACAATCTCCAGATTGCCTCCAAGTCAAATTGCAATCTACAACCTTGCATAGACAACTAGGGCAAGATTCCACAAGTTCAATGCCATAGATCTACAATTTAGATTGCACACAATCTCTTCACCATTAGGATCAAATTTGTGAGATCAGCCTTGCTAGGTCATGTTAGAAATAGGGAATACTGAGAGGGGGGGGTGAATTAGTATTCTACAAACTTTATCTTTTTCCCAATTATGGATATAACAGATTATCTTTATATATGCATAACATAAGAAGCTAAACAACATGCATAACAATAAAGCTAAAGAACTCATAACACATTATTTGTTCTTGAGGAAACCCTGGCCAAGGGAAAACCCCTATGGGGATGGTACCCACAAAGATTCACTAATCAAAAGTATCCTATTAAGGATGTTGACCTTGTTAGGATTCTATTAAAAAAATATAGTGTATCAGTCTTGATTAAGGGACTATAGGCCTTGTTAGAAGCCTCAACCCTGTTAGGAGTTGGTAGTACAAAATGTGATTACCAGTTGAGCCCACTACCCAAGAAAGTAATGTACAATATACACTGATTACAAAATAGGTCAAGGTACATAACCTTATTCTACTTGCATCAATATCTCTTCACTGATCTTTCACTATCACTATTACATATGCTTCATATACTTCGCATCATACTATTACAAATGCTTGTTGCTTATTATAATTCTTACTTACTTACTTACTTACTTACTTACTTACAATTACAAATACATTTACATATATACCAATATCTTTAACCAAGATTAAACATCTAAGATGTCATCCCTTTATATTGTTAAGACATTATTTTGATAAACAAAATAATCCCTTAACTCTTTACCAATTCTACCTTCATATATTGTCCTATCGGCTTCACACTATCTTCAATAGAACTATCATAACTTCTTCCATACATGTCGTACTGACTTGCACTCTAAGATGGGTCATCATTAGTCACCATAGAGTCTATGTTCAAGTGTGCAAGCACTAAACTCAGTCGAGTCAATGTCACAAACAAAAACTATGTCAGGGTATACTGGTAAAAATATTGTCTCATACTTAGACAAATATGCAATGCACTCTGTCATACTTGCTCTCTGACTTGTGTGATCTTCATGTGGATCATATGTTTCCATAATGACAAAATCTATGCAATCAACTCAGCCAAATTTCCAACAATCTCCCCCTTTGTCATTGGTGGCAACATATGAGAAAATTGGCTAAGTGTGCAACTCCAAAATCTCAAAATTGACAAAATTGTGGCCATAGTATAACATATATATACTATCCTTATAACTCCTCAAAAAATCTTATCTATAATACAATACTCCCCCTAAGAGTATCAACTCTTATCATATATTATCAATTTTGTGCTAAGTATCTCTCCCCCTTTGACAACAATGACAAAATAATGGTAGGGAGGACTACAAAATTGTATCAAAAAAGGTTATACCTCAATCTATTTATTGCAAAGCCGGTAGGCTTGCAACATAATCTGCAAAATCTATCTTCATGTTTTCTATCTCCTTTTCCCATAACTTCTTAATGGAATCAACCACATTGAGTAGTGCACTCAGTCCATAAGATGCTATTTGACATGCTTGGAGGTTTTCAAAGTTGAATTTCTAAAAAGATGTCTTAGCTATAAGACAATCTTCTAACTACTCTTCAATAACACTCAACTTCATAGTAACATGCTCTCTCAAAAGAGTATATCTCCTCAACTTCTTATCTTTCTCATCTTGTAAAATCTTGATTTCATCAAAAAGTTTCCTAACTTTCTTTTCAACATTACTGACCTTCACATTAGGGTTAGATAGAAGGTTTGTTTCATTTCGAATCTCAGCTTCCTTCAATTTTATCTTTTGATCTTCCTCAGCTATCAAAGTCTCTAATTTTGTACACTGTATGTACAAATCTTTTCCTGTCTCCAAATGTTTCCTCAAATCTTTGATACAAATACCAAGAGTACTGATATCATTTTTGATGTACTGACTGATGTTCAACAACATTCTAGCCTCATAGTCTGCCTGTGCTTTCACTTTTGCAATATTAGCTAGGTTAGTGAACTCATCATCAAAAGTTCTCATCACTTTCTTTGCCTTGTCCATAGGGTCTGCTTCTACAATATGTGTGGTCACAATAATTTGTATCTTTTCAGTTAGGTCCTTCAGACACCCTTCTAGAGTTTTAACTTTCTTATTCTTCCCAGTGATTTTGTTCAAAGATGTGATCAATTCCATCTGATCATCATCATCCACTTCTTTTCCCAAATCCTCAAACAAAGATCTAGTTTGCTTCTTCTTTTTAATCTTAGGAGTAAGACTGATTTCTTCCTTAGAGGGTATAGATGCTTGTAATTCTAATACTTTGGGTTCTCCAATAGTAAATTGGGTCAGCTCTACTTCTGCAGTTCTATCTAGTTCATCAAGAATCGAATTGTCAACAATGTTCTCTAGATTCTTGAATACATTATCATCAGTATCCAAGGTTATCCTTGTACCTTCAACATTCATAGATTCTTCTTCAATATTAATAGCTGGTGGAGAGGGAATATCCTCTTGTCCTTCTTCTATTTCTTGCTCTGTTGCAACTGATGTCTCTCCAACAATGTCTGCCATAACTTTAACTATTGCTTGTTCAGTCTCTGCATTCACTTGTTCATATTGTCCTGCCATAATCTGAATGGTTCTCATTTTTGTCCTTAAATGGGTGCTAAGGGGCTTCAAAAATTTTTTAAGATGTTTATCATCTCTTACATCACATAGTTTCTTCACAAGATTCTCTCTGATTGATTTGTCTTCTTCTTGTGCTCTCATCTTCCTGTTAGCAACTTTCTACAATAAGTCATCAGGTATCTTTCCTTGAATAGAGTCAAAACTCTTATTAGCCAGAATCAAATTCTTGACCACTCCATTTTCAAGATTCAATTTATCAGAATAGTCATAGAGGTCATAGTATTTGTTCATTTTAGTGAAGTCTCCATCTTTTATAATTTCTGCATTCACTCTCTCAACTCTAGGTTTCCATGCTTTCTTCTTCACAGTTGTGTCATCATGTTTAATTTCTACAATTTTCCTAGGTACTAGTGGCACCAAGGTTTTCTACCTCTTACCAAGTCCAGTAGCTATTTCTTTCACTCTCTTGCTTGGTGTGGAGGAAGTAGATCTAGTAGGCTTGCTTGCTACTTGTTCCTTCTCAAGTTCCTCTACTTTCACCTTGACTGGTGCTGCACTAGATGATAAGGGAGGTACAGATAAAATCTCTTTCTATCCAATATCTCTGATTGCTACTACTATCTTCTTTGCCACTAAGAATTCTCTCTCTGTCAATCCTATATCCTTCAATATTTTCTTAATAGTGCTGTCAACTCTTTTCTTTGACTATTTCTCCTCAAGTATAGCCTTTGCAGTGTTGAAGTTTTCTTCAAAAGTTCCAAATCTATTACTGTGGGTGTCAACCTTGCATTTAAGTAGCCTGTTCACATATTCTCCTGTCTCCATTTTAGATATTTCATAGCCAAGAGGGTCTATGAATTCAATTCTAGGTTCAACTGCTTCAATGTATGTAAAGTCAGTGTCAACCATAAAACATATTTCATTCTTGTATTTCTCCACAAGAGACTGTGGAATCCTTGATCTGCTAGACACAATATTTTGAAATGTCTTAATAACAAGTACTACACTCTCATTAACACTATCAATAACATGCTTTCTATATACTACATTAATCCTTTCCATTATATTTAGTCCATCATTCCAATCATTTCCTGTGGTGTAAGGAAATCTCCTCAAAAGATGAAAAACCATGTAAGTGATCAAAGATGAAAATCTAAATTGAGCATACTTTATCTTCTTAATCTTCTCCAAGTTCTAAAATAGTTGAATTCTCAGAATTTCACACATATCAACCGGGGCTTTGTCAACACACATCAAATAAGCTATGTGTACCATTCTAGCTACCATGTCATCTTCTCTTGAATTTTCACAAAACTTGGTTGTTAGGATCTTGCATAGGTATCTAACATCAGGTTGTTTGACCTTACTAATTACAATTCCTCTGCCATTAAATGATGAATTAGTGTTATCAATGACTATCTTTCTCATGTTCTTCTCATTTAAAGGAATAGCTCCAGATTTAGACAGTTTAGTAACTTCATGAATCAAATCAGCTGTAATGTCTATCACTCTATCTTCTAGCCAAAACTTCCCATTATGAATTCTGCTAAGGATTATCTTAGTGCATTCTTCATTATCAAACTCATATTGCAATGCATACTTAACAATCTCATTGTCTTTCAAATGAATATATCCTTGTTTCAATGTCATGTCCTAGTTGTAAATCTTCTCATACTCACTTGTAAAATCACTATCACTAATGGTTTCTAACTTGCATCCCAAATAACTTCTTACATTCTCTAAATGCAAAACTTCATCTGGTATGGATGATAAAGCTAACTTAGGGTCTTCTTCCAGAGGTTCAACTAGTTCCCTCTTCATTCTAGGTCTATTTTTATTTCTGATATTGTGAATTAAAGATACATCCATGATTACTTCAAATTCCTTTTACCGATTCATAGATCTGTCAAGTAAAATACCTCAAATTCATGATTTTAGGGCTTGCATAGATTCGGCACTCAAATCCTTCACCAAATCATTGCAAAAAGCTTTCAATCACTGCTCTTTGATCTCTTTAACACTTGTGTTCTCTTTGGTGATCAAATAACACCGATCATAATCTTTTATTACTTCAATCTCACTTAGTTCTGACATCGCATTCAATTCTTTTGCTACTTCTTTCCAAAAAGTTGTTTCTACTATCCTACAAAACTTAAAACTTCTTACGATCTCGCAAAACATAATATTTTTCTTTGCGCTCTTAACCATAGCATTATAATATCATAAACTACCTTCCATTAACTACACAAGACTTAATTCATCATAAATCTACTTCTACACTAATCTAAGTTCCTAATCTACTATAATTTTCATCAATTAAGTGCTTTGAGATAGGTCAGGTAAGGATTCATTCTTACCACTTGATACTTCACCTATCTGATTGTCTTCAATGTTGAATATGTCTCCTTGATCTATGCTTTCAACAAACTTCACTTAATCTGTATTGCTACAACAACCTTTATGTCTATTACCTGCATCTTCATTTCTTCTTTCATGATTTCTAGGGTTAGGGTTAGGATGAAAAACTCCATTGTTCATTCTACAAAACCTTGTTTTATGTCCAATCTTGTTGCATATCTAGCAAACAATTCCATTGCTTCCATATCTTGGTCTAGGTGGATTAATCTATGATCTATAATTTCTAGCAATGTGTCCAACCTTGTTGCATCTATAACATATTACTCCATTTCTTCTATTCATATCTTTAGTAGGTTTCTTATCTAGATTGTTAGTATTCTTAAACATTCTACTATTATTATTATTCTCAATAAATTTAGGTTTGCTACATTCAATAGCTCTATGTCCAAATCCATGACAATTATAACAATAACCATTAAGAGGTTTAAATTGCTTACCTGTGAAATCTCTCTTCATATGACCAATAGTATTACAAGAAAAACATCTACCTTTGAATTCTCTTTGCATACCTTTGGATGATTAATCTTGCTTTGGTGATTCTTCTTCTTTAGGTGTATCTTTAGATTTGTTGATCTCATCAGACTTCTTTTCATCTAATCTTTCAGATACTTTCAGATCTGGTTCCTTGCTTTCATCATTTTCTTTGAGAGTGTTAAATCCAAGACCAGTCTTATCATAGAATGGTTTCTAAAAATATGCTTGTGTATCAATCTTCTCACTACTTGAATATAGCCTTTCAAGTTGTTGCTTTGGATTGAGTCAATTCGCCTTTCACAATCTTGTTGTATTTCTCAAGTTTAGCATACTGTACATCGACTTTCTCAAGTTCAGATGTTACATTTCCAAGTTTAGATTTCAGTCCTTCATTTTCAATTTTTAGACTTTCATTCTCAGATTTTAGATTTTCTTCATTCTTGCCATTTCCATCTTTCAAACTAAGCTTCAAATTTTCTATCTTAAATTCATGATTAAGGATCTCATTTTCTTTTTCCAAATTGTCATCACAATCTTCAATAAGAACTTTGGATTTCTTTTCAGATCTCAAATCTTCTAATTTTTTTTTCAATTTCTCAATGATGTTCTTTGCATCATCATATTTTCCTTTCATAGTGTCTCTTTCATTAGTAAGCATATCAATCTGTTCAAGAGCTTCTTCAAGATTCTTTTGTAGTTGATCCATATCCATAGAGATCTTACTCAAGCTGCTAGGATTTTCTTGACTGATTCTTTTCCAAGTAACTAAGCTCTGATACCAATTGTTAGAAATAGGGAATACTGAGAGGTGGGGTGAATCAGTATTCTACAAACTTTATCTTTTTCCCAATTATGGATATAACAGATTATCTTTATACATGCATAACATAAGAAGCTAAACAACATGCATAACAATAAAGCTAAAGAACTCATAACACATTATTTGTTCTCGAGGAAACCCTGGCCAACGGAAAACCCCAGTGGGGATGGTACCCACAAAGATCCACTAATCAAAAGTATCCTATTAAGGATGTTGACCCTGTTAGGAGTCTATTATAAACATATAGTGTATCAGTCTTGATTAAGGGACTATAGGCCTTGTTAGAAGCCTCAACCCTGTTAGGAGTTGGTAGTACAAAATGTGATTACTAGCTGAGCCCACTACCCAAACAAGTAATGTACAATATACACTAATTAAAAAATAGGTCAAGGTACATAAACTTATTCTTCTTGCATCAATATCTCTTTGCTAATCTTTCACTATCACTATTACATATGCTTCATATACTTCACATCATCCTATTACAAATGCTTGCTGCTTATTACAATTCTTACTTACTTACTTACTTACAATTACAAATACATTTACATATATACCAATAGCTTTAACCAAGAGTAAACATCTAAGATTTCATCCCTTTATATTGTTAAGACATTATTTTGATAAACAAAAGAATCCCTTAACTCTTTACCAATTTTGCCTTCATATACTGTCCTGTCGGCTTCACACTGTCTTTGGTAGAACTATCATAACTTCTTCCATACATGCCATACTGACTTGTGCTCTAAGATGGGTCATCATTAGTCACCATGGAGTCTATGTTCAAGTGTGCAAGCACTGAACCCAGTCCAGTCAATGTCACAAACAAAAACTATGTCTGGGTATACTGGTAAAAATACTGTCTCATACTTAGACAAATATGCAATGCGCTCTGTCATACTTTCTCTCTGACTTGTGTGATCTTCATGTGGATCATATGTTTCCATAATGACAACATCTATGCAATCAACTCAGCCAAATTACCAACAGGTCAACCTTCACTCCACAAGATCAACTCTACTCTGATACCACTTGACACAGACCAAGGTAGGGAGGATCCAATTAAGGACAATCCTGGCCTTATAGCTTTAGAATTACACAATAGAAATACAACAACACAAAAATTCTTTTAACATATTTTCATTAACATGGCTGGCTATAAGGCCTTTTGCATTAGGGCCAATTATAATTAGAAACAAGTTGTTCAAGATCCACACAGATCCAATACAATCTCAACTAGTTCAGCTCTAAAAAAAATCAGCAACTGATGGAAACCCTAAGGCAAATCTAAACTTGAGCTCACAATCCTCCAAGAAATCTCCTTGTCTCCAAGTGTGAAACCCACTAGCTCTGCAACTAAAAACTATTAGATAACAATCTGATCTGCAAGATCATGCAAGATCTTTTCTACAACTTCACCAACTCCAGTTTCAACACATCCAACTGATGTTCTTCGAGTTGATCCTGATGATGATCCAACAGATGATTTCTCTCCCTAAACAACTACCCAAACACCTCTTTAAATACTAATCATCAGCCACAAGTCAGCTGGATGAAACCATTAACTCCTCCTAACAATTATTAAATGCAATACAAGTCAGCTTATAAATCATGTTACAACATTTAATACAACATGTCAGCCTCCAAATCCACTTAGGAGAATCCAACAAAAGATACAAACAATAAATGCACCAAGTCAGCCCAAAAAATCACATAGAACTCCAATCGATAAACCAGAACTACCAATCAATAGTGAAATAATCAAGCATGCCATGCATCTCTGAGCACCAGTGTCGACTGAGCACCACAGGCATCACCGAGTAACACTTTCATCGAGCGGCAGAGATTATCGAGTTCCTTCAGTGACCGAGCTTCCTTCAATGATTGAGACCGTTGGTCAAGGCTACACCCGAGTAACACTGGCCAAAAAAAACACCTCCATGCAAATTCACCAAGTACCCTAGAATGTCCAAGCATTATCAAGTATGATCCTATTTCTTCTTTCTACAATTCCATTTTGTTGAGGGGTTCTAGGTGCCCTTAGCTGTCTCTTTATTCCATGTTCTTCACAATACTCATAAAATATGTCAGAGGTGAATTCTCCTCCTTTATATGATCTCAGACATTTTATTTTTAATCTAGATTCATTTTCAACTTTAGCTTTGAATATCTTGAACTTCTCAAATTCTTTAGATTTATCTTTTAAGAATGCAACCCACATCATTCTAGAATAATCATCAACAAACAAAATAAAGTGCCTTTCACCATAGTATGATCTTGTTTGAGTTGGTCCACATAAGTCTATATGCATTGGATCCAATTTGTTCTCTGCCAAATTATGTTTTCTTCTGAATGAATTCCTCACATGTTTTCCCATCATACATTCCATGCATATTGTGTCAACTATTTTTGCAAATCTAGGAAGGTCTCTTACTGCCTTTACATTGCTTATCTTTACTATATTGTCAAAATTGATGTGACATAGTCTTTTGTGCCATAACCAACTGTCATCTACTTTAGCAAAAAAATAACTTGCTTCTGAATTAAGCTAAAAAACATTACCTTATGTCTTTGAACCTGATGTAATCATTACACCTTCATTGTTTTTAATGATGCACTTATTGTTTTTGAATTCCAAGATATCCTTTGTCAAGCAATTGTCCAATACTTAGTAGGTTATGTTGTAAACCATCAACATATAGAACATCATCAGTGTTATTCTTTCCATCCAAGGTGATAGCTCCTCTACCTATGATAGGTTTAGGATTGTTGTCTCCAATATAACCATTTTGCCTTTGTACTTATCTAGATGTACAAATCTATCTTCGTCTCCTATCATGTCATGTGAACAACCATTGTGAATGATCCAGTCTATTATGATGTCTGCTTGAGAAATTAATACTAACTCTTGTGCTTTCTTTTCATCTTCAATATCCATTTCATCAAACATTTTCTCCATATCTTCAATAGAGATGAAACCAATGCCATCTTCTACTAAATCTTCATCTGACCCTCCATCTTTAGCATAGTAACATTCTTTTGCATACTTAGGCTTGTAATTAGTTTTGAACTTCTTGACTCTTGTAGGACACTTAGATAGAAAGTGACCAATCTTGTTACATGAAAAACATTTAAATGGTAATTGACCTTCATATTTTCCTTTTCCTTTTCTTTCTTTCTTAGAAATCATAGCAATGAAATCATCTAGTTCTTTATCCTCATCATCATCATCATCAAAGTGACCAGAAGTGTTCAAGGATTTCTTACCATGGACTGAAGCTTTGGAGGTTGTTTCACTTTTAGGCTCTGTCTTTAAACTTTATATCTCGAATGTTGAAATCTTGCTAATTAAGCTCTCTCTTATGAAGTCTTTTGAAAACTACATAGTCTCATCTAGGATGTTTATCTTGCTCTCATATTGTGTTGTCAAAGTAGTCAACAACTTATCCATTATGTCTTCTTCCAAAATTACTCCACCATTGTTCCCGATTCCTACAACTGCTTCATTAACTCTTTGATTGTAGATTCTGATGTTCTCTTTAGGAAGCATCTCCAATGTATTGTACTTTTTCTTCCATGTCTTTCTATGCTCATTCTTGTCTTGGATGTCTCCTTCAAACATGTCTTCTAGATACTTCCATATCTTCTAGGCTTTATCTAATTTCTTCATCTCTGAAAACTCACTATCAGACAAGGTGCTGATAAGGGCTTCTTTGGAAATTTCATTTTGAGTGAACATTTCCTTTTGCTTAATAGTTGCATCTTCCTTTGTAAGATCTGATAAAGAGGGAATCTGAACTTCTCTAGTAGCTACTTCAAAAATCTCAAAACTAATGCACTGCGAATGTGTTGTCATGTTGTTCTTCCAGTCTAGATAATTCTCTCCATCAAACTTAGGACTTTTTTTTCTAAAGAATGTCATCTGATCAACGTCAAGCTATTAAAATTTCTCTCCGAGGCACTTGGCTCTGATACCAATTTTTAGGAATAGTCCCAAGAGATAACTAAGAGGGGAGGGGAGGGGGTTAATTAGTTATCTACAAGATTCAATTATTTATCCAATTAAGTACATAATGACTTTAAGTAAATACACAATAAGATAATACTTAACACAACACCACAATTTTGGTTATGGGGAAACCCAAATAGGTAAAAACCCTGGTGGGAATTACCACCCACTATAAAATGCACTAGATTATAATGCTCCATGTTAGAAGATCTTACAACCCTATTAGGAGTCTTTTATAGATAACCTTGTTAAAGTGAGGACACACTGTCCGGGAGCACACTACTCAAATGGTGAAGGATGCAACCTTATGCATAACAGATACACACTATATCTAGATCTTGGTGAACTAGAAAGTAGACTTGCTATCTTCATCAATTCCAATGAATAGTATAAACTCACTTCTTCTTCACATAGATCTTCAACTGATGATTGATTGTCTCAGTACATTCACATCTTCTCCTCTTCTCTCTCAATCACACTTAGCAATCATAACTGACTAGCTATAAGTATCTTCCTCCAAATGATATAATCAAGTTACCATGTTAGAACCTTCTTGAAATCATATTAGAGAAACAATATAACTATTTAATAGTATCTCCAATGGCTAAACTAAGAACACAACATAAAAAAAGGAATGTGTAACTCAATATGAGTAAACATGTTGCTTCACACTATCGGCTCCACCAAATTAACTGAAACTTTACTTACAATATGAAATATTGTATGTGCTCTTAACCAAACATTCTTAACTCAACACCAAACATGAAACCAAACATGCATATCAAAATGATAGGTGCAACTATTGAAGCAATATAAAGAATGTTGGCTCCATCAGATAATCTCAGGAAACTATAACTGGCAAATAGAAATATCATAACTCAACTTGTATTGCACAACTAACTCTATGTCCATGAACATAGCATCATAAACATGTATTTAACACAAATATAAATGGACAAGGCTCCAACATAACCATACTAAAAATCACATACAAAATTTTGATTGTAACACTGCCAGGAACACTACTGATACAAACAACTACACAATTGTCTGCACTCAGAATCAACCTCTTTGTTTATGATATCATGTTGATAACATATCTAAGAAACATATGCTCAAGGAGCTCTACATAAGACTTCAATGCATGATGCTTACCATATGTTGTCATCAATGACAAACATACAGTCAACACTGGCTTGCTGGCAAATCTCCAACATTGGTGACATGAGAGTAGGAAGATTTTCCAAATACTGCTTAATTATTATCAAAGGATTATTCACACTTATCATCCCACTTAAATAAGATATATTTATGCAATAGGTGTTGGAAAGGATGACTTTTATCTTCCAATTCAAAAAAAAATCATCTAATTAACTGGAGTGATCCTTTGAAAGATCTTAGGTAACTAATATTTGTAGGAGAGGACATTTCCATAATTTCTTTAAATTCCTTAGGATCAACTTCTATGACCTTAGCTGAGACAATATACCCTTAAAATCTCCCTATTTTAACCTTGAATGCACATTTCTTAGGATTGAGTTTGATCTTATACTTTTCCATCTGGGTTAATATCCTATGTAGCACTTTCAAATGACCTTCCCTAGTTTTAGATTTTGTAAGGATATCATCTACATAGTCTTCGATTATAGTATGCATCATGTCATGGAAGATAGCGGTCATATCTTGTTGATAAGTTTCTCTAGCATTCTTGAGCCCTAAAGGAATGCCATTGCAATAGAATTTTCCCTAAGGACATGTAAAAGTATTTTTCTCTTGGTCTTCTGGGGCAATCTTGATTTGGTTATAGCCTAAAAAAATATCCATTAAGAAAAACATTTCATGACCAGTTGTCAAGTCAACTATGATATCAATATTAGGCAATGTGAAGTCTTATGTAGGACAAGCCTTATTTACATCTCAGAAATCTATACATATCCTGATAGACTTTTCAAACTTTGGTACTGGTACAATATTTGAAATCCACTTAGCACAATCAATGGCTTGAATGAATCCAACATCTAAGAGCTTCTTCAATTCTTCTTTAACCACGAGTGCGATTTAAGGATACATTTTTCTAATTTTTTTTCTTGAGTGGTTTGATCTTGGTGTGATAGACAAGTGATGCATGATAAGATTAGGATCAAAACCTAGCATGTCGGCATAAGATCAAGCAAATTTGACTTGTCTTTCCTTGAAAAATTGTAAAAAAATTTCCCTTTCTGACTTTGTTAAAGAGGCCACTACGTGAAAAAGATGGTTAGACTCCTTCATTCCAATGTTGAGACTAATTGTTGGTTTAATGATTATTGTTGATTGATACTGGTAAAGATAATTGAGAAGACTCTCAATCCTTCCATCCTCAGGTGCCTCAGAGAGGTTTTCACCCTCAGATGCGTATTTTCTTTTTACTTTTTCTAGATCTAATACTGCCATTGACTGGTTTTCACCATTAGATATAATTATAATTTTTACATTTTTATGACTGAAAGGATTGGCACTCTCTCCAAAATAAGCAATTTCATTAAGTTCAATATGAAATATCGACTTATGATACCCTAGTGGTAGATGATCCCTGATTCCAAGATAGTCAATAATTGCGTCATCATTATGGAAAATGTCAAGTTCAAGATTATTAGGAGAATCCCAATATATAAGTTTAGAATGGATAAGAGGTAATGGATTGTTTGGGTCAATTCCAAAGGTGGTAATGGTATTTATATAGAAATTATTAAAGTTTAGGGTAGTATCGGAAAGGTCTATTTCTATACTCTCATCTTAATTATCTCTCACAAGATGATTCTCACTTTCCTCATGATTTTTATGAGTAGTATTATATGGGATTAATTCTAATGATTCAATCCTTGAATTCTCCCCCTCACGATAAGTGCCACTATAAGTATGAATAAAATCAATTCATATTTCTTCAGTACAATCAAATAATGAATCCCATTCATAATCATTGGAGTCAGTATCATTACTTTGTCCTTGATTATTCCTAAGTTTATCAATGAGTTTTATTGTTATTCTTTGTTTTTCCTTATCCACATGCTTTCCATTTTTCAAGAATCCTAATCCAGAAGTATCAATAAATTTATTGACAATTCAGGATGTGATATTTTCTTTACCTTTGTATTCTTTTATTCCTTCCGCTTTATAACCCAACCTTGTTGTATCCCTTTGATAGTTTTGATTTTTCAAAATTGGTTTTATGACACCATCTCTTTGCAACCCCACAGGTCCACTGCCTTCATATCCCATATTTTGCAATAAAGTATATCATTTACCATATATATCAGGTGATATATATTCATGTTTTACATTATCCTTACTATTTTCTTGATTAAGTAAGTGATTATCATTTCTCTTAGCTGCTTCATTGGATATGGTGTCCCCACTTACAAAAGTGCCAAAAATAGTTGTAGAAGGGGCTTTTGATTGTTGTTTGATGATCAATGGTTTTCCATATGACTTATGAGATACAGATAATTTGTGATACAAAATGTTTGGCCCAAAGTGTATTCCTCCATACCTTGTTCTTTTATGTATATCTTGATACCATTGGTTTTGGATGTTGATGCTACATTACTTGGATCAATGGGTATTGTTGCAGAAGATCCAACACAATTGTATGGTACCAAGGATTTAGGAGCTACCTTCACAATGTTACAATATTGAAAAGGATTAGGATCACCTTTAGTAGTTATTTCTTGACCATTGTAGGGAAATTTCAGACACTAATGATAAGTTGAAGGTTCAACTTGCAAAGAAGGAATCCAAGGTCATCCCAAAAGAATGTTATATGTGAGTTCCATGTCAATCACTTGACAAAGAACATCTTTGAGTACATGAACTACTATGATAGGTAGAACCAATGATCCCTTAGATGACCTCTCATCTTCATCATAATCTTTAATTTTAATTTTCTTCTTTGGATCTACAACATTTTCAGAAAATCCCAATGCAAGGATGAATTTTAAAGTTCATATATTCAATCCATCTCCCCCATCTATTAGAACCCTTTTGATTTTATGATTCTAGACAAGGACTTCAATATGGAGTGGAGCATTATGCAGTTAAGATAGGTAATGCAGAGTGGTCAAATGTCCCATCATATCTTGGAATTGGGCCTGATCTAGATTATTAGGGACATGAGTCTCTAATAGAGATTTCTCAAGAATATCTTTATGAGATGGTGACAAGCATAAGATCTCTAATATGGATATCTTGGTAGGTGTTTTCTTCAATTGATCTAAAATATTGTATTGATTTAAAATATTTGGTGTGGATTTTGCTACATAGATAGACTTTGTTTTAAAGTGGAAGGTTTGGATGAAATACCTTGTAAATTAATCTTGGATTGGGCTCAAGTTGTGACATTAACTTAGGTTTGACTTTTAGAATTTTATTTGATAGTAATCATATTGGCATAATATTGAGAAGGATAACATTCTGACATATGGTTAACATACTTATAATATGTCGCATTGTAATTGGCTTGGTTATCACTCTTAGTATTTTAATAATTTCCTTTCTCATGTTTGGGAAGTGGATCTTTAAAAGTAGCATGTGACTCATTTGAGGTATGTCCATGAACGCTTATTTCACATCTTTCTATCAAGTCTTGTATACATGTTTAAGTCTTTGACAATCATTATTTTTGTGACCTTTCCCTCTATGAAACTCACAATAATCATTATCATTCTAGCAAGAAGGTTTCACTCTTGGTTCATATTCTCCAATTTCAAAAAGCACAACAAGTCTCTTTGTGATCACTTTACTTAATTTGCAGATTCAAGAGACTCACCTAAAGGAGCAAAAGTCCTTCTATGAGGCATAAAAGGTAAGCTTGAACTTGATGAATTATTTTTGGTATTTTGTGTTGTGTTTTGATTAGTCTGAGTAGGTTGAGTAGCATTGGCCTTTCTTGTGATATTTAGGATAGGTTTTGTTAGTTTAACATGTCAGTTATCAACAATCCCATCATTGAAAATGTTCTTATTTTTGTTCCAAATTTTTCATTTGTCATTGTTATTGTTGTTAGAATTAGAGCTTGAGGATCCAACATTGTTTTAGTGTAAAGTTTAATCTCTCCTTTCCTAACTATAGCTTCCTCAAATTTGACTCTATTTTCAATGAATTTGTTGAGACTTGGAGGACATTATAATTGTAACCTATAACTCATTTCTGGTGTAAGGTTGTCCACAAAGATATCCATCTTTTCTTGTTCAGGAATTGTTTGTGAATATTTGGCAAATAGTTGATGCCATATTTGCAAGAATGTAAGGAAAGGTACTCCATTCTTTTGTTGTGCATTACAAAGATCGAGCATAGTGACCTCATGTTTCATCTTATATGAATAGTGGGTCACAAATTTTTCAATAAGCTCATTGAATGATTTGATTCCTAGTGGTAATCTAGAGAACCATTCCATGGTTTGTCCTGTTAAACTATGTGATCAAATAATCACATAAGATAAGTATCATTGCGAGTGAATTCAACACAAGTAGCACAAAACTAATGTATGTGGTCTTGAGGATCTGAATTCCCTTTGTATTTTTCAAATTTAGGCACCTCAAAGTGAGGAGGGAATGGAATCATTGCTAGATGTTTGTTAAAAGGATAAGGACATATATCATCTAGGGAATATTTATTTTTAGAGGATCTAGTTTGAATGTCATGCATCTATTGTTGAAGCATCTGGCTTTGTTGTAAAATAGGCTCCAAAGATGTTTTAGGTCCTTGTGTATTGTGAGAAGAAATAGGTTGTTTTCCTTCCATAAATCCATGAGAATGTGTCTCTTGAGAACCACTAGGTTTTTATTGATCATTTGTCATAGGTGGTTCTTTGAGAGTAGAGACATCAAAATCAGTAGGTAATTTTACTCCTTGAGCAAGCATGAGGAAATATTTTTCTTTGTCCATATCTAAGATTATTTCCATGACCTTGTGGAATCTAGGCTCTTGCATGGATTCTCTCAATTCTTCATCTATTGGTTCTTCCTTAGTTGTAAAAATCATATCCTTGGTAGACAATTTGGACCAAGGGTTTTCACATTGCTAGTTCCTACCATTTTGTCTCTAGATTCTAGATTTATAGGTTCCCTTAGTTTTTGTGGTCGATTTTGAACCATAAAAAGGTGAAAGATAAAAATGTGATGAAATTGTAGATAATAGATAGATATAAAAATGTGGGAAGAAATTCTAAAGTGTTGAGATGAAAGTGACAATTGATAATTTAAGTCTATAGGAGATATAGAGCTCACTATGATATGACAAAGACTTTTAAGGGTACAATCTAAGTAAGTTTATAGGTAAGGATGATAGATCTTGATAACAAAAAGTCACAAATATTTGTATGGTGTTCAAATAGAAATTATTAACACTAAGAAAGTGACTTTGGAGAATGTGGATAAATGAAAGGATGATGAAATGATGGTTAGAATGGGTAAAAATGTTCTGAAGAGATCAAGGATTTTCAGAATAAAAATGAATGAAAAATTGGGTATCTGAAAAAGTATGTTTCAAAAGATGACAATCCATACAATGGCTTCTGTGGTAAATGCGCAAGAATAGATGTGCATGATAGTTAAATGTTTTTGCAACAAATAGATATCAATGCACAACAATTTATGGTATATGCACAATGCCAGAAATGGATGCACAAAATAGTTAAAATGATGTAGAGAAATATTGGATATATGCGTAGCTTTGAGATTTTCTGTTATTGGTTCCAAAATTCAAGAAGTTTTGGGTATTTTGGTTTTTGTTTTTAGTGATTTTTCTGGCAAGAAAATGCATATACACACACATGCAAAAAATAAAAGATTGATTGCTAAATTAATCTAAAATAAATACACAAACATGCTTACAACTCCCATGGTAAGTAAGGGCAATATCTGTTGAATCCTCACTTGGATTAAATCCAGCCATGCTTATCCAAAGTGGATAGCCTAGGAACTTGAAGGAACAGGCTCCTCCTTATAGTACACTCACTTCTCTGGCACACCAAGTTCTAAATTCAATGGGTCATTACTTCCCAAAGAACTGCTATCTCTACTATGAACTGTGACTAGTGTGAGGTGTCTTCACGGGCTTCGGTGACCCCTTGAGCTAGAAAATAGAAGGTTTTTGGCCACTAAAACAAAAGTATATAGTAAGGGCATCTGTGTAGGTGGCTATGATCAATCCATATTCCCAATCAAGGGGACTCTCCCTATCTGGTCAAAACAAGATTTTTACACCTTAGCAATGTAGGGACTTTAACGCACCACACAAATACTAGAGGAGATTTTGGTTACCATAAAAAATTCACACTTGTTCATTGTGAGACTAATCACAATGAAATTTTTTATATACCAGCTTGGAAGAGCTTGACTTTATCCTTTTACCAGTTGGGTCGTTCCCTAGGGTGAGTACCTCTTTTTCCAACAAAAAATACCCTCAAAAAGTAGAAATAATCTCTTACACCCAAGATCCACGAAGGCAAGGAGAGAGGATACATTGTTATAACTTTGGAAGATTAAAGAATTATTTAAAGTAAAATACAATAGACACTTGATCTAAGCTAAAGAAGACACGTGAAAATAAAGAGCATGTTGTATTTTAAAACCCAAACAAGATTGTGGTTTCCTTAACAAATCCCCTTTTTCTTCTAAGGAACTTGCAAAGAAAATTCATGAGTAATTTTGGAGGGGTTTTCAATAACATGTCCTACAAAAAAACCTAAATGGCTAAAAGACACAAACATAAAGTTGTTAAATTATTAGCTAAAAGCTAAGATACAATGAAAATGATTTTAAATAGCTATGCGAATAAATGCACAGCTATAGTGAATAAATACACAGACACATAGAATTAATGTGCAGGTATAATAGATGTGCAACTATGGATAATGAATGCACTACAGAATGTGATGGATGCACAGAAAGAAGAAATGTACATCAAGATAATATGAAAGCATCAGAGCATGAAGCAGATGAGAAGAAAGAAAAGAGAAGGTAATAGAATGTTGATGTTTGATATGGTGGAAATACATGCACAGAAAGAAGGTATGGATGTGCCAAAATTGGGTATGAATGCATAGAAAGACACCTGTAGATGTTGCACATGAAAAACTAAAAATCTGACTGTTCAAATTTTGTGGTTTTCCCCATGGTGGGCACCAAAAACATATGTAAATTTATCGTCTAATCCTAGAATTGAAATACTAATCTTTATTAGCTATCAAATCTACCTAGAATGCATTCCAATGAAGATTACAAAGAAAGAAATGAATTAAAAACAAAGCTTGTACCTTCACTTACCAATATATCTTGTCTCCATTGTTCTCCTAGCCTTGAATTCCTAGATTTGGTGAGCTCTCGGAATTGCAAATATTCTCCTTCTCCCAAGATGTTTCCAAAGTGTGGAGATTAGTGAAAGTTATGCAAAACTATCCTAAATCTAGAGTGCTTTATGCTATGATAATAAATGCATAGTTGATTTATGAAGGTGATATGCAAATGGTCAAAATAGTGCTAAAATGGGTTGGATACTTTTTTTCTTGATTGCTTGAATGCTTGAATTCTTGAAATCACTAAATTACTATTAGGCTTTCAAAGGAAGAGGAAGGCTCCTTTTATATATTTTTGGAGACTCAAGCCTAGGTTGTAAGATCTAAGGGTGGAGATTTAAAGATGGAAGATCCTAGGGTTGAAATTGACTTGGTTGAAGGGGTTGAAAGAAATAATGATTTAGTTGGAATGTGAGAGGAGGAATAGGAAAGATATTCCTCCTACATTGACAAAGGGGAGTGTAAGGTGGAAGGGAAAGAAACGTATCAGATGTCTAACAAAGACTCTTGAGAAGAAGGTGGGAAGACATTTGCCTCATGAGGACTCTTGGCACAAGTGTCCCATGAGTCACCTTTGGCTCCTTGAGGTGGCTAGAGAAGCTCCTAAGGAATAGGGAATGTGATCTTAACTAAGTTGAAAGAGGACATGTGGTAATGAGACCAAGTCTCATGAGGGCACATAGCCCTTAATAATATGACATATGGGTGAGGATAATTATGGCTTATTAATAATTAATATATAAACTAATTACTTTAGCCAAGATGATGTGTCAAGTGACCAACTTCCTAAAATGGACTAAAAGACATAGTCATATAGTGATTGTGTAATTGATTAATTTACTAAATCACTTTAATAGGACTAATTAAAAGACTTAGGATAAGAAGAATAAGATAAGTGAATATACTAAATAAATTAAATTATTTATTTAGTAAGAGAAGAATTAAACATTATTTAAATAACAAATATTTAATTAATTTATCAAGCCAATTTTGAGTATATACATTCATTAACATGAAATTATTTAAAAGTTTGGACACTTTATTACAAAAAAATACATATTTTGCCAATATAATAAATATTATTTTTAAAAATAATACAAATATATCAAATTTTAATAAAAGTTTATTTTAAAAAATAAATAATTTAATTATAATAAAATAATAACAATTTTGACAGAGTCCATCATATGTTAGAATAACTGAGAGGGGGGTGAATCAGTTATCCACAGTCCCAAATATAAAATGTATATCCAAAAATAATTTACTTAAACATCTGCAGCTCGGTAACATAAAATACTACTATGTTTGTACTTTTACCGATTACCAGTCAATATCATAAAGTAATTAACGATCAAATCCAATATGCAATATGTAAAGTATGATAACAAACAATCATCACAATGAACACATAACACAAGAGATTTAACATGGAAACCCTGTGAAGGGAAAAACCACCTGGGACCGGCAACCCAAAAATTGTTCACTCTTCTAAAGTGAGGTCGGTGAAGACCCAACATTGTTAAAGGTTACAAAACACACTATAAGGTGTGACCTTGTTAGAGGATTTAACACTAACCATTTGTTGGTCCATTTTCATGTCAATGCAAAAAATCTTTAGAAAATGGCCTGTACCTACAAAAAATTTCATGACTGTACCAACTTTCCTCTAGTCTCTGCAACCTTTTTATGTCCCTAGCTTTGAAACCCTTGCAAAATTTAAAAATCTAGCCATTGGTAGGAAATGCCCTAGCCCTGTTCTAATTTGTCTTTACCTTTATCAGGCCCCTTAAGTGATCATATAATGCATGTGCACATTTCTTTTCCCTGTTAGTCGCTTGTTCCCTTAATCTTTGGCGGTCACTTTTAAACTTTTGGCGATTCAGCAAATGCATGTTTGTCGCTGGTTCACTTGGTTTCCCGGTGGTTATCTCTTTCTTCCAGTGATTGGGTGAACATAGTGTTTGCATATTCTCCTGTTCTTGGTGGCTTATCTCTTAATAGTTAGCGACTTGGCATCGCAGTTTCTTTTCTTTAGTCGCATGTTCATGTGGTCTCTGGGCCTGAGCTTTCTGACACCATCTCGATCTAAAAGTGGGTGCTTATTCTCATGAGATGTGTCAGAGCTATGCACTTTTTTGATGGTTGTTGATCCCCTTTATGACACGGTGCTTTGAACAGGTGGGTCCAAAGTGACACGTATGCACAAATGGCAGATTCTCATTGGTCCATGTATTAACATGTTGGCAATTGTCAGTGGGACCTGGTTTCTGGATGCATCAGAGGGTCTTGACAGTGTCAGAAAATCAATGATAGGCACATGATCTTACGGGATGTGTCAGAGGTTTAAGATCATGTGTCAGCTATCAATTCAATCTTTCTTAGAGGGGATAAAGTGCAGCGGGTCCACTGCTAGGTAAGTTGATTTGGTGGTCCACGGGTGAGTGATTGGATATCCTGTTAGTGGGGCCTGCAGTAAAGCCTTTTCAATCTATGATCAGTGCATGATCTTAAGTAATATTCTTCCCCTCTGAGATCATGTGCCATCTGTTGATTTTTGTCATGCCCAAAAATATCCAACTAAAAATGCAACAAAAAAAATTTTTTTAAAAGGAAAAGTAAAGTTGTGTTGGCGATAAGTATAAGTTTGTTCGTATGCCGAAAGGAATCTAAGATCAAGTTATAACTCAAGTTGCTCGAATCGGGTTCAAGTTGGAACCCTAGGGTATGAGGCTACACTCGCAAAGATATCTGATGAGATGATGATTCTAGATAGATTTCAATTCTATTAAAGAATGATAAGTTTGGTAGTGAGGGTTCGAGGGTTTGATATATTACGATAGGATTCTAATATAATATGACAATGATCTAATGTTCTACCCAAGCAATAAATAATTTGATTCATTCTTAGCTAGATCGAGACATTAATACCACTAACTATAATTGTTGGCTAAATGGTTATTGTCATACATCGTGCACGCTCTAATCTAGCAATTCACCAAACCTTTTACTTGCGAACTAATAGTTCAATCAATTTTTCTACATGTTGAGAGTAGTCATCTCCTCATTAACTAATTGGTTCAATAACAATAGAGAAACAATCATCTAAGGGATCATTTCACTAATTAACTAAATTTCTAATGTTTATTAAAGCTAGTATTGTTTACACTGATAATCTAAATGAACAAAATAGAACATTAACTTAATATTTTAATCCAATAACATTATACATGAACCCATGATCCATAATCACAATCGGGATTAACTTCTAATCTATAAAACCCTAATACCCTCTTAACCTAGTGTTAATCATAATTAATAATATAATTAAGAATTAATGAGTATAAAATAATGAGATTAAACATTAACAATATGAAATACTTAATGATATTTCTAAGATATCCTTCCTTACACTAAAACCTACTACCCTATGTCTTCTACACCTATTAGCCCTAAATCTCTTATAATTTACATATACTATAGTAGGGGAAAGGAGATGCCAAAAAAAAAGAAAAAAGAAGACAAAACATATAATCAATTAAATAAATAAAATTTACCTCTAAAAGCCATGTCATCCACTAGTCCTACCAATGGACACATCACAACTAATCCTAGAGGCTACTATCTTCAAACCTCACACCTACTTACCCCTAAACTAACTTTCTTAATAACCTAGCCATGACCCAAGTCAAAGGGGGTGTATATCAATGCAAGGGGGTTGAAATCTTGGTGGGACCCACTTCTTACAACACACTACCCCAAACTTCTTATCACTCACGTCAAGTGAGGAGAATTTTGCAAAAAAGGTGTAAGTTTAAATTTGTTTCTTTTTCAAACTCCATGAATGCCTTTGTCTATGTACAAAAAGGAAGGAAGGACAAATGCAAGGTGATGTGGACAACAAGGGTCAAGAAATTAGTGCATGGAAGAATGGATAGCTAGCATGTAAGGAGGAGGATGATTTGGCACAGGTTTTGGGAGATGTGTCAAGTACATTGCATAAAGTCCTGACAAGGTGGCCCAATCACAAGCTAGCATCATAATTTTCAAAACCTCAAGTCAATCCCATATTTAAGTTGCCTCCCACTTGCAGCTCCAAAGACCTACGTTGGGTAAAGAGGTAGGTGCATTTTATGTTTAAAAAAAAGGTTTCAAAGGTAGTTTGAGCAAGGATGAAATCTTGGCGTGGGTCCCATAGGATTGCATGGGTTGAAGCAAGCTTTTAAGTCTTGTTAAATAAAACTTATTTTAATTTGGAGATGGCTATATTTAGGATAGGTGTTAGTTATGGTTAAATTTAATTAGTGTCTAAATGAAAAATAGGGAATATTCTCTGTGTAGTATGGGGATAATTTTATCCCCATACATTTTCCAGAGAGCAAATTGCTCTTGAAAATTCTAGAAGTGTCTATTTTTATGAGAACATAGTTTTTCTTCATCCTTTCACATTTGCTTCATTTGAGTAATTGAGGGCATCTATATAAGGATTAATATACCATTGAGGTTGATGAATTAGAGTGTTATTGTAGAGGTTTTCAATAATATCAACTATGTTATTTAACCATATTTCCTTATTACATTTGATGAGAAATGAGCATAGAATTAGGTTCATTTGAATTTGTTAATATAACTATGACAATTCTTCAACTATAATAGAGAACCTACCATATCCATGCATAAGTTAAACTTTAGAAGACATTGAAAACTATCACATTTCATTTTCATAATCTTGAATATCATTTCATGAAAGCCACTCCACTATTTTAAGAAGCAAAATCCAATAGACATGATAGAAATGCATTGCATTTTCATTATAGTCATCTTATCAAATTCATTACAAAATCTCTATGATGAAGGAGCTTTCACTTTTCATTTATATAATACAATTTGGAGAAGATATTCAATGAGATACAATCATAAACATAACAAATTCACTTCTTCACAATGCATGTATCACTTCATATTCATCTATCACTTTACAATGGACCCAAGAATGGTAACTTCACAAATTACTACAAGAGAGGATCTTCTTCAAGATCACCAATGCAACAACACATGAAAGTTTACTACAAGCATATCAAGGAGGGGATCTCTTCAAGCTTTTTCCACATGAATCTTTGGCTTCCAAACCTGCAATAAAAGGAGTGAGAACCATGGGTGCTCACCACCCAACCTAGGTCTCTTATGAGACCACCCCCAAGCTTGGAGAACCAAGGGTAAACGGGGTACAACAAACAACAAGATACTCACAATTTTACACACATGCAATAACAACAAGTTACTCCCTCCAAGGCTACACACATGAACTTTGCAAGCTCATTGAAGAAGGGTGAAGGTGGGCTTTTCCAAGGGGAGAATGCCATTGTTTTTCTTTCACAAATTTCTCAATAAGGATATCTCATTTGCCTCTTCAAGGCTACAATTCCATCTTCCATACACAACAATGGTTATCACATCTTCATGATACAAGATTTCAATGGTTTCATGGTGCCCATACACCATGAATTTTTCCCTCTTCTCCAAGAGAAGAGACTCTCACCTCATGTAGAGCCCAACTAACCCCTTCACCCAAGGCCACTTCTTCCTCTTCCCAAAGAGGTGAGTAATGCCTTACTCTCATACACATGAACACCCTCATTCAAGCAAAACAAAGGAAAAACATGAATCTCAACATCAAATTCCCTTCCCATACAATACAATAGCACAACAAGGATACACTTCAAACACATGAAAGAGCAAGAACACATCTAATATATTGAGCAAAAACAAGAAAATCTCCATAGAAATGAAAGACCAACCTTCACAAGTGTGATGGCAATTGATAGTTGAAAAGAGCTATCCACTTGTCCTCCTCTTTCCAAAACCCTAAAGTCTCTAAAATTAGAGAGTGGGTGAACACCCTCCAATTCTATCAAGGGCCTCTAAAAAGGCTCCAAATTCTCCCCACCCACCAAACATAAATGCAGACTTGACCTCTTTGGTCTACTTGGTTTTCCTTGTCCCCCCATAATTAATGCCTGATTGGAAGAAAAGGGAAAGTTGGGTAAGGGTCAAGATCCATACAATCTCGTGGCTAAGGGTAAATGGGTCAAAAAAAGGGTTTCCAAAGCCTCTAGGGGATTTAGGATATGTTCAAAACCTTCCTAACTCATACCCCTAACATTAAGGTACTTAAATAATGCCAAAAATGACCCCTAGAACCTCTTATTGGCCTCTAGAAGTGACTGGAATAAAATGAATTTAAATGAGCACATTACAAGTGTCAAGTGACACTAACGTTTGCACAACACATACAATGCCATGAATGACAACACGAAGCTAACAGCTAGTGCACATGAAAATTCACATTTACACAAGTGCACATTACAACGAGGCTTTGTAATCCCATATTGGACTAAGCCTTGGCTTACTCAGTTCACATGTGTTTAACCTTGGTTCTCCAATAATTCCCATGGTTCTCATACCTGCACACTTCACATCGAGCATCAGTAGTTCAAGATGATAACATTACATGAAATATACATATTCAATTTCCTATTTAGTATCATAACTCAATATGTATATCTCAATTCAAATCACAATTTCTCATTCAATAATATTCGAACATCATAAGTACATAATCATCATGTGTAGTAATCAAATCTAATCATGAATAATTCACTTAATCAACGATGCATAATCAAAATCATGATGTACTCTAGATTCACATCCACACATACATAATATAATAACTATCATCAAAATATCATATCTCGAGTCTCTATCAAAATAGATCAACAAGTGTATTAATGTATCAAAATGCAGAAAAGAAAAGATGCTATGATGGGTCGGGGTGAGGCCTCATAATTTTGAATCTTTCCTGGATGTGTCAGTGGGACCTGGTTGCTTGCATGTCTGTCAGTGGGACCTAACATCTACAAATGATCTATGGTTGGTGTAAGTTCTCATGGAAGTTGTCAGAGCCATGAGATCTTATGCCAGCCGTCGATTCTACTTTTCTCAGACGGTTGACGTGGGTGGGTCCTCTAGCAGGTGGTGCTGACTTGGGCATGTTCTCATTGGTCCTGGTATGCTGAGGTGGACTTGTCAATGGGTCCACCAGTCTCAGAGGAGTTAATATGCTATGGGATCTTGTGATTGCCGCTATATCATTGGGGTAAGATGCATGATAGTTAAATGCACGGTATAATGATAGCCATTAATCTTCACTAAAAGGGGAAGCTTTGCGGTGGGTCCTTTGTCAGTGATGACTGAGCGATTGCAGAAAATGATGTAGTGACATGTGGCAGGTTTTTAGGTGGGCCCAGGGTTATCAAAGGTCTTAGCAGTCCAGAAAAAAGTGTTTAGCGGCCCAACAAATTTTCAAAGACCTCAGTCATTCTCGCAATAAAGCAGCGGTATTCTATATCGACTGGTAATTTGGCAAATGTGCATTCACGTAATAGCTAAATGAATTGGTAGAAAGGTGAAACATTCTATGAACTGGTGAAAACCTTTTGTCGCTAGTTCGCTAAATATGGGACCGAGGTTAAATGCTTTCCTTTTGTCACCAGTTCACAGAGTTAAATGGTGAGTTAAGTTTTCATCTTGCGAATAGGAAAAAACCTTGTCACGTGGTCGCTAGGAGTAAACCTGAGGTATCTGGTTGAGTTAAGGACATAAAGACCGTGAAAAGGAGAGATCTAATGGTCAAGACTTAAAGTTGATTGAGGTTTAAATTTTGACTTTCGATTTGCTGTAGGTGCCATGAAATAACCGTTGTAATTTCAAATTCAAATTTCTGAGGGTTTCTCAGCGACAGAAAGGACTGAAATTGAATGCAGAAGTGACTGGAGCTGGTAAGAAATAATTTGTTTGTTGTCGCAGTGTGGTCGAGGGTGTGATGATCGATTGTAGAGATTTGTACCATGTAAGGAATGAACAAAGAGTAGCTCGAGGCGTGTTGCAAGGTGATTGAATAGACTAGTTTTCATGGTGGATTTATGATCTTCTATACACTGTTCTGAGAATTATCATAATTGGAGATCAATTTTTTATCTGTTCTTCACCTGGTTGCTTGGTTTTCCCCGAAGTGCAGTAAATTTTGATCTTTTGAATTATTTTGGTGGGTGGAAACCCAAACCCTTACCATGGTTATCCGTAGCTTGTTGCATCCTAACTTGTGTAGGATTCCAACATAACTAGGATTATATATGGCTGTATTTTTTACTATGTAAGGGTTTTGAAATCCTAGTTCCCAAGGGTTCCTTTTTAGTTCCATGAAGGGTCCTTTTCCTATAGATTTTCTCTATTTCTCTGCATATAGGGTGTTCTTTTCTCCTTTGTTGGCTCAGAGCATGTGATATGTATTGTAATTAATTTGTCTTATGTATGAGATTCAATATGTTTCTACTGTTATCAGATTGTCTCCATCTTGAGTTTTAGATTTATTGATTATGGCATCAAGGGTGTTGTAATCTTTCTATATGCATTTCCTATGTGTCTGGAATAGAGTTTTTTTCACATAAACAACTAGGTCTAGGACTGGTTTTTAGGCGTGTATGAACTAGGGTATCAAGGGTATCTCATGTTTGTCTTCCAGTGGATTCTGGTCAATGTATTGTCTATTTATAGGTCTCTTCTAAGGCGAGGGTTAAAAATACTTTGAATGGGTGATAACACATTTGGATACAAAAGTGGATTGTTAAAGTATGATTTGGTTGATGGTGTATGTTTGGTGTAAGGCATCAGCATATTAGAATGTATTGTTTTCTTGTCTCATAGCTCTTTGTTGCAATAGGGTATTTGACTCTATGGCCCATTGGACAAGGCACTGGTCTATGAGAGACTTAGTGTATCTCAGGGGTCTCTTCAAACCAACATTAAAATCATTCAAATTAATACCTTTCCCTTTCATGTTGGTAGTAGTAGTAGGAGGTCATTTCTAGTCTTCAGACTCATTCTATGCAAGTAGGGCTATTGCATGTGAATTGGCTTCATTGGGGTACAAGTTACCTGAAGGGGTTTGAAGACTATTCCACAATAATCTATCTACAGGCCTATTGTTTATCTTAAGGTGTCTTGAGTGTGCAGATAAGGCAATACCCACCTAAGTGATGTGGAGCTCAAAGAAGGAGGATTCCTTTCAATCCTCATCATTTGGCCTATTTTCTTGTCAAACTTGAGTGCCTGACCTGAGATCCAAGCCCATCTATTGATTCAAGTTTGGTCTTGCAAGAAAAAGCTCCAAAAAATTGGCGACTCTACTGGGGAGGCCATTGGAAAGAGTCAGATATAAAATAAAGCATTTGCTAACATCTTCTCAATAAGTATTGAGTGGCGGCTCTAATTTCTCTATTTGATCAGTGCATCTCTTGATAAACAGTGTGATATCCTGGTGTAGTTTTGGTTGATTGGAAGAGGTACAAAGAAAAACAATATTTTCCTCTTCAAGGAGGTGGCGACTCTACATTGCAAAGAATCTGATGGAGCTGCATGATGAGCTCTAGATCTACCCTGCCTTCCAGTCAACAAAGTCTTCTGCTACAAAACTCTTAGGTATTTCTCAAAGATCTGAAATGTCTCCTTATTGAGTGGTCAAGCACTAAAAAAGAGATAAGGTGTGAGTAGAGGTTTGCATACTTCAAGTTTTCAGTTGTATTTTACAAAATTTTATGGAAGTAATGCATTAAGTTGTAATGGGTAAGCTTGAGGAGGAGCTTGCATTATTAGATCAAGGCATCCAAAAGGATTGCATAAGATTGGTAAGATTGAAAGTGGGAAGTAGGAAGGAGCTATCAATACCTTTGTTCTATGATAGGTTTTGTGAAGCATATGATCAGCTTCCAGGGGGTGTTGAGTTTCCAAAGTCTGTGTTCATTGGCTTGTTTTTGGAGCTCTATTTTCCTGAATCAACCCATTGGCCAGCCTCCTTGTATAAAGAGTGTTATGTGCATCTTAGGGAGTGGATACTTAATGATGTTGATCTTGATCTTGAAGATACATTTGGGGTTGTGTCTAGTAGTGATGTTATTGAGAATGATCGAACCTATGAAGGAGATGTGTCAAGTGCTGACACTCTTTCTTGTAATCATGAGAGTGATGCTCTTTCTCAATATGGGGCAAAAGATTTGTGTAGTCAGTCAGATGAAGAAAAAGATTGGATGAATGAAGATGTTGCTAATGACTACTTATCAGAGGAAGGTGATGCTAGGATAGTTGTTCACTTCACAGTGAACAAATTTTAGATTTCTTGTCTTGTGAATATCTCAGATATTCAGGGGGAGATCGCTCTAAGTTCTTACAACCAACACACATTGATTTTGACTAAGAGCATGAGTTAGTGAGATCTAATTTTGACATGTGTGTCTCTGACCCTTTTGTTACCCCAACATTTCTAGATGACAACCAAGTGTAGTATGATTCATCAGTTGATGAGGTCACTAGTGCATTTTCATCTTCAAGTGATGTTGATGTCCCTGATATGGTTTGAGTACTGATTGGGAAAGTTGTATAGATTTTTTGTCTTATCCTGATTCTGGATCTTTTGCTGGGCCATGGAAGGATGGCCAATCAACTACTCAAATTACACATGCTCATGGTGAGTTTATTGATGTTCTCCCTCCCACCCACCGATATTTTTTGAGTTTGTCAAATGTAGACAGGATGCAATAGGAGCCTATTCTTGATGACTCATGCATACCAGAGCTCCTCTCATGTAATGACTCTACAAAAGAAGAGGTTGAAGGACATGATAGTGTGTTCTCCTATCATAAGAATTCTATTGATGAACAAGCTCCTTGTTCAAACCCTTTTCCTTCTTTTGATAAATATGATAATGATGGTGACATTATTAAGGACCTTGTCTTCAATAATTGGGACAGAACATTTTTTGATGCACATGACTATGCAGATCAGTTGCTCCCCTGAGACAATGTTTATGACATTGACCTTCACTTGGTTCATAATCTAGTCCATGATGATATCGGGGAGGAACCAAGTTGTTTAGTGGCTGAGGTAGTGTATGAAGATAAAGTAGAGGATCCAAGTCCTTCTTAGCCAGGTATTTTTGATGTAATGCATGATGCTCAATATTTTTTATTTTCTAATGCATTACTAGATGATGCTTTCTTTCCCAGTCATTAGGAAGAAGTAAATGATATTCCTTAATTCTTGGAATATGGATATGAGTATGGTAGTTGTGACTGGAAAAACATGGGCAATGATCATTATAGTTTCATTTTTTCACCCATGGTTACTCATATATGTTGGCAACTAGATAGTCAAGATAATTTTAGGTGTCTGGCCACATATGTAGATGAAAATCAGATTTTTGATTCAGGAGGGGCATTGATTTTCTTTTGGTGGCCTAGGGCCACTGAATAAAATTGTATATTTTTTTTGTAAAAATTGTAAATCCTTGTATAGTTGTCTTTCCCTTTCCTGTTTCCTGCTTTCCTATTCGGTTGCCAATTTTTGTGAAGGTCCTTGTTTTTATTTTTTGGGTGGTCTACTCTCCCAGAGATCTGAATTCTTGCATGGACACAAGTTGACCATCATCCCCAACTAGAGCCACTATTGGCCCATTTTCATGTCAATGCAAAAAATCTTTAGAAAATGGCTTGCACCTACAAAAAATTTCATGACTGTACCAACTTTCCTCTGGTCTCTGCAACCTTTTTATGTCCCTAGCTTTGAAACCCTTGCAAAATTCAAAAATCTAGCCATTGGTAGGAAATGCCCTAGCCCTATTCTAATTTGTCTTTACCTTTTTTGGGCCCCTTAAGTGATCATATAATGCATGTGCACATTTCTTTTCCTTGTTAGTCACTTGTTCGCTTAATCCTTGGCGGTCACTTTTAAACTTTTGGTGATTCAGCGAATGCATGTTTGTCGCTGGTTCACTTGGTTTCCCGGCAATTATCTCTTTCTTCTAGTGATTGGGTGAACATAGTGTTCGCGTATTCTCCTATTCCTGGAAGCTTATCTCTTAATAGTTAGTGACTTGGCGTGAAGGTTTCTTTTCTTTAGTCATGTGTTCACGTGGTCTCCGGGCCCGGGCTTTCTGACACCATCTCGATCTAATGGTGGGTGCTTATTCTCATGAGATGTGTCAGAGCTATGCACTTTTGTGATGGCCATTGATCCCCTTTATGACATGGTGCTTCGAACAAGTGGGTCCAAAGTGACACGTATGCACAAATGATGGATTCTCATTGGTCCATGTATTAACACATTGGCAATTGTCAGTGGGACCTAGTTTTCAGATGCGTTAGAGGGTCCTGACAGTGTCAAAAAATCAACAATGGGTGCATGATCTTATGGGATGTGTCAGAGGTTTAAGATCATGTGATAGCTGTCGATTCAATCTTTCTCAGAGGGGATAAAGTGCGGCGGGTCCACTACTAGGTAAGTTGATTTGGTAGTATCTGATTAGTCCACAGGTGAGTGACTGGATATCCTGTCAGTGGGGCCTATAGTAAAGCCTTTTCAATCTACAGTCGATGCATGATCTTAAGGAATATTCTTCCCCTCTGAGATCATGTGCCATCTATTGATTTTGAATCTTTCCTGGATGTGTTAGTGGGACTTGGTTTCTTGCATGTCTGTCAATGGGACCTAACATCTACAAATGATCTATGGTTGGCATAAGTTCTCATGGAAGTTTTCAGAGCCATGAGATCTTACACCAACCGTCGATTCTACTTTTCTCAGATGGTTCACGTGGGTGGGTCCTCTGGCAGGTGATGCTAACTTGGGCATGTTCTCATTGGTCCAGGTATGCTGAGGTGGACTTGTCAGTGGGTCTGCCAGTCTTAGAGGAGTTAATACGCTAGGGGATCTTGCAATTGTCACTATATCACTAGGGTAACATGCATAATAGTTAAATGCGCAGTATAATGAGAGCCATCAATCTTCACTAAAAGGGGAAGCTTTGCGGTGGGTCCTTTGTTAGTGATGACCGAGCGATTGTAGAAAATGATGTAGTGACATGTGGCAGCTTTTCAAGCGGGCCTGGGGTTATCAAAGGTCTTAGCAGTCCAGACAAAAGTTTTTAGCGGCCTGACAAATTTTCAAAGGCCTCACTCATTCATGCAATAAAGTGGCGGTATTCTAAATCGACTAGTGATTCAGCAAATGTGCATTCGCGTTATAGCTAAATGAATTGGCGAAAAGGTGAAACATTCTATGAACTGGTGAAAACCTTTTGTCGCTAGTTCACTAAATATGGGACTGAGGTTAAATGCTTTCCTTTTGTCGCCAATTCATAAAGTTAAATGGTGAGTTAAGTTTTCATCTCGTGAATAGGAAAAAGCCTTGTCACGTGGTCGCTAGGAGTAAACCTAGGGTATCTAGTTGAGTTAAGGACATAAAGACTGTGAAAAGAATAGATCTAACAGTCAGGACTTAAAGTTGATCGAGGTTTAAATTTTGACTGCCGATTTTCTGCAGGCACCATGAAATAACCGTTGTAATTTCAAATTCAAATTTTTGAGGGTTTCTCAGTGACAGAAAGGACCAAAATTGAATGCAGAAGGGGCTGGAGCTGGTAAGAAATGATTTGTTTATTTCCGCAGTGTGATCTCGGGTGTGATGATCAATTACAGAGATCTATACTGTGTAAGGAATGAACAAAGAGTAGCTCAAGGTGTGTACTAGGGTGATTGAATAGATTGGTTTTCATGGTGGATTTATGATCTTCTGTACACTATTCTAAGAATTATCATAATTGGAGATCAATTTTTGATCTGTTCTTCACTAGGTTGCTTGGTTTTTCCCAAAGTGCAATAAATTCTAATCTTTTGAATTGTTTTGGTGGGTGGAAACCCTAACCCTTACCATGGTTATCCATAGCTTGTTGCATCCTAACTTGTGTAGGATTCCAAGATAACCAGGGGTATATATGGCTATATTTTTTACTATGTAAGGGTTTTGAAATCCTGGTTCCCAAGGGTACCTTTTCAGTTCCATGAAGGGTCCTTTTCCTGTAGATTTTCTCTACTTCTCTACATATAGGGTGTTCTTTTCTCCTTTGTTGGCTCAGAGAATATGATATGTATTGTAATTAATTTGTCTTATGTATGAGATTCAATATGTTTCTACTGTTATCAGATTGTCTCCATCTTGAGTTTTAGATTTATTGATTATGGCATCAAGGGTGTTGTAATCTTTCTATATGCATTTCCTATGTGTCTACAATAGAGTTGTTTTCATAGAAACAACTAGGTCTAGGACTGGTTTTTAGGCGTGTATGAACTGGGGTATCAAGGGTATCTCATGTTTGTCTTCCAGTGGATGCTGGTTAATGTATTGTCTATTTATAGGTCTCTTCTAAGGGGAGGGTTAAAAATTCTTTGAATGGGTGATAACACATTTGGGTACACAAGTGGATTGTTAAAGTATCATCTGGTTGATGGTGTATGTTTGGTGTAAGGCATCAACATATTAGAATGTATTGTTTTCTTGTCTCATAGCTCTTTGTTGCAATAGGGTATTTGACTCTCTGGCCCATTGGACAAGGCACTGGTCTATGAGAGACTTAGTGTATCTCGGGGGTCTCTTCAAACGAACATTAAAATCATTCAAATTAATACCTTTCCCTTTCATGTTGGTAGTAGTAGTAGGAGGTCCTTTCTAGTCTTCAGACTCATTCTATGCAAGTAGGGCTATTGCATGTGAATTGGCTTCATTAGGGTACAAGTTACCTGAAGGGGTTTGAAGACTATTCCACAATAATCTATCTGTAGGCCTATTGTTTATCTTAAGGTGTCTTGAGTGTGCAGATAAGGCAATACCCACTTGAGTGATGTGGAGCTCAAAGAAGAAGGAGGATTCCTTTCAATCCTCATTAATTAGAATATTTTCTTGTCAAACTTGAGTGCCTGACCTGAGATCCAAGCCCATCTATTGATTCAATTTTGGTCTTACAAGAAAAATCTCCAAAACCGTTATCGTCCAACCAACATTCACTATGGGGTTGATAGGATAACAAATGTACATTCTATGAATGACATTACAAGACTTTCAAGTCCACTCGGTTAATAGATTTATCATTTTACAATGGTTAAATTGTAACAGTAGGTGATCTGATTACAATACAACTTATATTGTAGATGTTCAGATCTATATTATGCTCATTCAAATCCTTTGATCAATATATCAATTATGTTTCAACAATATTCAATAACTTACTATCTCTCGGTTATAGCTTTCTGACGCTTAGTAATCTCTGCAGTTCGGTTCTCCTTAACCAGTCTGATTAGGCATGCATGAATCTTGTTTGTGCGATATCTCTATAGTCTCCTTCTTCCAACATAAGTTTCATAATGAAACCCTAGTCTCTTAAATAGACAAGTAAACCATTTTCTTTTCATCCATCAAATTTTTCCACTTAATCTCCTTCGTTGGTTTTGCCACTTAAACCTTCATTGGCTGATGTGTCAGTAACATATTTTATTTCAATCCCTTAGATCTTCTTTGAATATTGTTATTCGTCGATCTTCATAAAAAACATTATCTTCAACTCTGATATCGAGGTACTTTCCAGCTCATCAATCCTTATTGGCTAAACTAATCATTTAGTTCATTTCTTTCTGTTCAGTTAACAAAGAAATGTGTTGGTGAACACAAGCTTAGTTTATACTATGCTAGATATACACTACACTGCTTGGTGTATACTAAAATGTTTCATCAACTGACCACACTGCCTTGTGTCATTTTTCTCTTTTCCTCATCATAGATGAATGCAACATAATCAAGTCAATAACGTAAGGTCATAGACTCATCAATAAGTTACCCAATGTATTCCTTAGCCTCATCTATCATATACATCTTTCTCATGTAGATATATCTATTCTTCATCTCTTTTTCTCCTTTCTACAGATGTTTAGGTATTGTAACTTATAAAATAAGTGTTATCAAAACTAGTTGACATCAATGACAAGATATTACTGATTTAATAATCTTACATATCTAATCAGCAACTCGGTGATTTCTAATCACTGATCTTCAATTAGGTTCTAAATTAGTTGTAGTTCATCAATATCTCCCTTTGGCATTATTGGCAACACAAGCAATATGAAATATGCCATACACATACCAAACATGTATTCTACAACTCTATAAACAAATGCTCTCCCTAGCTTAATATGTTTAATCACTACGTTACTTAATCAACATTTGCAGGTGTAGACTATCTTCTATAGATATGATCTTTGCAGCTCTCAGATTCCTTCTTCTGTTCTCAGTAACTGATCTTCAATGCTCTCCCTTTCATTTCAGTTCTCTTCCTTTGATGGTTGTTCCAGTGTTCTTCTCGGTTCATATTGTTTATCTCTCCCTTTGACAACAATGCCAAAGAAACACATAAACATACAGCTCTATAGTAGCCATGTAACTCTATGTTGTCTGGTGCATTCTCTGTATCTCTGTATACTATTAAGAAAATTTATTCCAGTTCTTCAAACCTTTCACAACTTTAGATAGAATCCAAAGTGTGAGCTATGTTGCATCAACATGAATGATCTTCTGATAAGATTAGGCTGATGCAACCTCTAGATCACATTAGTGACCAATAGACAGGGGATGGACCCCAATTCTAGTCCTCAAATATTCAAAATTTTCCTTCGGTAGAGGCTTTGTAAATATGTCTGCAAGTTGTTCTTTAGATGTAACAAATTCTAATCTGACTTGCTTCTCCTATACTTGTTCTCTTAAGTAGTGATACTTGATAGATATGTGCTTTGTCTTTGAATGCATCACTTGATTCTTTGAAATGTTAATTGCACTAGTGTTGTCACAATATATAATCATCAGCTCAATGATTACCTCATTCATACCTTCCAACACTTGCTTGATACATGCAATATTTGAACAGTTTGTAGTAGCAGCAACATACTCTACTTCGGTAGTGGACTAAGAAATACAAGGTTGTTTCTTACTTGTCCATGTAACAAGTCTTTCACTAAGAAAAATGCTCCTTTGGTGGTACTTTTTATGTCATCTATATTTCCATCCCAATCAATGTCAATGTAGACTTTAAGTTCAAATTTCCCTTCCTTTGGATACCATAATCCATAATCCTCTATTTTCTTTAGGTATCTTAGGATTCTCTTTGTAGAAACCATGTGTGACTCCCTAGGATTTGTAGAAAATCTAGCAACTATCCCAACAACATGTGCTATATCTGGTCTACCGTGAACTACATACATTAATTTACCAATCATTGATTGGTAAAGTGTCTAGTTTACCTCTGTAGTTTCATCCTCTTTAGTCAGTTTACATCTAGTAGCCATCAGTGTTCCAACAGGTTTAGCATCTTCCATGCCAAATGTCTTCAATACTTCCTTTATATATTTGGATTGTGTGATGAATATACCATCATTTTGCTAAATCACTTGTAAGCCTAGAAAGAACTTAATCTCTCAAAACATAAACATTTCAAACTCTTTTCTCATTTCATCAGAAAATGATTTACAAATGTGATCTTGTCCTCCAAATATTATGTCATCCACAAATATCTCAGCAATCAAGATAGTATCATCTGAATTTCCTTTCATATATAGATTTCTATTCTCACTTGTTCTAACAAAACCAATACTCAGCAAATAATTATGCAGCCTTTCGTACTAGGCTCTAGGTGCTTTCTTCAAACCATATAAAGCTTTATGTAATCTAAATACCATGAACTCTTATGGTTGTTCTATGTAGACTTCTTCTTCAAGTATCCCATTTAGAAAATCTGATTTAACCTTCATTTGGTAAACTTTGAACTTTTTGTGTGCAGCATATGCAAGTAACATTCTGACTCCTTCTAATCTAGAAACAGGTGCAAAGGTTTTGCCATAATCTATTCCTTCCTCCTGTGCATATCCCTTGCATACCAATCTAGCTTTGTTCCTTGTTACCTCTCCATTTTCATTAGGCTTATTTCTAAATTTATACTTAGTACCGATAACATTCTTATCCTTAGGTCTAGGTACTAAACTCCATGGTTTTTTTTTCTCTATTTTCTCTATTTCTTCATTCATTGCGTTAATCCATTCTTCATTTTCCAATGCAACTTTTACATTCTTCAGTTCATATTCACAAACTAAACATGTACCTTGTCTCATTTTACTCCTAGTCATCATGCCAGCTTATCTATCTCCAATTATTTATGTTTCAGGATGATGTCTCCTTACAAAAATAGCCACTACTTGATCTCTTCTCAGTTTTTCATCCTATGCAAGTTCATTTTCTTGCTCGGTAGGTCCTTCCTGCTCATTGGTTTCTCTTTCCTGTTCCTTGGTATTATTTTCCTGCTGACCAGTTGTCACAGTCTGTGGCTTCAGTAGATATTCTAGTTTTTTAATGTAAGTGAATCTACCATAGTCTTTCGGTTCCTTTCTACTTTCTTCTACATTCTTATCATCAAACTCATCAAACCGAACATTAGTACTTTCAATCATTTTATTAGTAACTCTGTTTAGACAATTGTATGCTTTACTTTTAGTATAATATCCCAAAAATATCCCTTCATCAAATTTTGAGTCAAACTTCCCATTTCTCTCATCTTTCAAAATAAAGTATTTACTTCCAAAAATTCTGAAATAACTTACGATGGGTTTGTGTCCAAACCATAACTCTTAGGGTGTTTTGTTAGTGTCCTTCTTTAGTTGTAATCGGTTCAAAACATAAATAGCTATGCTAACAACCTCTCTCCAGTATGTCTGAGCTACATTCTTCTCTATCATTAATATCCTTGTGCAATCAACAATTGACCTATTCCTCCTTTTAGTAATGTCATTCTACTGAGGTGTCTTCAGTGTAGAGACTTGTCTTTTAATAACATGCTCATTACAAAAGTTAGTAAATTCATCAGAAATAAATTCACCACCTCGGTTAGATCTCAAGCATTTCATTTCTTTACCAGCCTCTTTCTCTACTTTTGCTTTATACCACTTGAACATCTTAAATGCCTCTATTTTTTCCTTCAAGAACATGACAATCATCAATCTAGTATAGTCATCAACAAAAAGAATAAAATATCTATCACCATAATAACTCTAAGTTCTCATAGGACCACATAGGTTGGTTTGAACTAACTCAAGTATTTTCTTTGTTGAATAATCTTTTCTTTTGAAACTAGATTTTTTCATTTTACTTTTTTGACACTCATGACACATAACATGATCAGGCCTAGATAAGTTAGGCAGACCTCTAACCTTTTTCTTTTTACTGATCTTAATCATGTTATCAAAATTCACATGACATAACCTTTTATGCCACAACGAAGCATCCTCATTTTTCATCATTAAGAAAGAAGACTCATCATTATTAAGATAAAACAAGTTACCTTTCAATTGTGCTCCTGTTCCAACAAGTCTTCCTCCATCATCAAATATTTTTACCTTCTTCCTCTCAAAAGCAACTCGATGACTTGAATTGTTCAGTTGTGCCACACTTAGCAAGTTATAGTTTAGTCCATCTACCCAATAAGCATTATCACATTTTATTCTATCATTTATCATTAGGGATCCTTTTCCTCTTACCATACAAGGTGTATCATTACCCATTTTTATAGATCCTCCATTGTATTTCTCAAGATGATCAATTTTTTCTTCATCACTAGTCATGTGATGTGTATAGCCACTATGTATGATCCATGTATCATTTTTATTAACTTTAGAAATTAGTGTTGTTTCTACATACCTCTCTTCTTCCTCTAAGTCATCTTTCATAGAAACAAATACAACTTCTACATCATCTAAATCAGTGTTAGTATCATCTTCTTTTGCAATGTAACATACCTTCTTACCTTTATCATTGTTGTCTCGATTGTCTCTATTGTAGTGTTGATAACTTCTATTGTTTCTTCTCCCATAGCTTCCTTCACCAGATTGGTCTTTGTTTCTGTCATCTTCCTTCCTGTTTGGACATCTAGCAGCAATATGACCAACTTCTTTACAGTTAAAGCATGCTAAAGGTAATTTTCCCTTATATCTACTTATACCTTTAGGTAATCTTCTAGCCATAAGAGCTTCAAGTTCATCAAGATCATTATCACTATTGCTATCATTATCATCATGTCTACTACTAGACTTACCAATCTTCAAAGAAGTCATAAATACAAATTCAATAGTCGGTACAACACTATTATCATAATTGTTAAGCTCAAATGTAGTCAATTTACCTATCAGATTATCAAGAGTGAGAGTACTACCAGGTGCAAACCTCATTTCATGGATTGTAGATATTCTGATTGCATAAACTGGTAATAAGGTTCTAAGAATTTTTCTTACCATAGTATCTTCATCAATAACACCATCAGATCCTCTAATTGCATTAAAAACTTCTTTTATTTGGTATGTATACTGCACTATGTTTTCACCTTCTTTCATCTTCATGTCATCGAATCTTCCTCTTAAGTTTTCAGCTCTAGTTCTTTTGACATTTGTATCACCACTATAAACTTGAGCAAGTTTATCCCACATTTTCTTAGCAGTAGTACAGCCTTTGATATCTTCAAATTTGGCATCTATCAAAGCATAAGCAATCTCCATCATAGTAACATTATGCTCATGTCTATCTCTCAACTGATCAAGGGTCAAAGGTCCAGTGTGTGGTGCAAGGTAGCCATTCTCCATTAACGTGAGAGAAAAATTCCTAATTCCAAATACATGCAACTTCATTCAGCTTTGCCATATTGTGAAGTTATCCTTGTTTAGCTTTGGCACTTCCCTCTTATACATTTTGTGATCTTTGTGCTGAAGTCCTTAAAACTCTATTCCAAGCAACCAATATGCTCTGATACCAATTGTTAGAATAACTAAGAGGGAGATGAATAAGTTATCTATAGTCCCAAATACAAAATGTATATCAAAAAACAATTTACTTAAACTTCTGTAGCTTGGTAATATAAAATACTACTTTGTTTGTGCTTTTATCGATTACCAGTCAATATCATAAATTAATTATCGATCAAATCCAATATGCAATATGTAAAGTATGATAACAAACAATCATCACAATGAACAAATAACACAAGAGATTTAACGTGGAAACCCTATGAAGGGAAAAACCACCTGGGACTGGCAACCCAAAAATTGTTCACTCTTCTGAAGTGAGGTCGATGAAGACCCTGTTGGAAATATAGATGGAGTAACTAAGAGGGGTGGTGAATCAGTTAACCAAAAAAATATTTCCACAGATCCCTTAGATGTCTTATTAAATCATTTACTGTTGTAACTCGGCAAACATATAGAGAAATGTTGTAACTCGGTTATTGCAGTGAGTGTTAATTATAACTGATCTTAAGCATTCATTAGTGATTAACATGCATGCATAAATAAAATAACATGAACACAAGAGACGCCAAATTTAACATGGAAACCCAATTTGGGAAAACCACCAATGTAACTAGTTACTACTTTTCACTCTTCTGAAGTGAGCCCTGTTAGGAGCCAACCTGGTAAAAGGTTACAAAACACACTGTTAGGTGTGACCTTGTTAGAGGATTTAATCACCCTGTTAGGAGTGGCCTTGTAAGAGGTCTTTGAAACAATTCAATAGAATTGTCACCTTGTTAGAGGATTTACAAAATGGCTGTTAAACCAACTCTGTTAAGAGATTTTGAAATCACTGCTACAATGGTGAGAAAGTAACAATGAAATGACCTGAATAATGATGCAACTAAATTTCTAATTACAGATCTCTATTCTGCTTCACTAGATCCTTCCTGATCAAATATATATCTACTATTTCTCAAGGATATCTAACCATCCTTCAAATTCACTCACACTTTCCTTCAAAATGATTTGCATGTTCGCTCATCCACACACTCTTCTTCTTTCACACTTGTCCACACTTTCACTCTTTTCCACTTGCACACCCTTTGAATTCACAACTTGACCTTCTATATATACCATTCACATTGTCCATTCACATTGTCAAGTTGGCACTAATAATCATTACCAACATTACTAATCATTACCACAGTCGGCTTGAATAAACAAACTTTATTTCTCAAATTAACAAAATTCTTTACTGGGCCGACCTTGCTCGGTAAACACTAATCTGAAAAGAATTCCTTTGGTGACCGAGTGAACTTAGTTACCACTGTGAATTCTACAACATCCTTTGGAGACCGAGAGATCTCGATAAACACAGAAAACTACTTGCTGACCGACTAAGCTCGATAATCAGTGGGAATCACTTAGCTGACCGATTGAGCTCGGTAATCACTGGGAACTACTTTGCTGACCGACTGAGCATGATAATTGATATGACATTTGTGTGACATCAAAGACAACACACAATTAATCCAACAATCTCCTTCAGACAATTGTATCCAACAGACCCAACCTTGTTAAAGATTACAAAACACAATGTAAGGTGTGACCTTGTTAGAGGATTTAACACTAACCATTATCATCAAACCAACATTCACTATGGGGTTGATAGGATAACAAATGTACATTCTATGAATGACATTACAAGACTTTCAAGTCTACTCGGTTAAGAGATTTATTTATTTACAATGGTTAAACTATAACAGTAGGTTATCTGATTACAATACAACTTATATTGCAGACATTTAGATCTATATTATGCTCATTCAGATCCTTTGATCAATATATCAATTTTGTTTCAACAATATTCAATAACTTGCTATCTCTCGATTATAGCTTTCTAACACTCGATAATCCCTGTAGTTTGATTCTCCTTAACCAGTCTGATCAAGCATGCATGAAGCTTGTTCGCGCAATATCTCTACAGTCTCCTTCTTTTGGTATAAGTTTCATAATGAAACCCTAGTCTCTTAAATAGACAAGTAAACCATTTTCTTTTCATCCATTAGATTTTGCCGCTTAATCTCTTTCGTTGGTTTTACCTCTTAAACCTTCCTTGGCTGATGTGTTAGTAACACGTTTTATTTCAATCCATTAGATCTTCTTCAAATATTTTTAGTCGTCAATCTTTGTAACAAACATTATCTTCAACTTTGATATCGAGGTACTTTCCAGCTCATCAATCCTTATCGTTTAAACTAATCATTTAGTTCCCTTATTTCTATTTAGTTAACAAAGAAATGTGTCGGTGAAGACAACCTCGGTTTATACTGTGCTTGATATACACTACACTACTTGATGTATACTGAAATGCTTCATCAACCGACCACACTGCCTTGTGTCATTTTGCTCTTTTCCTCATCGTAGATGAATGCAATATAATCAAGTCAATAACATAAGGTCATAGACTCATGAATAATTTATTGAATGTATTCCTTAGCCTCATCTATCATATACATCTTTATCATGTAGATATATCTGTTCTTCATCTCTTTTTCTCTTTTCTACAGATGTGTAGGTATTGTAACTTACAAGATAAGTGCTGTCAAAACTAGTTGACATCAATGACAACATGTGTATTAATTAAAAAGTATTATTCTTTTTTAATTTGTATAGTACAGACCATAGAAATTGGTTAGCAAAATAATATAATTAACAAAAAATCCAATACAAAGGTTGTGTTATATGACAATTATGCAATGCCAAAGAGCTAGTAAAATTTTCAAAGTTGACAAGAGTGGAACTTGGTAAACGAAAAACAAACACATTTTTAAATTTTAATACAACAGAGCTAGTTTGAAAAAGTTCAAAAGAAAAGATAGCAAATAGACGATAAAAGATAACAAATAAAGAAGGCAACAAATCTTATATGGTTAGGATCCTTACAAGAGAATCACACCATAAGATACACAATTCTCATTGTGATATCTTCAACTTTCTTCAATGATTTGATATTTATATTTTTGTTGATTTTGTCTATAAGCATGTTGATTTGGTTTGTATATTCATTATTGGCATTTAATGTTAGGGAAAAGATGAGAAAGATTCAATATATTGGGAGAATTGTAAGATGAAAAGTTGTGATTGTTGTAACCAATAATATTATGGGTCCAACTACTCTTTTTGTAAAAATACATTTGTATAATTTTAAAAATTGTAAAAGAGAACAATTTTTTCTAGCAATTGATTTTAATTATCTACATTTCTTGTGTTGTAAAACTTAAAAAAATCCTCATAGAAAACCCTTGTATTATGAGTACAACCAATATTATACCACAAACATCATATAATGTTTTTAAATTTATAAGAATTATATATTGATATTGATATTGATTAGACATATCATTTTGATTTATAAATAGAATAACATTGTGCAACATTGATAAGATTATGATTTATTTCTTTTTTTGGAATTCACGTCAGCATCAATGATATATTTTTTCATCTTGAAGGTACTATAAAACTTATAAAAGGAGTTAATATTATTATATTTTGAAGATGTGCATATATCAAAATCAAGTAGGAATATATATAATAATAAATTATGCTTCAAAGTCAAACCAATAAAATAAAAGGCGTTAAACATTTCTATGTTTAAAAACCAAAAGACATTTTTAATAAATAATTTCATTGTTTGTACACGAGCCTGGAATTTGATAGTCACCCCTACCTATCATATGATTTTTTTAGACAGTTTGATCATTTTAATGTCATTCATTTTACTTTTAAGAAAAATATTGATTGTCAAAAATTTTAATATAGAAATAATTTAATAAATTATTTCAAATTTAAATAATTAGTAATAAATATATTAAACATAATACATATAGATATACAAAATAAAATTAGAAAATGAATTCCTACGTTTCATTAGGGAAAGATTTTAAATCAATAATAATATACAAATATAAACTTCTATTTGTGAAAAAAGTATATAAAGCTAAAAAATAATTATAAGTGCAAAAATCTCAAATAAATTAAACAAGTTTCTAAATTCATATATTTTATTTTAAAATAATTCCAAATTAATATTAATATATAATAAATAATATAAAAACATAAAACAAGTTTTCAAATCATATATCCTATTTTGAAAACATTCTAAATTAATATGAATATATAATAATCAAAATAGAAACATATATATTATAAAATAGCATAATTTATCATACACATATATCATACATATAAAATACTAAATTGCCTATAACAAATTTTTACAGTTTATTAATAAATTTAAGTGTCATATTTATAGTTTAATAAATATTTAGCCTATCATTTCATACGGTCTAATAAATTTTCACCCTGTCATATACGGTCCAAAAGTGCAAAAATGGCCAATGCAGCCATCAAATTTCAGGCCTCTTGTACATTGTCTTTTATTCATATATAAGCCAGATATAGTCCATGCTTGTCACTCTTGTAAATGGTGTGATTATATCTACTAAGATATGTATTTCCTTTTCTCATATGAATGACCAAATAAATGAATAGAAACATGATAAATAAGCTTACTTTTTTAAATTTCCTAATGGTTTTAGATTTTTAAGGATTTATAATACAAAATATTTATGCGGATTGTTTTATGTGTTCATCCTTGTTTTTTCTTTAATTAGAGAATCTATCGGAATATATTTAACAAACAAATGAAAAAGGGAAAATTAATTATTATAAATAATTAAAAGATTATTTGAAATAAAGATGTTGAGTTTTAAATTATTACATACATATATTATTAAATTTATAAAGATAAGATATCTAACTTTAGACATGATAAAGAATAATATGCTATAATATAATGTGTTGGAAAGTTGACTTTACTGAGATTATATGACTAGTTTCGTGTTGTCATTATGGCAACAAAGTCATATGGAGTTTTGATAGTCAGTGAACAAACTTTGAAGTTCATAATTTGGCTAAGTATGGAAGTGATGTACCTGATGATCAGAGAAGCAGCGCACGTGTGTATGATTGAGTTATGGTGTGTGCCCTTGGATATAAGCTTTTGAGTATGTTGTTATGTTAATTCTAAGAATGGATGGTCATATCTGATAGCTTTGAGAAGTTACAACAAGTCTAAGTGACACTAGCAGTTCAGCGGCAGAGCATAACAAAACATGCAGCCAACAGAAACATTTTTGTTTAGCGTGTATCATTTTATTTTGTAAAGGCTATGTGCCTATTATAATAGTGATTTAAACATGTTATTATCATTGTATGTAAACACGCTTGAGCCAATTTTATTGGAAGCATTGTATGTGTTAGGTTTTAGGCCGACACAATATTTAGTTTTGGTTGCACCTATTCAGCATGTATATATATGACAAACACTTTTGCATTTGCGCATGAGAGATAGAGAGAAGAGAAGAAGTATGCAAAGTAATTCAGTCAATATGAGATAAAGCTTTACACACTACTACATTTGGGGTCAAATTTTGACAGCCATTTGTTGGACTTGCAATGCTAATTTGTCGGCATTTTGATAGATGGGTCTATCGCCATTTTTGCGTAGGAAATTGTGACAAAAGACGTAACCATCAGTTTATCGACACCATATCATGTTAGAAACTTGCATTTTAGCAACAGCTTCGTTATGGCATTTTCTACGAATTATCCATCAGAATTCTGACACAATACCTATTAACTGTCGAAAAGGTATCTTTTCTGACATTATAACTATCGAAATAGTGACAGTTTCTACTTAATTCTGATAGATATACCCGTCGGTGATATGGAAATAATGTTGAAGCGTCTGTCAAAAAATTTCAATTTGCGACACTTGAAATATCGGAAGAGCAACAGTACTTCATTATTTCTCCGACAGATTCCCTGTCAAATGTATAGCATTACTGTCGGAACTATTGTTGTAAATTAGTTTTCTCTGACATTTTATCTATTGAATGCCTAGCACTTCTATCAGAATTAATGATTAAGTGTCAAAAAACCAACGGATATGCACATTCAAGATAAAATAGTTCAAGAGACCATCATAGGTTCTCTCTTTCTTCGGTCTATATTATTGATAGAATGTTTTACCTTTCATTAGCTCATCAAATCTGGGGATTTGATGAGCTAATGAAAGGTAAAACATTCTATCAATAATATAGACCGAAGAAAGAGAGAACCTCTGATGGTCTCTTGAGTTGTTTTATCTTTAGTCCTAGCTACTGTCCTAGCTACCTGTCGATCATCGAGAATAATCACCACCTTGCATTTATGTATACTACACAAATTGATCCCAATCTCACAAAAACATTTTACACTTGAACATTTTACAATTGCATGGATGAGAAACAGTATCCAAAGTTTCTAGATAATCATTTTTGAGAAGAGGAATGAGTGCAGGCCAAAGAAGGGATAATTCCACAATAGAAAGGAAGACATCTTTTTAGCCTGGGTCTGGATCCTACCCCAATTGTCGAAGGATCCAGGGCCAGTCTAGAAAGATGTCTTCCCATTCTATCTGCAACATTGTGTCCATCCATGATCTCAGGAATATCATCATCTTTCTACTCTTCATTTGCCAAAATATATCGCTTCTTCAAGCTTGCAGAGTGATCTTATTAATAAAAGAACTCTTGCCAACATTAGGGTACCCACATAGCAAAATAGTTGATGTTATTGGTGCTTGTGCTCAAGGATATCGATTCACTATTTTGAAATGGCCAATTCATTTTTATTTCATTTGTAGAGAAAATGAGTGGGAGAAAATGAGGAGCGGGTGAAAGTTGATTGAGCGCGAGAGAAGGCATTGCATTTTATTTGATCATGAATGCTCTCTGAAATGAGCAATCATGTTTTCTATTCAATTTTTTTTGGTGTTTTTTTTTCCCATATTCAGTAGATAAAAATCATGGCGGCAATGACTTAGCCATCTTTCTGATGTTCCAGGTATTTTACAAAGATACAAGTATGTGGATTTATCATTCAGTTACTTGCAGTTATTGGTCAAATGCAAATATTTTGTCAAGTTGAAAGGGCGAGATATCAGTTTGGTGTTTTCAGTTTATGTTAAAAGTTGATTTGGTAAAATCCTCAAAAAACACACTACATGTTCTAAAATGTAAAGAAGTTGAATGTTAAATGTAAGATATATATCTCATCCATAGTAATCAAAAGAAAGGACATAAAACTTATAAGGAGATTTACCGATCCAAAAATATAAGCGAATAGGAAACATGATTGGTACCTTATGAATTAGTTTTTGAGGTGCACAATCTTCATCAATCTCCTAAGAACAAGACCCCTCCTCATGAAAAATGCATTTAACAGATTAAACAAATCTACAAAACTAAACCAATGGCATGTTTAGAACAAAGAAATAGATTGATAATAATATGCTAAAAATTCTATTATGTTTAATACACGCAAAAGGACCAGTCCCAACAATTCTTAAACAAACTTTATCTGATATGATAATAACATGCTAATTAAACTGATAAAGGTGTTATATGCATTTAATCTGCTAATTACTAATTACACAAAAAAAAAATTACAAAACTGAACCAATGGCATGTTCTTCGTGTGGTATAAGGAAGATTTGGCTATGAAAAAAAAAAGTGAAACGGCCTCATCATTTTTATTTCGATTGGATAGAGGAGAAAAAGTTGAGTGTGAGAGAAGGTATGTGATTTCTTCATCTTTCGAGCATCTGGCATCATATTCGACTGCAAATTTCAAATGCATTGCATTTTATTTAATCACAAATGCTCTCTGAAATGACCGCATTCTACTAGTGTCATGCCCTAGCCCATGCTTTATCTCCATTATTTGATATTATTGGTGCTTGTGCTTAGGGATATTGATTCACTATTTTCAAATGTTTGGATTGTTTAGACAGTTACATTTCCTAACTATTCCTCTAGTACACAGTCAGGAAACGTAACTATCTAATGATTATATGTAATGTTGAATGGATTAAATGCTTTATTCTTGGTAGAAGTGAATGGAAGGAATAGTGTGTATTAAATACAATCCGGTCACTTATTGAATGCTTTGGAGACTACTAGTTTGACTGTCCATGCGCTACCAATGACTGAGATTCATTAAAGGATACAAAACCCTTCATTTTGGGGTTATTATGTGTGGATTCAAATGTAAGTTTGATTTGGTTAATGTTTAGAAGAGATCAATAAAGTATTTAAATACAATCTTACATGTTTGGAGAGGTTTGAGAGGCACTTATCATGACTGTACCCTCACAAACATCAGCATAGACTAGTTTTAATAAGTTTCCTTTCTCTATTTTGAGGTTTCCTTTCTCTGCCACAGGGGTACAGTAAGAGGGTTCATTGACAAAATGATCCTTTGAATGGTTACTATGAATATGAATGATTTGATATAGCATATTTCTCATTTTGCTTGAAGTTTGGAATAGCTTGTGCAAGGGTGAAAGTAGTTTTGATCATTTTTCATGATTGTTCCTCTACACAGTCAGGAAATGTAACTGTCTAATGATTATATGTAATGTTAAATGGATTAAATTCTTTAGTCTTGGTAGAAGTGAATGGAAGGAATAGTGTTGGTGTTAGGTTTCATTTATTATTGAATTCAATGGTTTCCAAGATGTGTTGAGGAGTTTGCTCCTTGTTTAATGTTAACTATTCCTGCACAATCCACTCATACAACAGTGAAGTTACAAAACTGAACTGATGGCATGTTTACAACAAAGAAATAGAATGATAATAATATGCTGAGAATCCTATTCTATTTAATACATGCCAAAGGATAGCATTCTAAATTGTTGTCACTAAAATGACCGCATTCTACTGGTGTCATGCCCTAGACCATGCTTTAACTCCATTATTTGATGTTATTGGTGCTTGTGCTCAATGATATCCATTTTTGTGAAATATTGACTGTGGTTATCAAATGGACAGCCCATGAGCTTCTAGCTAGGTGCCATTTTGATTGATAGCTTAGGGCATCAAATGTATTGTATCATTGATAGTTGATAATTTGTTAAAAGGAAATAGGACAAAGAATGATTTTTATTTAGTTTCTCTATTTTTATCCCTAAGTGGCTTACAACCCTAGAGAAGTATATATAGATTTATAGATGCAGTTGCAGGATACATAGCAGCCGATAATTCATAATAAATCCATGCATCTAATTTGAATAGCAATTAATACAAAGAACTAGGGTCCTCTAATGGCCCAATCATCTGGACCTTGACTGTCCCCTCAACCAGTGACCCTTCAAAACTGGGTTATCATGCAATCAGTGAGTGATCCTTCAGTCTCCTAGTGAGCTTCTAGGTAGGTGCCATTTGTATATTTGATAGCTTAGGGCATCAAATGTATATTGTATCATTGATAGTTGAGACTTTGCTAGTATCAGTTTTTGGGTTTGATTATGTATAATTTTTTCCATCAATGTTTCAGATCATACTACATGATCCATCATCAGGATTCTAGAGAGAAAATAACATGATATGATGGATCATGTAGTATGATCCGAAACATTGATGGAAAAAATTATACACAATCGAACCCAGAAAGTGATACTAGCATTAATATGGATTGTGGAAATCTAATATATCTAGTTGAGACTTTGTTAAAAGGAAATAGGACAAAGAATGATTTTGATTTAGTTTCTCTATTTTGATCTCTAAGTGGCTTACAACCGTAGAGAAGTATATGCAGATTTATGGATGCAGTTGTAGGATACATAGCAGCGGATAATTCACAAGAAATCCATGCATCCAATTTGAATAGCAATTACTACAAAGAAATAGGGTCCTCCAATGGCCCAATCATGGGGACCTTGACTATCCCCTCAACTAGTGACCCTTCAAAACTAGGTTATCATGCAATCGGTGAGTGATCCTTCATTCTCCTGGTCTTCCCTGCAACCAAACATATTGGAAATACACAATACAATGATAACAAGTCTTTCACAATCCCCCTTCCCTCAAGGAAAACTATCAACCATCTCTTCCACATAGCATTTCACTATTTTATGAGTGGATTGTGTAGGAAGAGTTAACACTAAACAAGGAGAAAACTCCTCAACACATCTTGGAAACCATTGAATTCAATAATAAATGAAACCTAACACCAACACTATTCCTTCCATAGTTGCAAGATACATAGTAGTCGATAATTCACAAGAAATCCATGCATCAAATTTTTATAAGGATATCCTACTAATCAATAGGAATTTTCTTGAGATGGCCAATGATTATGCATTTTGATGGCAATGTGCTAGTTAAAAAGGATAATATAATTCTAAAACAATTTTTTCTGATTTTCTCAAACTATAAATGTGGTTAAAGGGAAAATATTATGGCCCCTACACTATGGTTGTTAGCCTAATTAAAGACAGGCCTACCTTTGCATATAATAAGAGGCCAACATGAAACAAACATCCAGAGGTTAGGGGGTTGTTCCCTATCCATAATTTATTATTTAAGTGCAAGTGATGATGGGTATATTGTGTAATTCATACCTAGTGTGTCTCTTTCTTTCTCTCCACATTTCACATTAGGAGTATATGTTATAAAATAATAATGAAATCAACTATAGGTCAAATCTAATCAAAATTGCAATATAAGGATTAAAATAGATCTTGAAGAAATATGGGAACCATTTTTGATAGATATTGTACAAACATAGAGAATACTCTAATGAGGAAATACTTCAAGAGAATAGTACAATTGAAGGACAATATTTTACTTTTATATGCACATCTACAATGTTTTTGATATATTTCTGAGATAACAAAACCATAGAAAGAATAGCATATAGAAGAAAGTAAAGAATAATGATCATACTTTTAGATATTGTGGAAAATTAAAGGAAAGAATGCTTGGTGGGGTTATCATGCAATCAATGAGTGATCCTTCATTCCCCTCTTCCAGTGACCCTTCAAAACTGGGTTATCATGCAATCGGTGAGTGATCCTTCATTCTCCCGGTCTGCCCTACATCCAAACATATTGGAAATACACAATACAATGATAACAAGTCTTTCAAAATCCCCCTTCCCTCAAGGAACACTATCAACCATCCCTTCCACATAGCATTTCACTATTGTATGAGTGGATTGTGCAAGAACAGTTAACATTAAACAAGGAGCAAACTCCTCAACACATCTTTGTTGTAAACATGTCGTTAGTTTAGTTTTGTAAATTTGTTTTTTGTGTTAAATGCATTTAAATGGAACATTAGGCATAGTAATAATATGCTTAGTCTATTAGTAATTGCAGATTAAATGCCCATAACACCTTTATCAGTTTAGCATGTTATTATAAGATACTAAAGAAGACCTGTTATTTGTAAGAGAAATCTTCACTGTCCCCCACAATGAAGACAATGAAGATTGACATCCTTCTCCACATCAAAGAACATTGTAATAAGAATAAGATGGTGAAAAGAAACATTTTCACAAATATGAAACATGAGGAAAAGTAATAACATTAACAATGCCAAGATTCACAGCATTAAATTTCACCTACGGATGAGTTTCTGTAGTCGGTTGCCCAACATCAAAAATATGTTGAGTTGCATTTGAGCTATAACTAAGAGTATCATGTAGAACAGACCCTAAACTTTGAAAGTGTTCTCCAGCCTGGCCATTCAAAATTCAATCTAGGCAAGCATCAGTAAGTGAAATAAATTATAGACATCAACATCATCATAATCATTAGACACAAATTATAGACATCAACATCAACATAATCATAATCATTTGGAGGGTATTCATTTTGGTCCTTGGATAGTACTATGTTTCTTGAAAGTTCTTGTGATATGCTTCTAAACTTTAAAAACATAATTTATGGCTTAATAAATATATAGATTAGTGTTTTGTTTTCTAATGGAATGTTGTTGATCATTCATGGTCTTGAAGAAACTTTTGATTGTTTTGATTTTTGAGTCTTGACATTGTTTCTCAATGTGATATAGACTGACCACAAGATGGTTCAGTTGGTCCTCTCTTTCTATTTAATCATTTTTCTTCTTCATGGTGTAAGTGTCAATATGTTATAATCCAACATGAAGTGTGGTTCAAATGAAGTTGAACCAAATGCTGACCATGATGGCTATGATCATGATGAAGTAAATATGAATACTAAATCTAAAATATGGCTTGTAATTTGAATTTTCATTGTGAATGAAGAAACTATAGATTCAAGTTGACTCATTCTATGTTGTAGTATATTTGTTCCCTAGATCTACCATATTATATATGTGTAGCCTGTAAGGGACATCTTCTGCTCATCCATGTATCATAGCTCGGTGAGAGTTCTTAGGAGAAAGACAAGATGTCAATGGGAGATGGAGAAACCAATATCAGAACACCACTTGAAGCCTTGCAATGTTGAGAGTGGGATAAAAGCTACACTTGAGACCCTATATAAGGAACAAACTTATTGAGCTTCACTTTGTTTTGAGAATAGTTTTATATTCTGTACTAAATAGGGCCAACCACATGAAGGTGGAAGCTCATTTGGCCCCACCCCCCCCCCCCCCCCCCAACATCACTCTAAATTCCCCATTAACATCTAACATTCATTCATTATTTCATCCATTAATAAAATGTAACATTCATTAATTATAACATAATAACATTCATTCACACATTATTAAAATGTGACATTCATTAATTATCACACGATAACATTCATTAACACATTATAAAATTTATGAACATTCACTACCACATAATTAAATTCATTGGCATATAAAAATCAGTCATTATCAATTAAGGTGCATAGATGACAATCATTTCTTTTTTTTCTTTTGATTTCTAGTTTTTAAGATATAATTGCAAGATGAGTATCGATATAATCATCATGATCATCTACCCTCTCATTAGATCTCAATGCATGCCTAGTTCTTTGTTGATGCAAAGGGGGCTCATCTACAATAAAATATAAAAAGGTTAAATTAAAAATATTTTATTATAATTAAAAACATTTTAAACATTTTAAAGTATTTTAGTACTTTACAGGCCATAATCATATAGCTCTTTACCTGATCTAGTCACATCATCAACATCGAGGTCAGTTTGTCGATCCATGAGACTGTGTGGGATGCTCATGAAAGGAGTCTGGGTACCTACATATGTAATTCAATTATCTAATGTTAGCTAAAAAACTCATGATACATATACTCAAAACCACATAGTAAGTACATTAAAAACCATAAGCATCCCATAGTAAGTACATCACAAATTAATTAGATTAAGTATTGATTGCATAACTACACATTTCTATCAAGAAATCAATATTAAATAGATTAAGAAGTGATCATGTAACTGTACATTTCATTCATGTCATTCATCTTCTTCTTCATCCAACTAATCGCCATGATCATCGTTGACATTGACATCATCACCATCACCGTCATTGTCTTCATCTTCATCATCGTTGTCATCATTGGCATCAGCATCAACATCAGCATCATCATCATCATCATCATCATCATCATCATCATCATCATCATCATCATCATCATCAGCAACATCATCATCAGCAACATCATCATCAATAGCATCATTAGTAGCATCATCAGTAGCAACATCATCATCATCTTCTTCTTCTTCTTCAAGAAAAGTTGCATCAGGAACATCATCGACTAACTGTTGTTCGTGATCATCATCTACATCATCTTCTAGTTGTTCGCAATCTTCTTCCATCACATTATACCTCATCGGCCTTCCTCTTGGATCATGTCTAACAACAAACGACCAACCCGATTTATGCAGAACCTCTGAGTAAAATACCTGCTCACATTGGCTTGGAAGAACATAGGGTTCATCCCCAACTGGCTCAAACCACCTTGTATTAATCATTGGAAATCCATTGTCATGTTCAATAATAGTTCTATCAGAAACATTTTGATTAAGTCGTAGCCTATACCATCTGATGATGAAGAGAACTAATCTGAAGGAATTAATGTCACACTCAAGTATATCATCCAAATGCCATAGTATTTATTTTTGGACTCTCGAGGATGTAAGTCATTTCTAGATGAAATATTAGTCACCTGAAAGACTGCACTTATCCCAAAATCACAAGTTTTCTTTGTGTCATCCAACTTTTTGATGCCAAATTTATGACCATTGCAAAACATAGCCTTGTGGTGTTTAACCTGCAAAAATATGTAAAACATGTGTAAATTAATGCATCAAGAGTTCATAAATGTACGAGTGATTAAAAAATTTATATGTACCTGAAAATCTTTTAAACCATGTGCTAAATCTATTTTCCTTTGGGTAACATTTGGATATCCATTACAATGAGCTTCATTAACCAATGAAGACATAGCTTCCCATATTAATGTACGACCTAAATGATGACATCATTCAATCCATTTCATCATCCAATCTTGATTGTTTGCAATATACAAATGTATTGCATCCCACTTTCAAGCAGTTGTACAAAAAATAAATAGATGACTTACAACTGATTAATTTTGAAGATTAAGAATTAATTAACAGCTAAAATAACATCTTATAATTTCTTACCTCTCACTTTCCTCATTTTGCCTTCCCCCACCAAGTACTCCCCTTCAAATTTTATAATGGTGTCGAGATCCCAAATGTGATCTATATGGATCTTTGCTGCAAGCTTAGGAAGATATTCAGTAACATACACCATAGTCTAGTATACCATATATCCCTCCACCATAGAACCCTCGAGACATTCTCTTTGCCAAACCAAAGCCTTCAAAAATTTCAAGTGCCTCTCAACCATCCACATTGACCGAGTGTGTATAGGTCCACACATTTCAATCTCCTCAACTTGGTGTATGAGGTAGTGTTCTTGTGCATTGAAAAAGGTTGAAGGTAGACACTTTTTTATTTCACACATGAGAAGAGGAATTCTTCTCTTCCAGTATTTTATATCTGCTCTATGAATTTCTTTAGATGACAACCACCTACAAGACATTCAAGACACAAAAATATATAAACACGAGACTTTACAATATATATATACAACAAATTAAACAAATATCATTTCTTACCTCATGTATTTTCCAAGATCATATATCACTTGTTTGATGTTATTGTTGAATTTCTCTAGGAGAGATAGGGGTAGCACGTACTGCAAAAATTATAAAAATAATCATGTCATTCTTTTTTCATATAATACAATGAGAAGTACATGTAGTTTACAAATATATTGTAAATACAAAAGAACATGACTTACCTTGATGAAGGTATGCCAATCATGCTTTTTCAACCCTGGCCCAAATTCACCTTTCTATGATATGGTACTACTTATGTTTGCAGCAAATCCTATGGGAAATTGAATTTTTTGTATGACTTCTTTTATGGCATCACCTTGTTGTTCTGTTAATAACCAAGGAAGGGCACTTGTATTAATCTGTTCTCCATTTATATTTGATTCAATAAAATTTTTCATTGCATGATTGGATTCATTAATGTCGCTACAAATTTTGACAATTTTTTCTTTGTCACGCCTTCCATCCAATATCTTCCACAATTTTTCCATTACATTCTTTCCAATATGCATAGTATCAAACAAATGCACATCAAACAACTGCTCGTAGTAGGGCAACCTACTAAATTGTCTGGGATAACTCTTTAGTCCATTTGGAAGGTGCTCAGTAGTGTTGCGTTGACAACATTCATGATCATCAATCACATAATCAGCAAACAAAACACAATAAAAATATACAAATTCCAAACATAAATTGTTAGGTAGAATGGTAGTACCTTGATGATTAATTCTATTATATTCCAACTTCCATAAGTGAGGTGTCATTCTCCATGGCTTAGATGTAGTCTCTTCTTTCCCATTGAAAAGATGTTTTTCAGTAATTCGATAGTTATGATTTTTGTGGAGAAAGTACCTATACTCATCAAACACCTACTTTCCTAAACTTTTTGAATAACAAGATTTCATCTTTGGACCACAAATTGGACATGCAAATTTTCCCTTTTTTTGAAGACCTACAAGGTAATGATATAATTGGATTAAATATGTTAATTTTTATTTTTAGAATTATCATGTGCAACTTGAATTCACCATAACATACCAGAAAAATGTGTTAGCCCTGGGGCATCATGTATTGTTCATACAAGCATTGCATGGAATTGAAATTGTTTGTCTCCTATTGGTCTAGAGATGTCATACATAGTGACACCTTTCCATAACTCCACCAACTCATCGATAAGAGGCTCAATATAAGCATTCATATCTTTAACTTGGTATTTACTTGGTTGAATAAACAACATTACATAATTATTGTGACCATTTTACTACAAGATTTATAATTACATGTAGATAACTATTAAATGATCAAATACCTAGAACAATCATTGCCAACATAATGTGCTCCCTCTTTATTGACATCCATGGAGGAATGTTATTGTTGATGAAAAAAATAGGCCAAACAGTACAAATAGATCTTAGCTCTCTAAATGGATTGACACCGTCCGCTACCACTGAAAGCTTGAGATTTTGAGGTTCTTCGATAAAGTGTGGCCAATTTTCCTCTGTCCTTAAATATAGAACCATTCACAGGCATTCGAATAATGTCATCTTGACTTCTATTGCGTGCATGGTAATCCATAAATTGTGCCAAGCTATTACACCTAAATAATCTTTACAAACGTGGTATAATGGGGATGTAACGAAGAACCTTGTGATGCACCTTTTTTGTTATTTGATCTGTTCGATATCTACTCGTATGACATTCAGGGCATTCTATTGCAAATTCATGTTCTTTATGATAAATAATATGATCATTGGGACAAGCATCTATTGCTTGATACTCTATTCCAATATCTTTTATAGTGGCACATAATTCTCGGTATGATCGAGGGAGAATATTCGATGGTGGTAACAAGAACTCACCTATCAATCTGTAGAAAAAAATATATGTTGTTAATATTAACAATATTTATTGTACATGTTTCACCATTTAATTACTATAATGACATATATGACATACCGTAGCATACGTGACTTTGTTGTGTTGGATAAACCATTCATAACCCTCAAGTTCAACAACAACAATACAGCAGAGAGAAGAGTTGTTTGGGAGCCTTCATAAAGGGGTGTGGCTGCCTTCTCAAGTAGAGGTATATCATGGATGACATCAACATCATCCTGATCATCATCATCAGTTGCACCAATACCAAATGTGTCATGGATCAATGTATTAGTACCATCATCTGGTGCATCATTTTCATCTTCCATGGGATCATAATTTTCAGCTTCAATATTTGCACCTCCATGATCCTCCACTTCCAAACCCATATTCTCAATATTCACACCTCCATGGTCCATATCACGAACTCCCCTAGGGAGGTCGACCTATATTAAAATGAACGCAAATAAACCATGATAATGATCTCATCATCAAGTGTATTTCATATATATATTAATTGTTAAATAAATATAATGAAAAAATTACCAATTCATGATAATCAAAGCCTCCTTCAATGTGACCATTATCCCTACAATGTCTCTTAGCTATTTTGATTAGCAATCTTCTAATGTTTAAGCCCTTACAATTATTGTAGGGACAATAACATTTTCCATCGCCTTTTCTTTTCAAGTTCGACCACAATCTATTGATTGCATCCCCATTACCTTCTTCACTTGGATTGTCTGACATGATTCTTCTTCACTTAGATTATCTATAACCTAATTATATATAGAAATTGAAAACTTAGTTATGAAATTGTAGACACCTAAATATCCTTTAGAAAATAAATTATTTTTATTTTCTGAAAAATCCCTGATGACATCATCATTTATTAATTAATTATTTATTTAATTAATTAATTTATTTTTATGTCATTAAATCCCTTTATCTTAATTAAAAATATTTAATTAAGAAATCCCTCCCAAAAATGTTTAAATCTTATTTAAACATTAATCCCTTATTTATTAATTATTTTAATTAATAAATTGACCAAAAATCCCCCAAAAAATAATTAATTTATTTTTTGACCAAAAGTTAGCCTTTTTTCCTAAGACCACTAACCTCTTCCAAAATCTTCTAATCCCTTCTTAATTTCAATTAAAAGGCTAATCCCACCTTTTCTAACCCCAATCTCAACTCAAAATATTTAATTAAGATTAAATATTTAATTTTCATATTTATTGAAAATATTTCAATAAATATTCCCAAAACTTAAGCTTTTGGAATGAATAACTTTTATTCCATAAAACCAAGGAGAATTCTAGACTCTTCTAGAATCTTCTCAACCCAACCTCTTCACCCATCCTAATCTTAAAATCCCCTAATCCTAATCCTAATCCTCCCCCTAACCTTGTCACATTCCCTAAACAAGGTTAGCCAACTCCTAAGCTTGACCCAAAGTCAACAAACTTCTAGAGGCTTCTCTTACATGCATTAAGTGCATTTAAAGCCTCCTTATCCCTCTTACATGCATTTATGATGCATTTAAGAAGCCCCTCACCCCTTTCTTACACCCTTTGACCTTAGGCACATTTCCCAAATTGTGCACATTCCTCCCATCTTTCAACCCAATGCCCTTGTGACACTTGTCACAAGGAGGTGGCCTTGAACTAGCACAATCCATGTGCTCCCCTTTGAATGAATCTTGGCCTCTCTTAAGGATTTTGATCCTAGCCACTCATTCATCCTCCCAAAAGTCTATAAATAGTCCTCATTTCCAAGAGCAAAATATCCATTCACCTTTCATTTTATGCATTGTTATCATGTCCATTTAGCTCTAGACTTAGCATAAGCAATACTAATTGTTAGTTTCTTTTTATCATCTTCAAGCTTTCTTAAAGAACATCATAGCTTAGCAATAATGGATTAACATAGTTTCTTTTATTGTTTTGCATAGCATATAGCATCACATCACACCTATATTTGGTCTAAAATCAATCTTAGTATGCATTAGAATATGCTCCAAGTGCTTAGAGAGCACACCCACATCCCTCTAATTGAAGCGAATCAAACATTTTCTCTATAGCACTTGTTTTTTTAGCAACAATCTTGAGGTGGCTTTGGTTTTGTTTTCATGTCTTATGCTATTTTTTTAGTTCATGAATATGTTAGATTAGTCTAATGTTTGAATGTTTCAGCCTTTCAAGACAGGTAACAGATTCAAAATCATAGTCTACATTCTGGCACGCCCGGTGGGACCCACTTCACGGGTTCTTTGCAAACATTCTGATGGGTTTTAGACCATTTTCAGATTTTTCAAGCTTATAGGTGGACGGAGCACTTCGATCCCTTCTTCTTCTTCTTGTCTATATTCTTCTTCCTCTTCTTGTCTATATTCTTCTTCTATTCCATCTCCTTCTTCTTCTTCTTCTAGCAAGGAGGTCATGGCCATTTTTTTTCAAAAATAATAATAAAATCCATAAGGAAGCAAAATCATACACACCTTATTTTAGTGCTTAAAATGAACCCCCAAATCATTCTTGAATGCATTAAGGACTAAAATTTGCAAAATTTGTTCTAACAAACAAAACAAAAAAAATTAATCAAGGCATTTGCATCCTTACAACATCAAGGATTTTTAACAATGCATTCATGCAAAGTAGGAATGATCATATCTTTTTGGGCATAAAAAGAACATCAAATCTGCATTCAAACGAGTCAAAACAAAATCTTGAATGAAGCTAAAAGGAAGAACTTAGGTCCTAAGTGTCATTGTCAATTTGAAAATCAAACTCAATCTTGAATGCACTAAAAGGAACAAACAACTCTATTCCCTCATCTGTTTCAGTTTTCAAAGCAAGCAAGCCAAATTCAATCTTGAGTGATCTAAGGGACAAAACAAAGCTTTTTCAAAGTTCTTAAATCAACTCGCTAATCAAATCTTGAATGCACAAAAGGAAACAACTTGCAAACGTTCAATTCATTTACATTTTGAGGAAAGGAACAAATCAAAATCTAATCACGAGTGTCTTCATTTCAAAGTTCAAACATCACTTAATCAAATTTGGGAAAATGAACAAAATCTGCTTGATGTGCATGTAGGAGTTTTTCAATTCTTGCATAATCCTTGTTAGAGTAAGCAACGTGGAACATTTGAACTTGGACAAGTTCACTTGTTCTACTTTTAGCGAGGCCTGTCCAAGGAGAAGCGCTTCCTCCTCGGAGAATGACCTCAAACCGGTATCCCCCCCGGCCGGTATACAAATAAGTGAATACCAAAAGAATCACTTACATCTCCTAATCGCCGGGCGTTCGTGCCAAACACGTGACTGGGGATGGTAAACATTCCTCTCCCCCAGCATAATTGGCAAGGCTCTTAAGTGAGTCACGGATGATCAGCATAACCGGGTATGGAGACACCACGGAATCATTAGCAACCTGATAAAATAGAGGCTACCCTATCTACATCTGAAAGTATCAAAATCCTTGTGCAAGGACCGATTCCAAGGGGTTTACCGGGTCGCCTCAAGATTACTCACCATTTGTATTCCCTTCTAGGGGATACCAAGCTGTGGGCAAGCGATTTTGATACTCACCTTCCTTAGGTAGATCTGTTTGAAGTGCTTGACAGTCAAAGACTTCGTGAAAACACTTGTGGAAACATACACTTTCAAAGCTTTGTCAGAGTCAGTTGTCTTTGTTTGTATCCCGCAGGGTTGCTTTGTCCCTTGTGGAGATTGCTTTGACTTTAACTTTTGCCATTGGAAACCTTTGCCTCAAAATCAGAAGCCCTTTTTCCAAGTGATGCCCAGCAAGAACAAACATCCTAAAGCAAAGTTGCCCAAATCCCAAGCCTATCAAGAGCAAAAAGTTGCCAAGAAGAACGCCAAGACCTATCAATCCATTATCCAAGCAACCCAAGCAGAAGAAAAGTCTCAAGCCAGACTTGAGAACATTGCCCATAACGCCCGCATCAAACAGTTCACCTTCCGTTTCCGAGTTAACCATCACTTTGTCAACCTTGAGCCAGAAGATTAGCCAATTCCTTATTCATGTCTTGTTCCATCTTCAGATCTTGAAATCTTGTCTCAACAGCCTTGCATCTTAGTTTCATCCTAGTTTCACCCTTTGCATCAGCATCAAAACTCTAGTTGCATCTCAAGAACATCATAAAGTTGCATATGCATTCATCTTCCTACCAGCATTCTAGAATCAATCCTTGTCATTCGCATAGAGCATTGTCCCTTCAACCTTCGATACCTTTTCCACCAGCATCCCCCCATCAGCTTTCCATATCTTTCCAGCAGATCCATCATCCTTTGTTCCAAATCCAGAGATCCACCAACACTTAGTGTTTACCCTTTTGAGTTGTTCCTATCCCATATCCAAGATCAGAGACCATCATCCTCTTTTTTGGCACAACGTGTTGTCATAAAGAAATCAAACCTTGTCCTTGCATAGCCATCATCTCGAGCAAGAGATTGGAGTGTATTGATAAGAAACTTGTTGACCGAAGATCATCAGTCTATCTTAGGTTGACCCCATCATATCTCTGATCCTCCATTTGGGAAAAATAGCAGCTCATTTGTTGACCACTCAGTAATCTTTCACCAGCTTTCCACCAGCAACCTATCTTTCCTCCACCATCTTGATCCATATCAATTCCATCCAACTTCCATCATCACCATCTTGATCCATCCTTGCATTGCATCCTAGAAAGTCATCATCTTTAGAAGTCCATCAACTTTGCATCCATCAACATCTTTTAGCCAAACATCTTGCATCCATTTAGCACTTGCATCTCCATGCCTGTTGAGACCAGATCTCGGAAAAGAAGAAGCATGAATCCTTATCCACCAACAACCTCATCCGATCCCAACCTTTTCACCAATGTCATGATGACCTACAATCCCCAGATCCAAGCCAGTAACCCATGTGAAGATCCAAACATCCCTTCATCCCCGTTGGCAATCCAAGCATTCGCAAATCCTCCAGAAAGCCCACCAGCAACCAATGCCCTTGTACCACAACATCAGCAAAGCATGTTTGCCCACTATCTACCAGAAAGTACCTCCATCCCACCATCTCTCTATCCACGCATCCCCATCAAAACAATCCAAGTTCCAGCACAAGCATATTCTCCATTTCCCGATCCTATCATGCAAACATCCCAAGAGCTTTCCACCATTCCCCTTTTCTTGCAAGGAAGCCTCGCCAGTCCCACAACACAAGCTGCAGCACCATCCGCTCCATCTCATACCCCTTTTGCTTCATCATCTACTATGGCTGCCCAAGCCCAAATCCAACACTTAACCCAAAGTCAGCTTCCACCTCTCACACAAGCTTTTACACCACCGCCATCCACAAGTCAAGCAACGCCTTTCACCATCAAAGGAGCACCGTCACCCTTCACCCCCCAAGCACCTGTACCTTCTTCTTTGGGGTTAGCACAATCACTCTCCATTCCAACCTCATCTTTCTCTTGGGTGTTTCTTTCATTTTCCTCCTCACAAGCATCCGCTCAACCACAACCTCAACAAGCTCCTCTCTCTCAACCATCATTCGTGTCCCAAGCTCCTATTGCTCCTACCATTCCATCATCCACTGCAGTGCACCCTAACACAAGCTCTCAATGGGGCCTTACGCAAGAAGAAATGAAGGCATGGGGGATCCCATCTCAATCCCCTACATCTATGGTTGCAAGTCAACAAACTACCTTCGCCCAAGCAGCACAGCAGCAACTACCCCAAACACCGCCGGCTTCAAACTATTCATCCCAAATCCCAAATACCTTCCAGCAAGTTCCACCACCTCAACAGCCAACTTTCTCCAGCTATCTTACCCCATCACCCTTTGCTTCTAGCTTTCCCACATCTGTTCCACCTTTAAGTAACGCAGGCATGCACCCAGCTTATATCGGTCAAACCCAAAGCCAACCTCAGCAACTACCACCATCATACCCACAAGCAGCATCGTTCCAACATCCTCCCCCACAGCAGCCACATGCCCCCTTTCAGCAAACAACCATCATTCCTCAACAACAGCAAGTCCCTTGCTATCAGCCTCAGCAACAAATCCCTATCATCCCCCAGCAACAACAAGTTCCCACCTATCAGTTACAACAACAAGTTCCAAATGACCACTATCAGCAAGCAGTCCCACAACAACCGCCAGTTCAACAACAGCAAGTAGCCCAACAACATCAAGCGGTCCCATATCAATATCCCCCTATGCCACACCAGCAATATCCCCAACAACCATTGCCCCAAAATCAGTTCCAAACCATTTATCCACAGCAAGCACCATATCCAGTTCCACAGCTTCCATCACAAGCAGAGGTTCCAGTTCCCTCGCCACTCAATGCTGAGTGGGAAGCAATGAAAAATGCTCTAAAAGAGCTACAAAGTGGAACAGAGAATAAAACCTACAAGTTCGAAGAGGTGTGCTCATATCCCTTCGATCGGTCCATAGCAACTATCCCTTTCCCCAAGCATTTTGAGATGCCTAAGTTCGACAAGTATCGAGGGAAAGGAGATCCAGTAAACCATATCAAAGAGTTTTACATGGCGTGCCAAGAAGTGGCTTATAGTGATAACTATCTCCTGCGCCTGTTTCCCAAGAGCTTGGGAGGAACTGCTGTTGAGTGGTTTTACAAAATACCACATGGGACAATAAACACCTTTGCTGAACTCTCTGAGAAGTTCATCACACACTATGCCCATAATGTGGAGAATGAGTTGTCCTTGCTAGACCTATGCAACTCAAAGCAGAAAGATGGAGAAAGCCTTGCAGAATACTTGCAAAGATGGCAGAATCTTACAACCAGGTTATCATATCAGCCGCCAGAGAAGCATCTAACAAAGATCTTCATTGATAACCTACATCCAAAGCTATCCCATCACATGTGAATGAACTGTCTCTAGACATACCAAGACATCAAGAGCAAAGGCATAGGCATCGAGAAAGCTCTCCTAGACGAAGGCACTATTCGTCACTTCAAGGATGATTCCAAAAACAAACCCAACAATGATAAATCCTGTTACTGGAATCGTAACAAGAATGTTGTTACAGATGGAGCCACTGACACTAAGAATGTACAATTCATTGTGGCTAGTCCTACACCAGCTCAAACATACCAACCACCACAAGCACCCATCTATCAGCAACCACCAGCTCCCGCATATCAAGCACCTATTTATCAGCAGCCTCCTCAAGCTCATCAACTGCCTGTGCAACAGTATCAGCAGCAATACCAACAGCAACAGCCAGCACGTCAAGGCAATCCTGTTAACGCAGTTAACATTGCCCCAAGGCAGAACAAACCCAATAATCAGAACAATCCAAAGAGGACTTTCACACCTTTGGGTGAGCCTCTGGATCAGATCTTTTATCGGCTAGCCAAGGCAAATATGATCACATATCCGCCCATCCCACAGAAGGATGACAACGTACCAAAGTCTGATTGGTATAAAGAACATGAATACTGTGATTACCATCGTGTGAAGGGGCACACAACATTGAAGTGCATGCGGCTTAAGCACTACATCTAGGATCTCATCGATCGCAAGGAAATCTAGGTCGATGCACCAACTCAAGCTTCACCCAATGCTGGTTTGCAAATATATCAAAATGTGTTCCCTCAACACGATACCGGGAAGAATCAAGCCAATGCCAATCAGCCCCAAAATCATGGCAAAGGCAAGCAAGAAGATCACACAGCGGCTTACATCAACTATGACAAGTATGTCGGATGCATAACTCAAGTTGAGCCCATCCAAGATGAGCCCACCATCAATACCATCCACGTCAGAGGGCCGGATCGACAATGTGCTGCAACTACCCGTAGTGGTAGGATAACCGTTGCCGGTGCTCCTCCGAGGTCAGCTGCTCCTCCAAGGCCAACATCTACTGCATCCATAGCACAGTCTAACACCAGGCCATCATAAAATGCACGCGCAACACAGCATAATGCACCAAGAGCACAATACAATATCATAGAGCATCTTGGGAACATGCCAGCCCAAATATCTATCTTGGATTTGCTCCGCACATCACCCATCCATCAGGAGATCCTGGACAAAGCTCTAAAAGAAGGTCATGTCTCCACGGACATTAACACAACTCAGTTTGAAACTCTTGTGGGACACCTATCAGTAGCATGTGCCCTGTCCTTCAAAGAATCTGATATACCAGATGTCGCTCCTGACCATACTCTCCCTCTCCGCATTGCTGTCATGGTCAGAGATTTCACCATCAAACGAGTTCTAGTGGATAATGGCTCAGCCCTCAACTTGTGCACATTAAAATTCATCAAGAAGATCAGGTTCACGGAGGCCAACATACAACATGAGCAAATCACTATCAAAGCATATGATAACTTGGAGCGTACCTCTGAAGGTACTATAACTTTGCCTATCCAGCTAGGCCCAGCAACGCAAGATACTCTCTGCCACATTGTTGATCTTGACCTACCGTTCAATATCCTCCTCGGTCGTCCATGGATCCATTCCATTAAGGCCGTACCATCTACTTACCATCAGTGCATCAAGTTTCCACATCAAGGCACTGAGGTTACCATCCACGCTGACCCTAACCCCTTCGCATACTGCCTTGCGATGGAAACATCTTTCCCTCATTCTACTCATTGTCCTGGAACCGATATTGGTACTTCTATTGCTAGCTCATCCCGATCCCATCGCGATCCAGAGACCATCCTCTCTTCCACCTTATCATCCATCAAGATCAACAACCAGGGTTGTGGTGAATACAGCCTCAGTGATGCATTTGCTGTAGGAGCTCTTCCACATGATCCACATACTCAAGGGCGCCCAAGTTGTCAAAACAAGCCTGTTGAAGAACATTATAAGCTCAAGCAGATAGGAAATATGACTTTTGAGTCTCATGGTACCATCAACAGCAAAGAAATGGATCCAGATATTAACAAATGGTTATACAAAGATCCCCCATCACGTGACACACAACTTCTTGAGTACTTCAAAGAGAAATATCCAATCCCCTTCAAAAATGTCACAGAACACTATAACTATCAAGGTGGTGGTCTAGGACCACAAGAGGATGGAAATTTGTTTCCTATCATACCATCCCAGAATCTAGAACAACAAGGACTTGGCTTTAATACCTCTCGCCTGCTTGAACAAGAGCCCAATACCACAACTGAGGGCACTAACATGACCAACATGAACTTTTCGAATAGCCAGGATGACCTTGTGGAAATCGAAGACATCCCCGAAGAGAAAGACATCCGATCCTATGACGATATCTTTGCCGACGACACCCTCCTGGGGACTTCTGTTCTCCAACAACTCTCCATTAACCTCATAGATCTTCCCCTCACAAACCCCGACCTCATAGATTGGGACCAACCAAGCATTGCACACATCGATGAGTTCCAAAGCGCACAAGCACTCCTAGAATTCATCGGGGCATCAGGTCCAGCAAGCAATCAAGATCCAACATCAACCTCTGTCTATCAGCTTCACCCAGAAGGATATTTTGGGGAAGAGGCAAGCTTTAGTTGCAAAAATGATAAAGCAAAAGAACATCATGATTCTTTATGTGAAAACCCTTCTGGGGCACATTCTGACTCCAAAACAGTAAAAATAAAGGGCGTATCTTCTAGTGAAAACTTGGCAATTCAAGCGCTAGAAGATGAAGCCTTGCCTCTTCCCCCTATCCAAGATTATAGACTAGAGCAATCTCCAATCATCATAGAAGAGACCAAGCCAATCAACTTGGGAACAGAAGAATGTCCAAGGATCACCTACATTGCAGTCAACCTAACAAAAGGAGAAGAAATGGCTCTCAGCACCTTGCTCAAGGAATCAGTTATCAACTTTGCATGGTCATACACCCACATGCCTGGGCTTGATCCAAACCTTGTTGTTCATCATCTATCAGTAGATCCAAACGTTAAGCCAGTGAAGCAGAAGCTAAGGAAAATGCATCCAAAGGTAGCATTACTAGTTAAAGCAGAGCTTGAGAAGCTCCTTCAAGCAAAAATCATCAGAGCAATTGACTACTCAGAATGGATCTCTAACATGGTGCCAGTCACAAAGCCTTCTGGCGACATCAGAATCTGTACTGATTTCAGAGACTTGAACAAGGCATGCCCTAAGGATGATTTCCCATTGCCAAACATAGACATGCTTGTAGACCTCACAGTGGGTCACGAAATGCTATCACTCATGGATGGCTTTTCCGGTTACAACCAGATTCATATAGCAGAAGCAGATCAACATAAAATAGCATTCACAACCCCATGGGGTACCTTCTGCTACAATATGATGCCCTTTGGGCTAAAGAATGCAAGAGCAACATATCAGCGAGCAATGACAGCGATCTTCCATGACATGATCCACAAGATCCTTGAAGACTATGTGGATGATATCCTTGCAAAATCCAAAACAAGGGATGAACACCTCAACATCTTAGAGCGTGTGTTTGATCGTCTGAATCATTATGGCTTAAAGCTTAATCCAAAGAAATGTGTCTTTGGTGTTACATCTAGAAAGCTCCTAGGTTTCATAGTATCGCGACGAGGCATAGAGATAGACCCCAAGAAGGTCAAAGCAATAACAGAGATGCCTCCACCAAGAACACTCAAACAGCTCAGAAGCCTACAAGGAAAGCTTCAATCAGTGTGTCGGTTCATTTCTCAGTTAGCAGACAAGTGCCAACCTTTTACGCATCTCCTATGCAAAGACACAAGCTTCAAATGGGATCCCATATGTCAAAGAAGCTTTGATAAGATCAAGGAGTATCTTGCCAATTCTCCAATCCTAGTACCACCAATTCCAGGACGCCCTCTCATACTCTACATCTCGGCAACCACTACAGCACTGGGGGCACTCTTAGCTCAACATGATGATGACAACAAGGAGAGAGCCATCTATTACATCAGTCGCACTCTTGTCGGATATGAGCTTAATTATTCACCTATGGAAAAAGCATGCCTTGCAGTGGTCTTTACCACTCAAAAGCTTAGACATTACATGCTCAGTCACACAATCAAGCTCATTTCAAAGGTGGACCCCCTCAAATATCTACTATCAAAGACAACTCTCACAGGCCGTATGGCAAAATGGGTCATGTTACTCAGTGAATTTGACATTCAGTATGTAGATCGCAAAGCGATCAAAGGGCAAGTCATTGCCGATCAACTAGCAGAAGCACCACTGGTGGATGCCTATCCACTAATCATGGAATTCCCCGATGAACACTTATGCATGATTGAAGAGCAGCCCATGTGGAAACTATACTTTGATGGTTCCAACACATCCCATAGCTCTGGGGCAGGAATCCTATTCGTCACACCTCAAGGTGACTATATTCCAAAATCATTCAAGTTGGGATTCCCCTGTACTAACAACATTGCAGAATATGAGGCACTCATCTTAGGTCTCAAAACAGCTATCCAATGGAACATCACAGAACTACAAGTCTTTGGAGATTCACAGCTCATTATCAAGCAAGTCCTTGACGAGTATCAGACAAAGGACGACAAATTGCTACCCTACAAGCAACTGGTGGATAAACTGAAAGAGCATTTCCTACATCTACAATTCAATCAGATCCCAAGGCTTCAGAACAAAGCAGCAGATGCAATGGCAACCATCAGATCCTTATTGGAAATACCACGAGATGCATCACAGTATGAATTTCTAGTCGAGCAGCTACATTCACCAGCTTATGAGAACACCGATGCAAACATGGTGTGTGTCTTGGTTGGTCCCCAATCCCCATGGTACCACGACATCCATGCATATCTAAAAAATGGTATCATATCTCCCCATCTCACCAATAACCAACGCCAAAACCTTATTCGCAGAGCTTCCCGCTACACTCTTGTAGCCAACACCCTATATCGTCGTGGGTATCACAATGTCCTATCTAGATGTTTAGATTCAAACGAGGCCGTCCTGGCCTTACAAGAAGTTCACGCTGGAATTTGTGGTGCCCACACGAGTGGCATGGTTCTAGCAAAGCAGCTGCTTAGAGTTGGATATTATTGGCCAACAATGGAACATGATGCATGTGATTTTGTCAAGAAATGTCTCCCATGTCAACAGCATGCCAATTTGATACATGCACCAGCACAAGATCTACAGCCTATTGCACCACCATGTCCTTTTTCATGTTGGGGCCTCGACCTCGTTGGCTTGATCACTCCCCTCTCTTCGGATGGACACAAGTATATCATAACAGCCACAGAGTACTTTACCAAATGGGTTGAAGCGATTCCACTCACCCTTACTACTGGCATCCAAATATCCAAGTTCATCCTCTATCATATCATTTGTCGCTTCGGCATACCATCTACCATCTTCACAGACCATGGCACACCTTTTGAAAACCAACATGTGGATGATCTATGTGCCAGACTCCACATCCATCACCATTTCTCCAGTCCATATTTCCCTCAAGGAAATGGCCAAGCTGAGGCAACTAACAAAACTATCTTGAAAATCCTCAAGAAGGTTGTCAATGATTTTGGTCGTGACTGGCACCTCCAAATCAATCCCGCCCTTTGGGCCTACCGCACTTCTTATCGCACTCCCACAGGCACCACCCCATATTCCCTTGTATATGGTGCTGAAGCTGTTCTACCGATCGAGGTTGAGCTCCCCTCATTGCGAGTCTCCATGAAGAACTACACCACTGATGAAGATTATCGTGTAGCCCGTCTCACACAGCTAGACCTGTTAGATGAAAAGAGACAGCAAGCATATGATCACCTGGTGGCATACCAAAATTGACTCAAAAGGAGTTATAACAAAAAGGTCCATCCTAGACAATTCCAGGTCGGTGACATGGTCCTTAAAGAAAATCAGAAGGTCCTAGCAAATAGAGAAAAGAAAGGCAAGTTTGAGCCTACTTGGTTGGGCCCCTATGTTGTCACCGCATCCTTCGGCTCGGGAGCCTATCAGCTATCAACACCAGAAGGTGAGCCCTTGAATGATCCTATCAACATCATCCATCTGAAGAGGTTCTATGCCTGAACCTGATCCTGCATATATCAGAAAATCCAAAAACATTCAAAAAAGCAAAAAAAGCAAAAAAGAAAAGAGAAAGAGAAAATGATCGTCCAAACGGTGAAAACTTGGCAATTCAAGCGCCTTGGACAAGTATGTTGGTGAAAACCTGGTAAACAGGCACCAACATAGTAAACTGGGCTATTTATCTATTTAGTTGTCCTTTCAGCTACCGTCCTCTTCCTCCATCCATAACAGATCTCCCAGCAGTTCCATCTCCCCTATCCTCCAAGCATTCGGCTTCCATCTTCCTCCAACCCATCTGCAATCCATATCCTATTCCAAAGCTTTGTACCATATCTTGTACCATATCCTTATCCCTTTCCTATACAGCGCAATCCTTTCTGTAAATATCCTTCTTGTCTCCGTCCTAGTGAGAGTCCCGCCGAGTGTGATCTTCCTATCCCCAATCCTGAGCTTCTGTACATATCCCTTGTGCATATCATTCCTCCTTGTTGTACATAACCTTTGTCCGTCCTGCAGCAGCATTTGATCAAATATCTTGTCCCATCCCCAGCCTCAGAAAACTTTTAGTCCCACTCAGGCCTTGTGCTTCAGCAACATCAATTGTCGACTTATCCTTGCTCATCCTGATTATTCCTTGAACTTCAACTTTTGCCAGCGAACAACTACACTTATTCTCTCACCAACCCATGGGTCCTTGAGGATATATCGTTCCTCCTGTCTGACCTAATCTTCCATCCTGGTGCTTGAGGATATATCTCCTCCTGTCCGACCAATCTTCCCACCATCAATCACATCAAATCTCTCTCCTTGGCAAAGGATGTCTTTTTGGAGTTTTCATTTTGACCTTGGATTTTGTCCTTTGGGTCTTGTTAATCTTTTACAGCTTCTCATTGTTCTCTACTCAACGTCACCACGATCCTTTATATCATGGTGTGCTGCGAATGAGGATCATCTGGGGCAAGGTCTTTTGATCTTTTGCTTCTGCCTGTGAGTCAGTCATGTGTTTGTGGTTTCTTCAGCATCATTTCCACCATGCCTCCTTCGGGTTTCATGTGCGATGTTGGGGCAACCCTGCGTGTCTTTTTAGCGTCAGTCCTATTCAACGCTGGTGACAAGGCCTCGTGATCCCAGTATCCTTGGCAGGTCTCTAGCATTGCTATATTAAACTAGGTTGTGCTCTCCACATTTGCACTTGGAGCTTCCCCATCTCCCCTGCATCCTGCATCATATAGATTAATCTTGCATCCTCATGTAGCTGCATCCTGCATTTTGCATTCCATCTCATCTTGCATTCACTCATCTTTTCTCTTGGAAGCTTGGTTATTTATCTCCCCTTCTTCCTAGGTCCTTCCTTCTCTGTTTCCTTTCGAGAAAATTTCACAATGTTTGCTCCTTGCGTTATTTTCTCGAGGGGGCACAATCCCTTATTCCTCTAAATTCTAGCCTTGGGCATCTTATTTTCTTGTCTTTGACGCCATGCCACTTGCGACATCGCATCAAAGAGGGGCAAAATGTAGACACCTAAAAATCCTTTAGAAAATAAATTATTTTTATTTTCTGAAAAATCCCTGATGACATCATCATTTATTAATTAATTATTTATTTAATTAATTAATTTATTTTTATGTCATTAAATCCCTTTATCTTAATTAAAAATATTTAATTAGGAAATCCCTCCCAAAAATGTTTAAATCTTATTTAAACATTAATCCCCTATTTATTAATTATTTTAATTAATAAATTGACCAAAAATCCCCCAAAAAATAATTAATTTATTTTTTGACCAAAAGTTAGCCTTTTTTCCTAAGACCACTAACCTCTTCCAAAATCTTCTAATCCCTTCTTAATTTCAATTAAAAGGCTAATCCCACCTTTTCTAACCCCAATCTCAACTCAAAATATTTAATTAAGATTAAATATTTAATTTTCATATTTATTGAAAATATTTCAATAAATATTCCCAAAACTTAAGCTTTTGGAATGAATAACTTTTATTCCATAAAACCAAGGAGAATTCTAGACTCTTCTAGAATCTTCTCAACCCAACCTCTTCACCCATCCTAATCCTAAAATCCCCTAATCCTAATCCTAATCCTCCCCCTAACCTTGTCACATTCCCTAAACAAGGTTAGCCAACTCCTAAGCTTGACCCAAAGTCAACAAACTTCTAGAGGCTTCTCTTACATGCATTAAGTGCATTTAAAGCCTCCTTATCCCTCTTACATGCATTTATGATGCATTTAAGAAGCCCCTCACCCCTTTCTTACACCCTTTGACCTTAGGCACATTTCCCAAATTGTGCACATTCCTCCCATCTTTCAACCCAATGCCCTTGTGACACTTGTCACAAGGAGGTGGCCTTGAACTAGCACAATCCATGTGCTCCCCTTTGAATGAATCTTGGCCTCTCTTAAGGATTTTGATCCTAGCCACTCATTCATCCTCCCAAAAGTCTATAAATAGTCCTCATTTCCAAGAGCAAAATATCCATTCACCTTTCATTTTATGCATTGTTATCATGTCCATTTAGCTCTAGACTTAGCATAAGCAATACTAATTGTTAGTTTCTTTTTATCATCTTCAAGCTTTCTTAAAGAACATCATAGCTTAGCAATAATGGATTAACATAGTTTCTTTTATTGTTTTGTATAGCATATAGCATCACATCACACCTATATTTGGTCTAAAATCAATCTTAGTATGCATTAGAATATGCTCCAAGTGCTTAGAGAGCACACCCACATCCCTCTAATTGAAGCGAATCAAATATTTGCTCTATAGCACTTGTTTTTTTAGCAACAATCTTGAGGTGGCTTTGGTTTTGTTTTCATGTCTTATGCTATTTTTTTAGTTCATGAATATGTTAGATTAGTCTAATGTTTGAATGTTTCAGCCTTTCAAGACAGGTAACAGGTTCAAAATCATAGTCTACAGAAATGATGTTGTAGTATAGTATACCAAATTGAAACACTTCTATTATTGTAGTCTTCCACCTCAAACTCTTTCCTATTGTGGCAAGAAAGAAAGATATTCAAATATAATAGTAGTTTGTAAATCAAAATAAAATGGAGGCAAGTTGTTGATTGAGGGTGCAAGGAACAACACCCGTCAGTACTTTTATCAAATTGTAAATTTCAATTTTGAACCATTCTATGAATATAGAACATGGATGTAATCTCATAAAATAACAAAATGTAGACACGACAAACTACTTATTTTGTTATTCTACATTACTTACTATTTGAGTGCACGTTCCACCTACAACTTGATCAAGTCTTGTTTGATGCTTCAATTTTGTGTTAACTATCCTGTAGAAGTACACAATTTTGTATTTGCCCAATATGTTATTCAAAAAACAACAATAGAATAAAATACATGTTGAGAAAGATCATCATAGGAGTATCAAAAACTCAAGATTTAAGGTAACACAACATTATAAGACTCTTACATTCAACCTTCAACTCATGCACCTAATAAATAGGAGAAAAAATACATGAAATTGAAAAATTTAACTAATGAATTGTGTTTTTCCTCTCATCTTAATCGGCCAAATTTATATGAGATTCTAAAGATGGCCTCACTCTTAATCAACCAAATCTTCTGATTGTCTAAATGCTTCTTTATTTGTCAACCAATTAATACATGCTACTCTATAAAGAAGACAATCAGAAGACAATGAAAATTTGTCTGAATGAATACACTAAATTGAACCAATGACATGTTTACAAAAATTATCATAACTCACAAGAAAAATTGAAACAATGGCTTCCAAGATGTGTTGAGGAGTTTGCTCCTTGTTTAATGTTAACTGTTCCTGCACAATCCACTCATAAAATAGTGAAATGCTATGTGGAAGGGATGGTTGATAGTGTTCCTTGAGGGAAGGGGGATTTTGAAAGACTTTTTATCATTGTATTGTGTATTTCCAATATGTTTGGATGCAGGGCAGACAAGGAGAATGAAGGATCACTCACCGATTGCATGATAACCTAGTTTTGAAGGGTCACTAGTTGAGGGGATAGTCAAGGTCCCCATGATTGGTCCATTGGAGGACCCTATTTCTTTGTATTAATTTCTATTCAAATTGGATGCAAGGATTTCTTTTGAATTATCAGCTACTATGTATCCTACAACTGCATCCGTAAGTCTGCATATACTTCTCTACGGTTGTAAGCCACTTAGAGATCAAAATAGAGAAACTAAATCAAAATCATTCTTTGTCTTATTTCCTTTTAACAAAGTCTCAACTATCAATGATACAATATACATTTGATGCCCTAAGCTATCAAATATACAAATGGCACCTACCTAGAAGCTCACCAGGAGAATGAAGGATCACTCACTGATTGCATGATAACCCAATTTTGAAGGGTCACTGGTTGAGGGGACAGTTAAGGTCTGGATGATTGGGCCATTGGAGGACCCTATTTCTTTGTATTAATTGCTATTCAAATTGGATGCATGGATTTATTGTGAATTATCAGCTGCTATGTATCCTGCAACTACATCCGTAAATCTACATATACTGCTCTAGGGTTGTAAGCCACTTAGGGATCAAAATAGAGAAACTAAATAAAAACCTAGTTTTGAAGGGTCACTGGAAGAGGGGAATGAAGGATCACTCACTAATTGCATGATAACCCCACCAAGCATTCTTTCCTTTAATTTTCCACAATATCTCAAAGTATGATCATTATTCTTTACTTTCTTCTAAATGCTATTCTTTCTATGGTTTTGTTATCTCAAAATTATATCAAAAACATTGTAGATGTGCCTATAATAGTAAAATATTGTCCTTCAATTGCTCCACATTGAATCATTTCCTCTTTGGAGTATTGTCTTTGTTTGTGCAATATCTATCAAAAATGGTTCCCATATTTCTTCAAGATCTATTTTAATCTTTATATTGCAATTTTGATTAGATTTGACCTATAGTTGATTTCATTAGTATTTTATAACATATACTCCTAATGTTAAATGTGGAGAGAAAGAAAGAGACACACTAGGTATGAATTACACGATATACCCATCATCACTTAGCACTTAAATAATAAATAATGGACAGGGAACAACCCCCTAACCTCTGGATGTTTGTTTCATGTTGGCCTCTTATTATATGCAAAGGTAGGCCTGTCTTAATTAGGCTAACAACCACAGTGTAGGGGCCATAAATTATGGAACCCAAAATAGTGCACACTTGTATTAAATTAGGTTCAGTATACTACAAGGGAATTGAAACCATGCAATAGTGCCTCATGGGGATGGAAGAAACCCTTCACCAAGAAGTTGGTTGTGTCTACAATATTTACTAGAGGCAAAGAACATAATTTGGTTCCAGCAATTACTCCTAGAAGATAATGGCACCCACAAAACACTTGGAAAAGATAGCACTCACTATATCTTTTATCACTCTTTTAAAGTTGGGACAATAAATCTCAAAGATTGATCAACAAATTCTTGAACACAAAGAACCATTGACAGATATGATTCATGTGTACAATATAGCCAACAACCAGTTATTCCAATCATGATGTCCAATAATTATGATAGAAAAAGCATCTACAAATCCCTTACACAACTATAATAGATTCAAACCATGAACTATAAGAACCTAACAATGGGACTAACAAAGATATAGCCTAAACAAATCTTGATCATATTCTACCCTATTGTAAGGCCCAAGAAGTAACTCTATCTTAAAGCTACACATTCCTCTAGATGAAGCTCAAAGGTCAGGTAGTTGAAGCATAGCAATACTTGAATGAATATAGGAATAATTTGATGTACAATCATTTGCTAGCTTGGTTTGTGGGTTTTCCACATAATATTTTCCCTTTAACCGCATTTATAGTTTGAGAAAATTAGAAAAAATTGTTTCAGATTTCTATTATCCTTTTGAACTAGCACACTGCCATCAAAATGCATAATTATTGGTCATCTCAAGAAAAATCCTATTGATTAGTAGGATATCCTTATAAAAATTTGATGCATGGATTTCTTGTGAATTATCGACTGCTATGTATCCTGCAACAATGGAAGGAATAGTGTTGGTGTTAGGTTTCATTTATTATTCAATTCAATGGTTTCCAAGATGTGTTGAGGAGTTTGCTCCTTATTTAATGTTAACTGTTCCTGCACAATCCACTCATAAAATAGTGAAATGCTATGTGGAAGGGATGGTTAATAGTGTTCCTTGAGGGAAGGGGGATTGTGGAAGACTTGTTATCATTGTATTGTGTATTTCCAATATGTTTGGATGCAGGGCAGACCAGGAGAATGAAGGATCACTCACTGATTGCATGATAACCCAATTTTGAAGGGTCACTGGTTGAGGGGACAGTCAAGGTCTAGATGATTGCGCCATTAGAGGACCCTATTTCTTTGTAGTAATTGCTATTCAAATTGGAAGCATGGATTTCTTGTCAATTATCAGCTGCTATGTATCCTGCAACTGCATCCATAAATCTCCATATACTTCTCTAGGGTTGTAAGCCACTTAGGGATCAAAATATAGAGACTAAATCAAAATCATTCTTTGTCCAATTTCCTTTTAACAAATTTTCAACTATCAATGATACAATATACATTTGATGCCCTAAGCTATCAAATATACAAATGGCACCTACCTAGAAGCTCACTAGGAGAATGAAGGATCACTCACTGATTGCATGATAACCCAGTTTTGAAGGGTCACTGGTTGAGGGAATAGTCAAGGTCCAGATGATTGGGCCATTGGAGGACCCTAGTTCTTTGTATTAATTTCTATTCAAATTGGATGCATGGATTTATTGTGAATTATTGGCTGCTATGTATCTTGCAACTACATCTGTAAATCTACATATACTTCTCTAGGGTTCTAAGCCACTTAGGGATCAAAATAGAGAAACTAAATAAAAATTGTTCTTTGTCCTATTTCCTTTTAACAAAGTATAAACTATCAATGATACAATAGATTTGATGCCCTAAGCTATCAATACAAATGGCACCTAGCTAGAAGCTCACAGGCTATCCATTTGATAACCACAGTCAACATTTCAAAAAAATGGATATCCTTGAGCACAAGCACCAATAACATCAAATAATGGAGTTAAAGCACGGGCTAGGACACGACACCCATAGAATGTGGTCATTTTAGTGAAAGAAATTTACAATGGCATCATTAAACATATATGCCAGTAATATCAACAAACGTGAATCTAAACATTTGAATATAGTGAATCGATATCCTTGAGCACAAGCACCAATAACATCAAATAATAGAGATAAAGCACTAGCTACGACACAACACCAATAGAATGTGGTCATTTTAGAGAGCATTCATGATCAAATAAAATGAAATGCATTTGAATATGATGCCAGAGGCTTGAAAGATGAAGAAATCACATACCTTCTCCTGCACTCAACTTTTTCTCCTTTTCTCCTACTCACTCTATCCTATTGAAATAAAAATGATGAGGCCATTTCACTCTTTTTTTTTATCTATACTCTGAATCTGTCAAAATTTTGATGGTGAATTAAACACCCATCAGAATACTGACATCATCAGGGCCTATTACAAAAAAAAATACCAAATTCGTAATAAAAAGTTACTTGTCAAAAACTTCTATTGAAATTTGGCCCCAATTGTAGTAGTGACAAGAGGTTAAAGCATCAATGCACAAAGGGAACTAATTAGATAACAGTGTCAAAAGAATAGTTCACCCTTCTAGATATAGTGTGTATGTGATTATCAAGAGGTTGTAGCCTTCTTCATTGAGTAGTGAGCTCTAGCAGTGAGCTATCCACCCCTAGCAGGGTTTGTTTAATCAGAATCCTAACAGAGTCATTGTCATGAGCATTGTAAAGACTACTCCTAACAAGGAAAAGGAACTTTAACAGGTTCATAAGACTAGTGCAATTTTTCATGGGTACTAATTCCCATCGAGGTTTTCCTCTAGCCAAGGTTTCCCAGTAATCATATCTTGTGTTATGTGTTTTGGTTGATTATCTTGTATGCTTTATTATTCATTTTAGTAATCAAGTAATTAGGCTAAGTTTCAAGAAGTAGAAAAATATTAATTATCGATTCACCCCTCCCTCTCAGTGTTCCCATTCTAAACAATTGGTATCAGAGCTTTGGTCCTCCTAAGAGAAGTTTAACCACTTGAGGTGATCATGGGTTTAGAAGAAGTGAAAGATCTAAAGAAAAATCTTGAAGCAGCTCTTGAAGATCTTGACAGATCTGAAAAAGAAATTGAAGAACTAAAAATGAAGGTCATTGGCTCACAAGTATTCATCAAGAAACTTAGAAAAGATTTGAAAGATTGTTCAACAAATGATTTGGGAAAAATGGTCAAAATGATGAATGAAGAAAACATGTCTCTGAAAGATCAGATTGAATATTTGAATGAACAGTTAACTAATAACAAATCAGCCCTTGAAGAACATATCAAAGAAAACAAATTGTTGGATAAAGAAGTTATGCAAGAAAACCTGTGAATCTTGGAGTTAGAGAACATCAAGAAAAAGATGGAATCTGAATTAATAGAAGCTAAGAATCGTATTGACAAATTGCACACAAGTACTAATCTATTATATTCACATATCTATGCACAAAGGATAAAAGGAGATTTGAGTGGTATTGCATACAATGAAGTACAAATTCAAATCAATGCAATGCAAGAAAAAATGAAAGCACTAGAAGTATCTACAGAAGCTAAGAAGACTCAAAATCAAACTGAAGCTAAAGAAAAACAACCTAAAGATGGACACAAGCTAGCAAACTAAACATGTTATGTCTGTAACAAGCATGGACATATAGAAAGAGATTGTAAAGAGGTAAGACCTTTCAATGTTTATTATTATTCATGCAATAAATTTGGTCATAGAGCTCTGAATTGTAGATCAAATCAAAGAAGTCAGATACAACACAATCAGAGAAATCAACCATAGCAAAATGTTAGAAGTCCTCTGAACATTACATGTCAAATATGCAATTTCAATGGACACGTAGCTAAAGAATACAACATGGTTACTCACATCAATGTGCCTAGGAATATAAGGCCTCCAGTCATTTGTTACTCTTGTAACAAGGTTGGACACATTTCAAAGTTTTGCAGATCACAAGTGCAAAGACAAGATAGACTTGATAAGTCTCAAGGATCAATACTTAATGAATGTGGAGAAGTCAAGTTTGTGAAAGCTACAGAAGATGTGAACAAGACTTGGATGGAAGTAAAGAAATATAATTTCAGTGACAAAGTAGAAGATGCATCAACAATGGACGCACCTTCTAATTCTGGTTAAATGACCCGCATAGTCATAGGGGGAGCTAGATAAGCCCTAGACCCCTGCCTGACTGGTATACTCACCCTAAGAGTATGCGCCTTTGGTTTTAGTTGTTTTTTTGCTAGTTAATGTAGTATGAGAGAATGCACAGTCTGAATCATAGTAAAACTGAGTTTTGAAATTCATAGTTGAAGTATGTGTTATGGCGGTAAGCATTAATTGAAGAATTCTAATTTATAAGTCACCGAAGATCTATTATCTTCAATTTTTCAATTGAGATCAATCCTTTGAAGAGCACATGATATTAGAGCATCAAAATGTTGAAGGATTGCAGTCGTTTCATCAGCGAAGGAGATTTAAGTTGATTATGGAACCCTAACTTAGACGCATCATTTCATAACCCTCTTGCAATCATATTTGAGCATTGAAGCAAGTAAGTAATGGCAACTCTAGTAGTCTTTGATGTCATATAAAGGAAGAGATGTGTGTTTAAGAAGCATCTATTTAAGTTAGTGTTAGACATGATTTAGAGGGATCATTTTCCAAGACTCCGATAGGAGTCATGCATTTCAAAGATATTTGCGCTTACATTTATTGTAAGAATGACTCTATAGGAATGGATTGCATAAGGTCACACATGGTAACTATGGTCAATCCTGACTTTACATTCAAGAATGAATTTACTCATCTGAAAGATAACCTTATTATTGAGTATGTGACTGCGCATGAGTTTTATGAGTCAGAATGCATCAATATATTACTTAGGAGGATTCATGATGATTTGTTTTGGATTGGTGAAGTCCCTATCCATATTACATTTGATCTCATTCATGAGATGATTGGAATTTCTAAGGTTGGCACCCTTCTTCCAATAGGAAAAGATGTCAGAAAATAGGTTGAGAATGCATGTAAGTCTAGGAGTGACAAACGCGGCATGACTATTGAGCCTATAGAGGAGAAAGACATTACACTCATGGCTATGATACTTGGATATAAGTTCCAGCATGTAAATAGACTAAATAGTGTATCTGCAGCTATAATTCTAGCAGCAATAAAGATAGTAAAAGAAAATGTAGAGTTTAACCTTTGTGAGATCTTGCGCGCACACCTGATTGATAACATAAGAGCTATAAAGCATGACAAGAACAAAGTATTTTGATTTGGGTCACTAATCATATATATGTACTTTCATATTGTTGGTAAGGTCTCTGATCTTTACCTAGATAGAAGCACACCTACATTACCTCTAATTTCACTTAAGGAAATATTAGATAGCACCTTAAAATATTACATGGATTTATAGATCAAAACATTCAGAATTAAGTTGTAGAGAAGGTATAGAATTCCTAAGAAGCTAGTAGATAAATACAAGGACATTATATGTTTTATGGTGAAAACAAATTCTACTTGCATGGAAGAAGTTGAGCCAAGAACAAAGTGGATTCATCCACTTGGTTATGAAGTAGATGAGTATATCTTGGAAGGCTATGCACAAGTCCTTCTATTTGCACCTAAGGATCCCAATGAACCAAGATGGGGTACATATAAAGAGAAGACAAAACAAGATGATTATGTCTTATACAGTGCAGAAACTAAGAGGAAAGCATCTCAGGTTACCTCTGATATTCTAAAAATTCATGGTGTCACCCAAGAAGACATAGATAAAGTAAAGGAAGCTAAGATTGCTATGCAACTTGAGAGCGCATCCTCATCTTTAAAAGTTCAAGAAGTAAAATCTGATGATATTCCAAAGAAGAAGAATAAGACTGATGATAGAACCTTTACGACCACAACTACAATTGATCTGGAGTCCTCTCCACCTTCTAAGCCAAGAAAGATGTCTATAAGGAAGAAAAAAATTTGTGCAAGTCATCCATCCTCAAGGACAACCAGAAGCAAGGTGAAGAACCCTAAAGTGCCTCATGAGGTAGGATTTAGACCAGGTTTGAAAGTTTTCAAATCTAGAGTTGTTAATGAAGGAAGGATAAATCAAATTGGTAAATTCTATGAAAAGTATGGAGAGACTGATAGATCATAAATTCATACCATGATTATCTAGCATATGATTAAGTTCAAAAATTCATTTTTGGAACTTAATATAGTCATTCTTGATAATGTATGGAATATACTAGATTCTTTGAAAAAACAAGTTGTAGAGGAGGATATAAGAATTAGAGAAAATACTTTGGATGATAAACTCCCTATTTGTGCACTAGAAGAGAATAAAATGTTGTAAGATCTAGTTAGGCCTCATCTAAGATCAAAGATCAGAACTTTGCACATAATGAATAAAGATTATGATTTGATTACAAAGGACATAGAGAAAGTATTTCAGAATGTATTTTTGGACAGACACATTTACTCTCCTATGCTTGCACCCCAAGGTACTTCAGTTCCCTCTGAGCAAGAAAAAGAATCAGAGATACCAAATACACCTATTACAGGTCCAAAGGATTGTATGCCCAAGGTTACGACAGCCACTGAAAAAGTGGAAACAAAAGATGAAACTATTGTGATTCATAATATTGAAATCACCATGGTAGTTACAGATAATGATCTGGATAAGTTTGAAGAAACTTTTTTTAGTATTGAAGAAGCTGAGATCCTATGTGGTGAAGAAGAACCTACGCAACAAGAAGAAGTCCTAGTTGAAGATATAATAGGATAGGAAGATGAAAAAGAGGATGAACCTAAAGAACAACCCTATATTGAGATCCCAATAAACATGGAAAGTGAAAGTATGGATATAAGTTAAAGCACAGACTTATTTCCTACTCCTAAACCCTCAATATCATTGTTGTCAAGATTGACTCCTGATATTGCAAGTTTAGATTCATGGGGAGAAGAGGATCTAATAAAGATAAGTGTGATAGCTATGGAGAAAGCCAAAGAAAAACAAGTAATGAGAAATCCTCTCTTTGTAGAATTACTCAGTATATTGAATAATCTACTACCTGTAGATATGAAACTGGTTAATGTTCACTCAGTGGATGATGTTAGGAATATTTTGTTGAGTTTCAAAGAAAACTTTTCAAGTCTAGAAGACTGAGTGACAACAATTGCTAAAGAGAAATACAACAAGAAAAGACTGAATGATTTGTTAAACAAGTTCTCACTAGACCTAAATTCTCTAAAGATTGGTCAAGCAATACTAAAAGAGATAGCATCAAAAGGAAGAAAGAAGATAGCTGATTGCATGAAAAAGGATAAACTCACTTCAGACCACTCAAAGAAGATTCAAGAAGTAGAGTCCCTGATTACAACAATAAGGAAATCACTTGAAGACCCTTCTCAACATATAAATGTTTACAATAATGTTTATCAAGGGCATATAGACAAAATAGAAAAAATAGAAAAAGAGATTACAAAGATAAGGCCTAGATAAGAATAGCTGAGAAATGCACTAGTGCCCTCACTAGATGTATTGAATTAGAATATCAAGCATATTGATGCAACAATAGTAACATATTGACACAAGGTAGGGAGCAAGAGGGGCCAAAGGATGGCACACCCTAATGATCCAAGCCTGAAACACACATGCAGAAGCAACAAACAACAAGAGTGAGAGAGAGAATGCCAAATCCTTCAATTATTTATCATCAATTTGAATCATACATGCTAATCTATAAGGCCTTCCTGGTTAGGGCCTGATATTACAATGAATTATAGAAGTCCTCAAACATGCGAGGATCTGCTACCAATCTCTAATCTAATGCCTTCTATCCCCTATCAAGACTGACTCCAAAACTATAACCAAACATCTACATTTATACAAGAAGCTACCAAGCTAAGTTAGCCTTCAGATCCATAATTAATGGAAGTAACTATCAAATCTAGGACCACACGCTTCCCAATGATGGATTCCAGCATTAATTCCATGATCCAATATAAATGCACAAGTCGGCCACAATAGAAAACTAAACTAAACCCGTCGGTAAGTGAGATAACCGAGCAGTAGACAGACAACATCAAGCACCAGTGAAATAACTAACCGCCCAGGAGATAACCGACCACACTTGATAACCAAAGGAAGCTGACCAACTACCAACCAACTTGGTCAAAGAAGAAACCAAGCAACACAGACAAAACTCCAAATTCTTTTTGGTGACACAAGATTTCCAAGGACCCAAGATGCTACTGCATTAGACACCTAGGGTTATTTTGAAATGATTCTCTGAATCATTTAGTAGGTCTAGTCTGAGTTGCATCCAACTCAGACTATGAAATCCATGAACTGTCTTCCATTATTCTATTCTTCCACTTAACCAGATATTCCATGTACATTTTTCCTCTTGTACTTTTTCCAACTCTTTCCTTCAAAATCTGTTCAACTTCATCATTCTGCTTCTTAGGATATTTTGTTAGTATTGTCACTTCTTCATCAGGTTCATGATACTCATATAAATCAACAATGTTGAAAATTAGTGATATGTCCATGTCATCAAGTAACTCAATCTCATGTGCATTTCCACTGTCAAATTTCCTCAAAATCTTGCAAGGTCCAAACTTCTTCATCTTTAGCTTTCCATATGTTCCAACAGGAAACTGGCCTTTCTTCAAATGAACCATCACTTCATCACCAACATAAAAAAATTTATGTCTTCTTGATCTATCATCTTTGTCTTTGTATTTCTGATTACTGTCTTCCAGCTTCAGCTTCACATCTTCATGCAATGTCTTCATATACTTAGCAAATTTTACTCCTTCAGCACTTTTCTTATTCTCATCAATAATGTCTCTCAAATTAGATATTCCTCTCAGTTGTGTGCCATTCACAATCTCAAATGGTGTCTTTCTAGTACTCCTATTCATTGAATTATTATATGCAAACTCTACTTGTGCCAACATAGAATCCCAATTACTCAGTGTGTCTCCAACTAAACATCTCAAAAGGTTTCCCAAACTTCTATTCACAACCTCAGTCTGTCCATCAATTTGTCGGTGAAAAGTAGAACTATATTTCAATTCAGTGCCAAATTTCTTCCAAAGTGTTTTCCAAAAATAACCAACAAATTAATTGTCTTGGTCAGAGATAATACTCCTCGGTAATCCATGCAATCTGACAATTTCTTTAAAGAAAAGATCTGCTATATGTACTACATCCGATGTCTTTCTACAAGGTATAAAATGTGCCATCTTAGAAAATCTATCCACAACAACAAATATTGAATCATTACCTCTTACTATCTTTGGTAAGCCAAGAACTAAGTCCATACTGATGTCAATCCAAGGTTTCTCAGGAATAGCAATCGGTGTATACAATCTAGTATTCTAACTTAATCCTTTTTCAACTTGACAAATTCCACAAATTTTCAAAAAAAATTGAACATCTCTATACAACTGTGGCCAATATTACTTCCCTTTAAGAAAATTCCATGTTTTATCAATACCAAAATGTCCAGCCAAACCACTATTATGTTTCTCCTTTATCAAATTAGATCTCATTACTTCTCTCAGTATACACAACTGAATACCTTTAAACATGATGCAGGAGCATCCTGGGTGTAAGAGCAATCTTGCATCACCCAAAAATATTTTTGTTTTTATATTCAATAAGGGCTATCTTGTGCAGAGCTGCTATTTATGGAAAGTTACTATTTTTGGTAATTTCCGTATGTGCTCAGAATGATCTGATTTCTTTCTTGGAGGTTCATTTTGGTCATATAAGTCTGCCAGTAAAATTTCATTGCCAGATCAAGTGTATATTGGAAGATATTGAAGATTTTCGGTATTGGCAGCAGGGTACAGAAACTTTGAACTCAGTTTTGAAGGCTTTAGAGGCCCCGGATGAGGTCAAAAATTTGGGTGACGGGCGCTTGCGCAGGTCAAGCCTGTAGAGCGCTTCGTGGCGTTTCCGAAATGGGGTTATAGTAGCCGAGCGGGTCAATGGGTGATGACTTATGGTCTTCGGAAGTTGGACCACCTGAAATGGCAGAAAATAATTTTCTTCAAAATTCCTGTTCGGGTTTCAAAGGTTATCTTGAGCCGACTATGATATAATGAAATGTAAAATAAAATAATTCTAAGTTTGGTCAGCCTTATTGGCTAAAATTCTGGAACCTTCCCAGGCGGTGAAAAATTGCCTATATAAGGAAGGCTGTATTATTGTCTTAGGCAGTTCAGAATAGTTCTGGGTAGTAGATCTGGGTAATAGTTCGAGGCTTTGTCCTACAGAATATTGTAAGGGAATGCCCATGTGGCTTTGCATATTGTAATTCTGAAAGTTTGTAATTCCACATTTGTGGAGATAATAAGAAGCCAATTTTCTGTTCTTGCATATTGTTGTTGTTTCTCTATTTCTGTTATGTGTTTGTGGTATTAAGGGGAGCACCCTTCATCAAGTGGTATCAGAGCAGGAGTTCTTGAGTGTGTAAACAGATCGCCGACTGTGAGGTAGTTTGCACCAGGACCGTGGCTAGGGTTTCAGTGCGCATCGCGAAAATGCCTCCACGAAGGGAACGTGGCGGAAGAGCTGGTGTCGTAACACCTGAGGTTAGAGAGCTGCAGAGACAAGTGCAAGCATTGCAAGAAGAGATTCATAGAGGAATGAATCTTAATGTCAGAGATGAAAGTGAGGATGAAGCCGAAGAAGAATATCAAGCAGGAGAAGTTGAAATTGTGAACCAGGAGGAAGAAAGACTTTTTCGGGCCATTTCCAAGATTGGGAAAAGACCTAAGATTGAGGTTCCTACATTTTCTGGAAATCTTAACCCAGAGGAATTGATTGACTGGATCAATGAATGTGAGGAATATTTTGAGTATGAAGATGTTGACGATCCTGATAGAGTCAAATTTGCGAAGGCCAGACTGAAAGGTCATGCGAAGATCTGGTGGCAAGAAATTCAATTGGAGCGAAATAGAAGAGGGAAAGATAAAATCACAAGATGGGATCAGATGGTGGATAAATTGAAGCTGCAGTTCATTCCTGTTGATTATGAGCTTGACCTACTGAAGAAAATGCAGAGTTTGAAGCAAGCAGGAAGATCTGTTCAGGAGTATACAGAGGAGTTCTATCGACTTCTCATCAAAACAGGCCATGCAGAAGCTGATAAGGAGAAAGTTGCCCGATACCTTAATGGGTTAAGGCCAAGCATTCAGGAGGAGCTGAATCTGGTTCGAATGAATAGTATTGAGGAGGCATACCAATTTGCCCTAAAAGTAGAGGAAAAGCTGAACAAGAAGTTCGAGAGCAGACAAAATGGAAGAGGTCGCGGTGGACGATCTGGTGGACGATCATATGGTGGCCGAAATGAAGATCTAAAAAAGAAGGATGAGGCCAGTAGCAGTCAGAATCAACGAGGAAATAATTCCAATCACTTCCAGGATCAGAATAATAGAGATCAGAGAGGAAGAGGAAGAGGACAAGGATCTGGAAGAGGTGGCTTCCGTGGAACATGTTTTCACTGTGGAGAAGAAGGTCATAGGGCATTTGAATGTCCTCAGCGCCAAGGCAGAACAGACAGGAGAAATGAAGGCCAGGCCAGAGTTGCACATGTAGATGAAGATGCCAGATCATCAAATTCTGAAGATGCTGAAAGAGGAGAAACATTGATTAACAGAAGAGTCCTGTTGAGTGGTGAGAATGAACCTGAGCAAAGGAGGAGCTTGTTTCGCACCAGGTGCAAGTGTGAAGGTAAATGTTGTGATGTGATTATTGATAGTGGAAGCACTGACAATTTGGTGTCAGAAGAGATGGTGACAAAGTTGAAACTCAAGAGACAGAAACACCCACATCCATATCGGATTTCCTGGGTACAGGATGACCACAGGGTCATGGTCAATGAACAATGCCTGGTAAAGTTCAAGATTGGCGGATACCAAGATGAGGTATTGTGTGATATCATATCTATGGATGCATGTCATATGTTGTTGGGTAGACCATGGCAGTTTGACAGATGTGCTGTACATGATGGTCGTGCGAATACCTATTCCCTGACAAAGGATGGAGTGCGACATAAGCTAAAACCATTGAAGGAGATTGAAGAAAAGGTATGTGGTAATGCAAGGATAACTTTTGTTGATGGAAGAAATTTCCTAGATGGTATGAGGCATGAGCATGTATGTTTTGCTTTAATTCCAAAAGCTGGTAAAGAGGAAGTAGAAGATGTTCCTGTAGAAGTTGTAGATTTGTTGAATGAGTTTCAGGATATTGTATCCGATAACGTGCCTGATGGATTACCACCAGTCAGAAAGATCAGTCATCAGATGGACTTGATCCCAGGAGCGAGTTTGCCGAATAAGGCAGCACACAGAATGACACCTGCAGAAAGTGAGGAGTTGAACAGACAAGTGCATGAACTGTTACAGAAAGGATTGATTCGTGAGAGTCTGAGTCCCTGTGCTGTACCAGCAGTATTGGCACCAAAGAAGAATGGAGAATGGAGGATGTGTACAGATTCTAGGGCAATAAACAAGATCACAATCAAGTACAGGTTTCCATTGCCACGAATGGATGATATTATGGACTGTTTGAGTGGAGCTGTGTATTTCTCAAAGATAGATCTGAAAAGTGGATATCATCAGATTCAGATTAGAGAAGGAGATGAATGGAAGACTGCCTTCAAGACAAAGGAAGGACTGTATGAGTGGTTAGTCATGCCTTTTGGGCTAACCAATGCACCGAGCACTTTCATGCGGCTCATGAACGAGGTTTTGAAAGAATTTCTGGGTAAGTTTGTCATTGTTTACCTAGATGATATTTTGATCTTTATTAAGACATTGGAGGAGCATATGATGCATATTCGTGTGGTATTTGAGAAGTTGAGAGAAGAGAAATTGTTGATTAATTTGAAGAAGTGCAGTTTTGTGAAGAAAGAGTTAGTGTATTTGGGATTTGTAGTTTCAGCAGAAGGTCTAAAAATGGACCCAGAGAAGGTACAGGCTATCCTTGAATGGCCTACTCCAAGGAGTGCTATTGAGGTAAGATCTTTTCATGGTCTAGCTAGCTTTTACAGAAAGTTTATCAAAAATTTTAGCAGTATTTGTGGACCCTTGACTGAAACAATGAGAGGGGATAGAAAAGAGTTTAAGTGGACTAATGGGGCAGAAAAGAGTTTTCAATTGTTGAAACAAAAAGTTACAGAACAACCTATTTTAGCACTTCCAGATTTTAATAAGGTGTTTCAAGTAGATTGTGATGCTAGTGGTACTGCAATAGGAGCTGTTATGAGCCAAGAAGGTAAACCTGTTGCTTATTTCAGTGAGAAGTTAAATGATGCCAAGAGAAAATATTCTGTTTATGATCAGGAATTTTATGCTATAGTTCAGGCATTAAAGAAGTGGAGACATTATCTGCTTCCTAAGGAGTTTGTTTTGTATACTGATCATCAAGCTTTGCAATATTTAAATAGTCAAGGAAAATTGAATCAAAGGCATTTGAAATGGGTTGAGTTTTTGCAGAGTTATACATTTGTTTTGAAACACAGGAGTGGAAAGTCTAATAGGGTTGCAGATGCTCTTAGCAGAAGGCAACTATTGCTGACAGAGATGCAGATTGAGGTGGTTGGGTTCAAGGAACTCAAGAATTTGTATCCAGAGGATCCTGATTTTGGTGAAGCTTGGAAAGCTTGTGCAGAACCTGTTACTCTAGACAGGACAAAATGGTTGGATTTCATCATCCAGGATGATATGCTATTCAGAGGGAGTCAGTTGTGCATTCCACGAAGTTCTATGAGGGAGAATCTCATCAAGGAGAAGCATAGCGGAGGATTGGCTGGACATTTTGGTCGTGATAAAACCCTTGCTTTGGTTGGTGAGAATTATTATTAGCCACAATTGCAGTAAGATGTGAAGAATTTTGTACAGAGTTGCAGAATATGTCAGATGGCGAAAGGAGTGAAGCAGAATACAGGGTTGTATCAGCCATTACCTATACCAGAGAAGCCTTGGGAGGATATCAGTATGGACTTTGTTCTTGGTTTACCGAGGACACAGCGGGGACATGATTCAATTTTTGTAGTAGTTGACCGATTTTCAAAGATGGCGCATTTCATTCCCTGCAAGAAGACTAATGATGCTGTTCATATAGCAGAATTGTTTTTCAGAGAGGTAGTGAGACTTCATGGTTTGCCCAAGACCATAGTTTCAGATCGAGATACTAAGTTTGTTGGATATTTCTGGCGTACACTGTGGAAGAAGTTAAAGATAGATTTGAAGTTCAGTTCATCACATCATCCACAGACTGATGGACAGACAGAGGTGGTGAATAGGAGTTTGGGAAATTTGCTGAGATGTTTGGTTGGAGATAAGCCAACAGGATGGGATTTGATTTTACCACAGGCGGAATTTGCATACAATAATTCTGTCAATAGGAGCACTGGTAAATCACCATTCCAGATTGTATATGGAAGTAGTCCAAGAAATGCATCTGAATTAAGGAAGATAGATAAAGGAGAAATAAGTAGTGCTGAAGCTGAGGATTTTGCAGAACACTTGAAGAACATCCATGGGGAGGTGAGGAAGAATATTACCAAGATGAACGCACAGTATAAGGCTAAGGCAGATGAGAAAAGGAGGTATAAGGAATTTCAGGTTGGTGATGAAGTCATGGTTCATTTGCGAAAGGAGCGGTTTCCAGTTGGTACATATAACAAGCTGAAAATGAAGAAGTTTGGACCATGTAGGATACTGAAGAAGCATGATTCAGAAAATACATATGAGGTAGAATTGCCTACTGAGCTAAATATTTCACCAGTGTTTAACATTTCAGATCTGACAGAGTATCATGAAGGAGGTGTTGAAGATGAGATCACAGCAGCACAGTGGAGTATTCCAGCAACTAGTTCAGACACTAAGGAGTTCGAAGATATACTGGACAGTCGTGTTGGCAGAAGCACAAGGAACAGGACATATGAAGAATATCTGGTCAAGTGGAAAGGATGACCTGTTGAAGATTCATCATGGCTAACAAAGGAGGAGGTTAACCATCTTGGTTTTCCTCTGCACACCTGAGTCGTGACAGGGTCACTTCTCAAATTACCCCGGGTGTCTGATGCAGGAGCATCTTGGGTGTAAGAGCAATCTTGCATCACCCAAAAATATTTCTGTTTTTATATTCAATAAGGGCTATCTTGTGCAGAGCTGCTATTTATGGAAAGTTACTATTTTTGGTAATTTTTGTATGTGCTCAGAATGATCTGATTTCTTTCTTGGAGGTTCATTTTGGTCATATAAGTCTGCCAGTAAAATTTCATTGCCAGATCAAGTGTATATTGGAAGATATTGAAGATTTTCGGTATTGGCAGCAGGGTACAGAAACTTTGAACTCAGTTTTGAAGGCTTTAGAGGCCCCGGATGAGGTCGAAAATTTGGGTGACGGGCGCTTGCGCAAGTCAAGCCTGTAGAGCGCTTCGTGGCGTTTCCGAAATGGGGTTATAGTAGCCGAGCGGGTCAACGGGTGATGACTTATGGTCTTCGGAAGTTGGACCACCTGAAATGGCAGAAAATAATTTTCTTCAAAATTCCTGTTCGGGTTTCAAAGGTTATCTTGAGCCGACTATGATGTAATGAAATGTAAAATAAAATAATTCTAAGTTTGGTCGGCCTTATTGGCTAAAATTCTGGAACCTTCCCAGGCGGTGAAAAATTGCCTATATAAGGAAGGCTGTATTATTGTCTTAGGCAGTTCAGAATAGTTCTGGGTAGTAGATCTGGGTAATAGTTCGAGGCTTTGTCCTACAGAATATTGTAAGGGAATGCCCATGTGACTTTGCATATTGTAATTCTGAAAGTTTGTAATTCCACATTTGTGGAGATAATAAGAAGCCAATTTTCTGTTCTTGCATATTGTTGTTGTTTCTCTATTTCTGTTATGTGTTTGTGGTATTAAGGGGAGCACCCTTCATCAAAACAACATACCTTCCTGAATGAAATATTCATCCCAATTAGTGTCTTGTTGATCTTGAATAGGTGCTCTGCACTTTCTCCATGGCTCAGAAAAATCAGGGTCATTTTCATACAAACATCTCATCTCATCAAAACCAAGAACTTCAATTTTCATCTCGATCATCAAAGATCAACTTATTCTGACTTCCCAAATATTATAAAGCCTTATGATCAGTATACAACACAAATTCACTCGATATCAAATAATGTCTCCATTTCTTCAGTTCTTGAACAATAGCATAGAATTATTGATCATACACAGAATATTTCCTTCTAGCATCATTCAACTTCTCACTAAAGAAAGAAACAAGTTTACCTTCTTGACTCAACACAGCTCCAATTGCACTTCCACTTGCATCACATTCTACTTGAAATACCTTACTGAAATTAGGTAATACCAAAACAAGTAATTCAACAACCTTCTACTTCAGAGCCTCAAAACTTATGTCAGCTCCATGTGTCCACTTGAATTCTCTTTTGTCTCATCTCATAGTCTCATTCATAGCATTACAAATTGAACTAAAATTCCTTATGAACTTTTAGTAAAAACTCACCAAACCATGAAATGATCTTACCTCACTAGCATTCATAGGTGTAGGCCAATTCAAAATAGCTTCAACATTTTTAGGATCCATCTTTAAAACATCAACTGAAATAACAAATCCCAAGTACACAATCTCTTCTTTCATGAATGAACACTTTTTCAGATTTATCAGCAACTTTTCCTCTTTCAATCTCTGAAAAACTTGTCTAAGATGCAACAAATGTTCTCCTTTGGTCTTACTGAATATTAGAATATCATCAAGATAGACAATCACAAACTTACTCAAGAATTTCTTCAAAACCTCATTCATCAACCTCATAAAAGTACTTGGTGCATTAGTTAAACCAAAGGGCTTAACCAACCACTCATACAAACCTTCCTTTGTCTTGAAAGCAGTCTTCCATTCATCACCTTCTCTGATTCTGATCTAATGATACCCACTTTTCAAATCAATCTTTGTGAAATACTTTGCTCTAGTCAAACTATCCATTATATCATCCATTCTCGGTATAGGAAACCTATACTTCACTATTATCTTATTGATTACTCTGGAATTACTACACATTCTCCATTCTCCATTCTTCTTCAGTGCCAATACAGTGGGTACTACATGTTGTCACTAACGATTGCACCCAATTTTCTAAGTGTTGAACCCAGCAATCCTATGAAACATGGGACTATTCTCAGGCTGTGGGTAGCCTATCCAAGAATAGATGTTCGGATTAAGGGCTGACTTCCCTTTGGATCACTTTGAAACTTATCTAAACTTTGAAGGGAAAAGGGAGAGAAAATGCATGAAATTAAACAATTGCAACTGAAACAAAACAAATGTGATCCACCGAATTTAAAGAAGATCCACAACTGAAAAAAAGTTTACTCCAAGAGAAAAACAACTTAACTCACAACTCAATCTCACTTTCTTAAACTCTTAGTGAAACAAGGTACTTGAAAAGCGGAAAAGGAAGGAATCTTCACAATTCTAATATTCTTGATTGCACACAAGTCACACCACTAAATTAAGATGAATTTCTGAACACCAACTTGGATTCAACATGCAGATTAAGGATATAGGACATCACAGTAATCCTGCATATGACTTCAAGAGCAAACCTGGAATTGTAGGAGAACAAGAAGGATCAATTTTATTGTTGAAAAGAAACTAAGTACAAGATGTTCCTCTCAGAGCTACAACACTCATATTAGAGAGAAAGAATGAAGAGCTCACCTCAATCACAAAAAGTGAGAGGTATATAAACTAAAAACTAGGAATCTACATTCAAACTCCACTACCTCCTAAGAATAGAAAAAGGTTAATAATGGGCCCATGAGGCTGCATCACAATTCAAATGCTAGATTCCCAGATTCCTAGGGGGTGAGAAAAGTGGGACCTAAAAATAGATAGTCAAACAAAGACCTCTCTATCCACTAAGTCATGCCTATAAATGATATTCTAACAATGGTTTATAAAAAAAACCACTTGTCGATATCTTACAATAAAGAATGAGCCATGACTTAACATTAAAAAACCTATCCCACTATGACACAAAAATGGACCTAAAAATATTTTAAAATGGTCTCAACCCAAAAATAGGGAAACACATTTTAAAATAATTACAATTAAATAAGAATCCACTTGTGCCTAAAAACAATGGACTAAGATCCTAAGTCAAACAAATGACTCTCAACCCAATTAAGGGGAAAGCACATTTGATGACCTACATGGTAATTTAAAAAAACATCAATACATAGCATAAAACTATATGATTGAAATCCCACCTAATGATCACCAAAAACCCACCACTACTCAAAATAGCATGGTAAATGAATCTCAACCCAACAAAAGGGGAGAAGAGAAAAGAAATAGTCATTTGTTCAAAACCTCCCTGCCGCTGGCACTGTAAACTTTTTCATCTGACATATGGAAAGTTGCCATCTCTACTAGAAATCCACTGTAGCTTGGATTTGGAAATAGCTAACCTCAACCTCGGCATATGCTATCGAGGTAGGAACTGACTCTTGCTATTCTGAATTCATCTTTTCATTTCATGTTTGGTTTTGATGGCACTGCATATGCATCAACTATGTTTGATTATGTATTGATACTGCATTTCTATGGGTGCATATTCATCTTTATGAATATGGCATTCAAAGTGTGTATTCACACTGGAAATTTGCAATTCTTTTGTTTGAGTTAGGGCATGGCATGAAGTTATTATTGCCTTTGGTATTGCTCATGCTTGACTATCGTTACAACACTGTATGGAACTTACTGTTGTGTGAAACTCATGGGTTGCTAAGGTACTGTGATTTATTCATGCTATCTCTGCAATCTTCTTCATAGCAACTTCATTTAGAGGCACTGTATTTAGTTTTAGGGCATGGCCTCTGCCTTTTGTAATTTAGTAGCACTTGCTTTTCATTAGATTGTTAGGCCTCGTACTGAGTGAGGGAATTGTATTTGATCACCTTACTATTCATGTATAAGCAACACTACTTGTGAATTATGTAACATGTCCTATTTTCTAGTGATGGTGTCGTTGTATAGCATAACCTATTATTTTCTTTATTCTCAAACACCACTGAGTTGTTGCTACTTCATATTGGTTACTACATAGCCTGTTGTAGCTAGGGCGTTAATGCATGTGAACTTGTTGTTCATTTTCGATCCCTGTATGCATCGAGGAGGGTACTGGCTATGTGATTTGTTCCATATCATGTTAGCCCATGCCTATCCCTGCTGCAGGTGATGTTATGTCCCTAGGTTATTACTGTTCTCGGTCCATGGCCTGTGAACCTTGTAACACAACATCATTGTTTTGATTGTTTGGTATTCCTGTTGGTACTCTTTGTTGTGCATTTGAGAGGCCCGAGCACTTTAAAAGAGGGAAGCCTTTACCACTATATATGCTCATTGCATTTGGCATAGAGATCACTACATAAAGGAAATTTGATCCACTCCCCTGTTGAAATGTCATGAGTTGCCATATGTTTGAAAATTCTATTTTCTGGCATGAAAGCCCTCTTATTCACTATTATTTCCAAGGCTACTGTGATGCCCATTGTCTTTTTCCTATGCACAAGCTCATGAACTCATTGCTTCACTATTCTGTTGATGCTACTACTAGTATTGGCTTCTTTATCGAGCATCTCTATCAAGATGTCATTTCACTAAGAGGCCTCATGACCTGCAGGTAGGGCGCTGCTATTTCCATTCATCCTTGCATGATAGCCCATGTGAAATAAGGCTAGGGCATTATTGTTTGTTGAATCCATTGATGGCATGCTTCTGAAACTAGGGCATGACATATTTGATGGTTTGATGCACATATCTCAGTCATGTAAACTGTCTATGATTATGGATCCACAAGATATATGTTGATTATTGACAATGCTTCTTTGCATTTTATGCTAATGCAAATTTCCTTGGTTTTGGGATTGCTGTATTTCTAAACTTTTTGCATATCTGACGGTATGATGAGCTAAGGCATGACCCTCTATCTAATGACCATTGACTCAAAAAGCCTAAGAACTAGAGCATCCCATGAGCCTAATATCCTATGTTATTGGAAAGGCTAAATTCTCATTGAGACCATGATCGTGCTCACTTTTTATTGCAATGTTGTCTATACCCAATGCTTATGATTCTATGGCCTGTGAATCTTGGTCTTAACATGTATCATATATGAATTTACTATTGAATCTATGAAAGATAGAGAACTTGAAACAGGGCATGCTATGTTGATCAACTTGCTATTGTATAGCATCCTTGGTGTATACACCATTCACTTTTATTGGACCCAGTTCTATGCATTGTTTATGAATTTGGGAGACCATTGGTTTAATTAGCCACTATCACTGCTATATAAGATTAAGATTGTTCATTCTTTCATGCAGAGGCTCATGCCCTATTGTTATGTTGATGAAGTATATCCCTTGAATATGCCATCATGCTTTATCACATTTCATGTATGTTGTCTGGTGCATTTACCGGGATGTTACTGCCTTGGCTACCCATTGTATTGGCTACATTCCTTATCCCTATAATGTAGTTTTAAGACAATCCTCATGCCAACATGTTCCCAGAACCATGCAGATTTGTACACCCTTCTCTATTTGTCAGTGATTCATTGTGCTTAATGAGATTTACTTGATATTCTTGGAAGATGTCATGCTCATGTTGTACCTCTATGGGCCTAGATTGATCACATGATTTAAGGCACTGCCCCTTTATTTTCATGTTTTTCCACTGAATAATGTCAAAGTATTACAATAGGTTGGATGTACTTTTTAATACAATGCTTTGTATTCATTTTTTCATTTGTACCCTCCTTTTGCACAATGTGTGATCTTGGCCCTTGATGCAATCATCGACAGAAAACTTGAGGTTTTTTTTCATGATCCGCATCAAGGGCCCAAGTCATTCATTGAATTCATTGTTAGATTAGCTCCTCCTATATCTACACATGAAACAAACACGTCAGTGAAAACATAGTGCCTCTTTTTGTTCTTTGGAGCCTTATGCACATGCCCTGAGCACAGCCTTTGTTAGAGGTGCATGGCTGAGTGTACATATGCATTCTATAGATATTGTGATACCAGCCATTGCATAGATCCATTGGATCTAACCCATATCCCTTCTTCTCTTCTTTCAAGTTCTAGATCTCAGGAGCTCTCTGGAGAGGACCGGATCGAGACACCACTACTAGGCAATGTTTGGTACCCCAGTATTTAATCTTTTTCTTTATGTATATGTATACTCATTCATTCAATTCTAGTAATGGCTATGCTTACGGCCTATGTGAGCTCAGATAGATGATTCTCCTTTCAGTTCTTTCCCTTTTGTATAGTATACATGCATGCATGTGTAGCTTTAGATGTAGTTCATTGCCTTTTACTTCAATGGACTTTTTAAAATGAAATGAACACAAACTTAAAGAAGATCACCTAATAACACAAACTAGGGTATTATAGCCTCATCTAGTAAATAGGTCTCCAATCTAAGAATGAGTAAAAATATGGCAACATTCTGGTGACCTCTTTGGAGTGCTTTCCTGCTAAGCATCTTGACCAGCTGCCTTAAAGATCCATTGGGCATAGAGTCATATAAGCCTAAAATTGAATTTAGTTCCTTTTGGACAACCAATCCTTCTTTAACAAAACTAATAACTGCTAGAGACAACTTCTCTCGCTTATTACTAATCACACCAAACTGAAATCAAACTGAAAGCAACTGAAAACTGAAAACAACTTGTGCCAGGCACTTAGGGAATGCAAAAAACTAGAAACTTCTAACTTACTAGTGTATAGGGTAGAAATAGACCTCAAAAACAAGCCTTGAGGTGAATCCCATTCACTGGAATGGGAATCTCCTCTCCATCCATACTAGCCAGCTGAAAAGCATTATGGGCTTTGCATCCAATCACTATGAGAGGCCCACTCCATATGGCATCAAATTTAGTATGCCTCCCTAGTTTATATTTTGCTTCATCCCACTTGAGGAAAAGGTCCCCTACCTTGAAAAATTTAGGTGTGGCTTTCTTATCAAAGCTTTTCTTCATCTGAGAATGATGAACTTCTAGGTTTTCCAATGTTATTTTTCTTGTTTCTTCGAGCTCAACTAGTTCTGCAAGCCTGGCTTGCATAGCATCCTATTTCATGAGATCAATCTCCTTGATTAAACTTAAAGTAGGCAACTTAGTAGACCAAGGAATCCTAGCTTCTTTTCCATATACAAGTGTATAGGGTGAGTTACCTGTAGACCTCTTGGATGTTATTTTGTCTGCCCATAAGGCCAACTTCAACTTGTTGTGCCAATCTCTCTAGTTTCCTTCTATAGTTCTTTTGATGATTCTCAGTAAGTTCTTATTTGTTTATTCTGCCTGACCATTACCCTGAGGGTAATAGTTAGAAGAGGTACTTAGGAAGATATTGTGCTTGAGTGCCCATTTTGAAATTTTAGTTCCCAAGAATGCCATAGCATTATCTGAAATAATAGAATCTGGAGTACCAAATCTAGACACAATGTCTTGATAGAAGTTTAGGATAGAGATCTCATTTTCTTCTTTTAGTGCTACAGCCTCTATCCATTTGGTAAAATAGTTTGTAGCAGCAAGTATCCATTTGTGTCCAACACTGGATGGGGGGTTGATAGGTTCGATAAAATCCAATCCCGATTTTGGGAAAGGTTGCTCTACCTTGATGGGATGAAGAGGGAGGGCTGCTAACTTTTGTTTTCCAAAAAAGAGAGCGTAGTTCTTGCATTTCCTTACCCAATCAAATGCATCTTTGTATAGGCTAGGCCAATAGTACCCAGCTCTCATCACTTTTAGAGCAGTGGTTCCAGCCACAAAGTGTCCTCTATGACCTCCATCATGAAGTTCCTCTAGTATTTTGTCCACTTGGCTAGTTTCAACACATCTCAATAAGATACCACTATGATCCCTCCTATACAAAACATCATCAATAATGATAAATGGAATAGCTTGGAGTCTAAAGTGCCTTCTTTTACACCTTTTTCCTTCATTTGTCCAATGAAAGGTTGAGTTCTTCTTCAGCATCTGGGTCATAGGCTTAAGTAGTGCTGCAACATTTGGAATGAACCTTCTCAAGAAGTTGATTCTTCCAAGGAAACTCTGCAGTCCCTTCTTGTGAGCTGGCAAGGGTAGTGCCATGATGGCCTTTATCCTCTCAGGATCAATGGTTGTCCCTTGCTTAGAAACAATGTACCCTAGTAATCTACCTTCATGGACAACAAAAATGCATTTCTTAGGATTCAATGAAACTCCAAATTCTCTACACCTTTCAAAGATCTGTCTCAGATGAACCAGGTGATCATTAGTGTCTTTTGAAAAGATAGTTATATCATCCAAATAAACTAGAACAAACTTGTTCATTAAACCAACAAATGCCATCTCCATGCCTTTCTGAAATGTAGCACCAGCGTTAGACAACCCAAAAGGCATCTTCATGTATGACATGGTGCCCCATTTGGTGGTGAATGCTATTTTATATTGGTCTTCCTCTTTAACCAGGACCTGGTTATAACTAGAAAAGCCATCCAACAAAGAAAATTTATCAGATCCTGAGGCATACTATAAAATTTGTTCCATGGATGGCAATGGGTGATGATCTTTGAGAGAGGCTCTGTTAAGGTCTCTAAAATCCACACATAGCTGGATTTCACCATTTTTCTTTCTAACTAGTACTAGATTAGAGACCCAAGAGGTGTGTTTAATGGGAAAAACAATATTGGCCTCAATCATTTTCCTCAACTCTGTTTTCATCAAGACTTCTAATTTAGGATTGATAGGCCTCTGCTTTTGTCTCACTGGTTTGGCATGGGATTCTAGCTCAATGGTGTGCTTGGCTAAATGGGGATCAAATCCTTTCAGATCATAGTGTTCCCATGCAAAAACATCATTAAATTCTTGACATAATGAAACAAAGGCTTATTTTTCTGGCTGTGTGCATACCTTTCCAAGCTTAAGGGATTTGTCCTTGAGAACTTCCACAGACTGGTAGTGTTCTTCTTTGACTATTATACTAGCCTTGTCTCCTCTAAGCTGATCATCAAAGTTGAATATGGACTCAAGTGTGACCAATCCCTTAGGCAACTTATTACTTTTCAACTGTAGCACCTGGTCACTATACTAGTGAGCATGTTTGTTCTGATTAACTTTGGAGAACTCAGCTTCTTCTATCAAAAAGTTAAAAATCTACTCATCATTTTTAAAAACTTGCCAACTCACCTGATTGTCTAGTATGGATGGTCTTACTAGAACCTTTACCTGCCATGAGTTAGGACTCATGATCCCCTTTTGGATATCATATTCTGCTCCCATGGTAGCCAACTTGTTTGCCTATTTGTTCTAATTTCTTGGGACAACAACCAGATTAAAAGCACAAAAATCTTCTATTAAATCCCAAACCCTATGCTTATACATCTTAAGTATATCATTTTTTGTCAGATTACTACCACAAATTTGATTGACCACTAATTCACTATCACCTATAACTTGTAGGCATTTGATTCCTCTTTGTCTAGCCCATTCTAAACCATGAATCAAAGCCTCATACTCTATTGTATTATTAGTACAGCTGAAGGAAAAATGAACTGCAGAGTAATACCTTTGCCCCTCTGGAGAAATTAGGACAGCTCCTCCTCTTGAACCAACTTTTCTTCTAGCACCATCAAAAAAAAACTGCCACAACTCATCACTCTTATTTCCAGAATGTTCGTCTTCCTTCTTCATCAAATCTGGAATCACAACACCTTCTTCATGAATGATATACATTCCAATACCAGAAATCTCCATGTTTCTAAAAGGGTTATCCTCCTCCAAATCTCTCTCAGCCCACTCATCTAGGACAATATCAGGAATCTTTCCAATAGTGGTTTTAGGTTTAGAATCACTTGGATCTTGCTCGTGAAACATTAGATTGGCATTTATAGGGCTTGGAGTATAAGGTTCAACATGACTTTTTGAAAAATATTCAGACTTGATTCTAACCCTAGTCCCATACCTAGTTCTGAAATATAGGTGGGACCAATCAGCTGAGAGATATCCCCCTAGCCTGGCAGTGAATTCTCTACTTAGGTAGATAGCAAAGTGAGGAGGTAGGTCTATAATATAGACATCTTAGGGAATGGAGAAATTCAGACATTCATGTAAAGTGAGGTTCAGGTCCTTAATGACTCCCAAGGTACTAACTGATGACCCATCCAACTAAACAACAGGTCTGTCTATTGGCTCATAAGACAATCCTAGGAGATCTGCTAACTGCTTAGAAATCACAAAACTACTTGCTCCTGAGTCTATCATACAATTATGAACCAAGAAGTCTCCAACAATAAGAGTTACATAGAAAGGAGGAGGTTTAACCTATGGGGCAATAGTGGGTTGCAAGTCGACTTCTTTGGTTTGCTGCTCCTTTTGAGGTGTTTCAGCCACTAGGACTTTGGGTTGTTCTGAAATAGCTTCTTGATTTGATGAAATCTTAGCCAACTCATTAAGTATTATCTCTTTTTGTCCAAGGATAGCTAGGGTGTCCATTAAAGGCACATTGATGGAGGTCTTCTTCATTTGCTCCACAATGTTAAAAGATCCCAAATTCACTTTAGGCTATCCTTTTGATGTAGCAAACTCCATTTGTGTAGACGCCAATTGTGTAGCTACTTTGACTGGTTCTCGAGCCTCCTTTGATTGGTTTAGGATTGGAGCTTGAATGGCTTTGGGTTGCGAATTCACAACAGGAGCTTGTTGACTGGTTGAAGCCACTTGTTCAACCTCCAAAGCCTTCTTCTTAGACCTTGTGTTGGCTGCAACTGGGATGTAGTTTGGGTTATCATTTGGTGAAAAATTCACCCCACAAAATCTTCTTTTTGGAAATTCACCAGTGTCACCTCAGGAGTTTGCAACTCGTTTGGGGTAACAACTAGGCCTTGCTGCACTTCTAGCTCTTGAACCATCTCCTGCGGCATCATCACATTATTCTACACCATGAAGGCCTGAGCATAGCCATTTGGACACATCCCCTCGATATGTTGCTAATTGCATGGGTAGCCCCATTGGTATTCTTGTGCCATATTATTCTGAGCTACAGGAACCAGCTCTCTAGAAGCACTAGGAGTATTAGGATTATAAGGTTGGCTTGCTTTCTGGTTATAATTTCTTGCTTGGCCTTGCTGGTATTGGGGCCTGTTCTGCTGATAATGATTTTGATAGGGCTGTTGATAAGGTTGTTGATATGGTTGTTGGTAAGGCTGGGACTACTACTTCTTTAGACTAACCAGCTCATTAGTAATAGTTTGCAAGGCCTTTTTTATCTCATTCAGCTTTTGGGATTGATTCACAACTGGGCTAGCAACTTGTTGAGGAGGAGCTGGGAGAGGTGGAATAGATGCCAAGGCTAGAATTTCTTTAGGGATAGGATGAAGCTTGGGGAAAATAGGCATTGGAGGCCTTGGGGCTATCTTTCCTGCTTGGATTAGGCTATTTTCAGCTCTTATGGCAAGATCATATGCTGCTGGTAAATTAGTCCCTCCCATAGATTGGATCATAACAAAGATATCACTATTAAGGGCTCTTAGAAAGTATAGAAAAGCATGCTAGCTCGAAGGTCTAACCGTGGCCGGTATTCTATTCCATGTCCTCTAAAATCTAAAGTTAAAATCCATCATATATTCTTGGGGTGATCTTTTAATAGTAGTCAAATGCTCAACTAATGAGAGATGATCTGATTTATCCTCAAATTGATTGGTCAAGGCTTGACCCAACCCATCCCAATTAGTTATAGAACCAACTGCTAAGCCTCTAAACCATTGGAACACTTTGCCTTTGAGGGAAGCTACCAACAACCTCACAGCCACATTATCCTGGGTTATATTATGAAGGGCACAAAGGGATGCTACATCTCTTATATGCTCAATAGTCGAGGTTTGATCCTCTCCTATAAAAATAGGAAAAATTTTAAGGGCTGATATGGGTATGTCATTATGCTGCTGCAAATTCAAGGGGCTGCCTTGATTAAAGGCTACAAAAGGATGTTGTCTACCCATTGGAGGATTAAGGGGAGCTTGATTTTCTGGTGCTGCTCACACTAACTGAATTTGGGGAGTGGTTGTAGGAATGTGATTAGGACTAGGAGTAGGATTAGGAGTAGGATTTGTAGATTTTGATGCACTAATTTGGACTACTTTAGACCTCTTCTTGATGGATGGCAACTCTGTATACACAAAAGGATTCTTACTCTACCTGGTGGGATTCCACTCATAAGCTTATATACTAATCTACATAAATCACCATTAGAGTCTCCATGTATGATTTCAAAACACTATCACTGTTCATACCACACAATAAATTGCATAAATCTTTCTTAGAAAAATGACTCACTGAGTCTTGAAGTCCCGCCGGGCGTGCCAAAAAATTGTTGAATGCATAAGGATTCCACCCAATTTTCTAAGTGTTGAACCCAACAATCTTGTGAAACATGGGACTATTCTCAGGCTATGGGTAACCTATCTAAGACTAGACCTCCATATTAAGGGCCAGCTTCCCTTTGGATCACATTGAAACTTATCTAAACTTTGAAGGGAAAAGGGAGAGAAAATGCATCAAATTAAACAACTACAACTAAAACAAAACAAAGGTGATCCACCAAATTTAAAGAAGATCCACAACTAAAAACAATTTTACTCCAATAGAAAAACAACTTAACTCACAACTCAATCTCACTTTCTTAAACTCTTAGTGAAACAAGGTACTTGAAATGTGGAAAAGGAAGGAATCTTCACAGTTCTAATATTCTTGATTACACACAAGTCACACCACTAAATTAAGATGAATTCCTGAACACCAACTTGGATTCAACATGTAGATTAAGGATATAGGACATCACAGTAATCCTGCATATGACTTCAAGAGAAAACCCAAAATTGTAGGAGAAAAAGAAGGATCAATTTTATTGCTAAAAAGAAACTAAGTACAAGATGTGTCTCTCAGAGCTACAACACTCATATCAGAGAGAAAGAATGAAGAGCTAACCTCAATCACCAAATGTGAGAGGTATATAAACTGAAAACTACGAATCTGCATTCAAACTCCACTACCTCGCAATAATAGAAAAAGGTCAATAATGGGCCCATGAGGCTGCATCACAATTCGAATGCCAGATTCCCAGATTCCTAGTGGGCGAGGAAAGTGGGACCTAAAAATAGATAGTCAAACAAAGACTGCTCTATCCACTAAGTCATGCCTATAAATGATATTCTGACAATGGTTTATAAAAAAAACCACTTGTCGATATCTTACAATAAAGAATGAGCCACGACTTAACATTAAAAAACCTATCCCACTATGACACAAAAATGGACCTAAAAATATTTTAAAATGGTCTCAACCCAAAAATAGGGAAACACATTTTAAAATAATTACAATTAAATAAGAATCAACTTGTGCCTAAAAACAATGGACTAAGATCCTAAGTCAAACAAATGACTCTCAACCCAATTAAGGGGAAAGCACATTTGATGACCTACATGGTAATTTAAAAAAACATCAATACATAGCATAAAACTATAGGATTGAAATCCCACCTAATGATAACCAAAAACCCACCACTACTCAAAATAGCATGGTAAATGAATCTCAACCCAACATAAGAGTAGAAGAGAAAAGGAATAGTCATTTGTTTAAAACCTCCCTGCCGTTGGCACTGTAGACTTTTTCATCTGACATATGGCAAGTTACCATCTCTACTGGCACTCCACTGTAGCTTGGATTTGGAAACAGCTAACCTCAATCTCAACATATGCTATCGAGGTAGGCACTGACTCTTGCTATTCTAAATTCATCTTTTCATTTCATGTTTGATTTCTATGGCACTGGATATGCATCAACTATGTTTGATTATGTATTGATACTACATTTCTGTGGGTGCATATTCATCTTTATGAATATGGCATTCAAAGTGTGCATTCACTATGGAGATTTGCAATTCTTTTGTTTGAGTTAGGGCATGGCATGAAGTTATTATTGCCTTTGGTAGTGCTCATGCTTGACTGCCATTTTTGGCACTATATGGAACTTACTGTTGTGTGAAACCCGTGGGTTGCTAAGGTACTGTGATTTATTCATGCTATCTCTGCAATCTTCATCGTAGAAACTTCATTTAGAGGCACTGCATTTGGTTTTAGGCCACAGCCTCTACCTTCTATAATTTAGTAGCACTTGCTTTTCATTAGATTGTTAGGGCTCGTACTGAGTGAGGGCATTGTATTTGATCATCTTACTATTCATGTATCGGAAACACTACTTGTGCATTATGTAACATGTCCTATTTGCCAGTGATGGTTTCATTGTATAGCATAACCTATTATTTTCTTTATTCTCAAACACCACCAAGTTGTTGCTACTTCATACTAGTTACTACATACCCTGTTGTAGCTAGGGTGTCAATGCATGTGAACTTGTTGTTCATTTCTGATCCCTATATGCATCGAGGAGGGTACTGGCTATGTGATTTGTTCCATATCATGTTAGCCCATGCCTATCCCTACTGTAGGTGATGTTATGTCCCAAGGTTATTATTGTTCTTGGTCCATGGCCCGTGAACCTTGGAATGCAACATCATTGTTTTGATTGTTTGGTATTCCTGTTGGTACTCTCTGTTGTGCATTTGAGAGGCCCAAGCACTTTCAAAGAGGGAAGCCTTCACCACTATATATGCTCATTGCATTTGGCATAGAGATCACTGCATAAAGGAAATGTGATCCACTCCCCTATTGAAATGCCACAAGTTGCCATGTGTTTGAAAATTCTATTTGCTGGCATGAAACCCCTCTTATTCACTATTATTTCCAAGGGTACTGTGATGCCTGTTGTCTTGTTCCTATGCACAGGCCCATGAACTCATTGCTTCACTATTGTGTTGATGCTACTTTTGGTATTGGCTTCTATGTTGAGCATCTTTATCAAGAAGTCATTTCATTGAGAGGCCCCATGACCCGCGGGTAGGGCACTGCTATTTCCATTGATCCTTACATGATAGCCCATGCGAAATAATGCTAGGGCATTATTGTTTGTTGAATCCACTAATGGCATGCTTCTAAAACTAGGGCACAACATATTTGATGGTTTTCTACACATATCTCAGTCATGCAAACTGTCTATGATTATGGATCCACAAGATATATTTTGGTTATTGAGGATGCTTCTTTGCATTTTATGCTAATGGAAATTTCCTTGGTTTTGGGATTGTTGTATTTGTGAACTTTTTGCATATCCGAGGGTATGATGAGCTAAGGCTTGACCCTCTGTCTGATGACCATTGACTCAAAAAGGTCAAAAGCTAGGGCATCCCATGAGCCTAATATCCTATGCTGTTGGAAAGGCTAAACTCTCATTGAGACCTTAATCATGCTCACTGTTTATTGCAATGTTGTCTGTACCCAATGCTTATGATTCTATGGCCTGTGAATCTTGGTCTTGACATGTATCATATATGAATTTACTATTGAATTTATGAAAGCTCGAGAACTTGAAACAGGGCATGCTATGTTGATCAGCTTGATGTTGTATAGCATCCTTGGTGTATACACCATTCACTTTTATTGTTCCTAGTTCTATGCATTGTTTATGAATTTTGGAGACCATTGGTTTCATTAGCCACTATCACTATTGTATAAGATTAAGATCTGTCATTCTTTCATGCACAGGCTCGCACCCTATTTTTATGCTAATGAAGTATATCCCTTGAATATGCCATCATGCTTTATCACATTTCATGTATGTTGTCTGGTGCATTTACTGGGATGTTACTACCTTGGCCACCCATTGTATTGGCTACATTCCTTATCCCTATAATGTAGTTTTAAGACAATCCTCATGGCAACATATTCCTAGAACCATGCAAATTTGTACACCCTTCTCTATTTGTCAGTGATTCATTATGCTTAATGAGATTTACTTGATATTCTTGGAAGATGTCATGCTCATGTTGTACCTCTATGGGCCTAGATTGATCACATGATTTAAGGCACTACCACTTTATTTTCATGTTTGTCCACTGAATAATGTCAAAGTATTACAACAGGCTAGATGTACTTTTTAATACAATGCTCTGTATTCATTATGGCATTTATACCCTCCTTTTTCATGATGTGTGCTCTTGGCCCTTGATGCGATCATCGATAGAAAAGTTGAGGTTTTTCTATCATGATCTACATCAAGGGCCCAAGTCATTCATTGAATTCATTGTTAGATCAGCTCCTCCTATATCTGCACATGAAACAAACATGTCAGTGAAAACATGGTGCCTCTTTTTATTCTTTGGAGCCTTATGCACATGCCCTAAGCACAGCCTTTGTCAGAGGTGTATGGTTGAGTGTACATATGCATTCTGTAGATATTGTGATACCAGCCATTGCATAGATCCATTATATCTAACCCATATCCCTTCTTGTCTTCTTGCAGGTTTTGGATCTCAGGAGTTCTCTGGAGAGGACCGGCTCTGAACACCACTACCAGACAATGTCTGGTACCCCATTATTTAATCATTTTATTTATGTATATGTATACTCATTCATTCAATTCTGGTAACAGCTATGCTCACGGCCTGTGTAAGCTCAGATAGATGTTTCTCCTTTCAATTCTTTCCCTTTTGTATAGTATACATACATGCATGTGTACCTTTAGATGTAGCTCATTTCCTTTTACTTTCCTATACTTTTCAAAATGAAATGAACACAAACTTAAAGAAGATCACCTAATAACATAAACTAGTGTATTATAGCATCATCTAGTAAATAGGTCTCCAATCTAAGAATGAGTAAAACTATGGCAACACTACATAAGGACTCAAACTTTCTCTGATCCAACCTTTCTCCAGCAACTCTTGAATCTATCAGTTCAATTCTTGAGTCTTGGTAGGTGTCAACCGATGAGGTGCCTTATTCGGTAAACTAGCTCCAGGGATTAGATCCATACAATGATCAATGCTTTTTTTCAATGGAAAACCATCATGCACATTATCAAAAATGATATCACTGTACTTGGTGAGTAACTTATCAATCTCCTCAGGAACATTATCCTCTATTTTCTTACTTGGCTTAGTAGGAATCACAACAAAACATTAATCATTCCTCTTCAAAGAATTAACAAAATTCCTTCCTTCCATTAAGAAAACTTTCACAGATGTGCAAACATTACTAACAAGTTCTTCCATCAATGGCAACAAGATTTGTTTCTTTCCATCAGCCACAATAGTATACTTATGCAACCTTCCATCATATATAGCATGTCTGTCATATTGCCAAGGTCTACTCAAAAAAATATGACAACAATCCATAGGCATGATATCACATAACACCTTATCATAGTATTTTCCAATCTTCAAATTCACATAACATTGTTCACTTACCAGGAGTGTATGTTCATCTTTGATCTATGAAATCTGATAGGGTTTCAGATGTACTAACCTTTCCAACTATAATTTTGTGACCATCTCTTTAGATGCCAGGTTCTCCAAGCTACCACTGTCAATGATTACCTTCCAAACTTTGTCAAAAACTCTACATCTAGTCTTGAACAAAATTTTCCTTATCAGATCTTCCTTCTTGCTTTCATTCCATAGTGCTCTCCCTACCATCAAGTTATTTTCTTTCTTAGGTTCATTCGATGACTCTTCTTGCACCAAAGAATTTCTACTACTACCAACCTTCTTACTAGCTTGTGTACATTCAAAATATCTATGTCCTTCCTCTCCACAATTATAACAAGTTCCTCAAAAACTTCCTCTGCCATAACCACCTTAGTAGGTACTACCTCTACCTCTAGAACTTTCACCTTTCCACTCAGTCTTGCTTTTGTCCAGTTTTGTCTTTTCTAGTTCAGATCTACCATTTTCCCCATTAGATCTACCACTTCCTCTAGGGAATCTACCACCTCGACCTCTCTTCCTTTTCTCATGTGTTTTGTTCAATTTCTCCTCAGCCTTCAAAGAAAATTGATAAGCCTCTTCAATGTTCTCCAACTTGACCATACTAACTTGGATGGAAACCCTCAAACCATTCAGGTATCTGCCGATTCTTTCCACATCATCTTCATCATGTCCAAGTCTGATATCTAATCTATAGAATTCCTCAGTATACTCTTTTACCAAGCTATCTTTCTATCTCAAACTTTGCATTTGTCGAACTAGGTTAATCTGATAATCATAGGGTAAGAATTTTCCTTTCAATATATTGACCATTTTACACCATACCTTGATTTTGTCTTTGCCTTTCCTCTTCTGATCTAATTGCAGATGTTCCCACCATAAGGATGCATGACTTTTCAACTTTGTGCTTGCAATCTTCACCTTCTTATCCTCAGGGATATTTTTATATTCAAAATACTTTTCCATCTCAGTGATCTAGTCCACCAATTCATCAGAATCCAGCTTTCCACTATACTCAAGAGGATTAAAATGTGGTGTTGACTTCAAACTTGTCAAAGCCTTCAAAAATCTTTCTTCAGCTTGATCCATAATAGGAGAAGGTTCTGCATTTGCATGTTCTTCTTCAACTTCATCATCACTAACATCTTCAAGATGTCTTCCTCTTCTCTGGGCAGTTTCTACTGCTTCTAATCTAGCAGCAATATATCTTAGCATATCTGCCAATCCTAGATCTACATCTCACCTCCCACAAACCATCTTGACAATCCTCTACAATTCCAGGTTAGATCACAATCTACTACCCCACAAAAATTCAACTAGGGCTTCAAAAGGAACCTGTAAACCTAGATCCACAGACCTAGATCAAGATCTAACCTTGCTCTAATACCACTAGATGCAAGGCAGGGAGTAAGAGGGGCCAAAGGATGGCACACCCTAATGATTCAACCCTGCAACACACATGCGGAAGTGACAAACAACAAGAGTGAGAAAGAGAATTGCAGATCCTTCAATTATTTATCATCAATTTGAATCATACATGCCAGGTTGTAAGGCCCTCCTAGTTAGGGCCTGATATTACAATGAATTATAGAAGTCCTCAAACATGCGAGGATCTACTACCAATCTCTAATCTAATGCCTTCTATCCCCTATCAAGACTGACTCCCAAACTACAACCAAACATCTACATTTATACAAGAAGCTACCAAGTTGAGTTGGCCTTTAGATCCATAATTAACAGAAGTAATAGTCAAATGTGGGAACACACGACTCCCAATTATGGATTCTAGCATTAATTCCATGATCGAATATAAATGGACAAGTCGGCCACAAAAAAAAAAAAAAATCTAAACCCATTGGTAAGCGAGATAACCAAGCAACAGATAGATAACATCGAGCACCAGTGAAATAACTGACTGCCCAGGAGATAACTGACCACACTCGGTAACCAAAGGAAACTAACCAACTACCAACAAACTCGGTCAAAGCAGAAACTGAGAAACACAGACAAAACTCCAAATTATTTTTGCTAACAAAGGATTGCCAAGGACCTGAGATGCTCCTGCATCACATATGATCAAGGCCCCTACATGGATTTAGAAAAGATGGAGAAGCTCACATATGCATTATGTGCCCATATTCAGATAGTTGATGCACTAAAGGTATTTTGGCAACAAGAAATAAAAAACCTTTAGATTGCATACCCAGATGTATACTCCATATAAGCATTTAAAGTTTTATTTTTTTGGCACCTTTGTCATTAATGTCAAAGGGGGAGTAGTGTATAAAGTGGAAGAAGATAGAAGATTATATAGTATATGGTGTACAATATAAAATTTATATGATAGTATAGAAGTTATATGATAGCAAGTTTTTGTGTAAAGTTAAGTTTAACAACTTCTCCATATTCCTTTATTTCCATTAATGACAAAGGGAGAGATTGTTGTCAAGTTGAATTTACTGATATTATATGACTATTTTTGTGTTTTCATTATGGCAGTAAAGTCATATGGACTTTTGATAGTCAGCGTAGAAACTTTGAAGTTCATAATTCAGCTAAGTATGGAAGTGATGTACCTGATGATCAGAGCACCAACACATGTGTGTATGATTGAGTTATGGTATGCACCCTTGGATATAATATTTTGAGTATGTTTTTATGTTAATTCTAAGAACATATGGTAAGATCTGATAGCATCGAGAAGTTATAGAAAGTCTAAGTGACACTGGTAGTTCAGTGGTAGAACAAACCATGCAACCGACATAAAGTTTTTTGTTTAGCGTGTATCATTTTATTTTGTAAAGGCTATGCACCTATTGTAATAGTGATTTAAACATGTTATTATCATTCTATGTAAACATGCTTGAGCTAATTTTATTATCATATGGACTTTTGATAGTCAGCATAGAAACTTTGAAGTTCATAATTCAGCTAAGTATGGAAGTGATGTACCTGATGATCAGAGCACCAACACATGTGTGTATGATCGAGTTATGGTATGCACCCTTGGTTATAATATTTTGAGTATGTTGTTATGTTAAGTCTAAGAACATATGGTAAGATCTGATCGCATCGAGAAGTTACAGAAAGTCTAAGTGACACTAGCAGTTCAGTGGCAGAGTAGAACAAACCATGCAACCAACATAAAGTTTTTTGTTTAGCGTGTATCATTTTATTTTGTAAAGGCTATGCACCTATTGTAATAGTGATTTAAACATGTTATTATCATTCTATGTAAACACGCTTGAGCCAATTTTATTGGAAGCATTGTATGTGTTAGGTTTTAGGCTGACACAATATTTAGTTTTATTTGCACCTATTCAGGATGTATATATGACATGCACTTTTGTATTTGAGAATGAGAGATAGATTGAAGAGAAGAAGTATGAGAATTAAGTCAATCAATATGAGATAAAGCCTTACAAGAGGTTAAAGCATTAGTGAACAAAAGGAACTGATCAGACAGCAGTGTCAAAGCAACAGTTCACCCTTCTAGATATAGTGTGTATTTGATTATCAGGAGGTTGTAGCCTTCTTCATTGAGAAGTGAGATTTGGCAGTGAGCTATCCAGCCCTAATAGGGTTTGTTCTATCAAAATCCTAATAGTGTCATTGTAATGAGCATTGTAAAGACTTATCCTAATAGGGCAAAGAAACTTTAACAAGTTCATAAGACTAGTGCAATTATTCGTGGGTACTATTCCCATGGGGGTTTTCCTCAGGCCAAGGTTTCCCCTTAATCATATCTTGTGTTATGTGTTATGGTTTATTATCTTATATGATTTATTATTCATTTCAGTAATCAAGTAATTGTGCTAAGTTTCAAGAAATAGAAAAACATTAATTATAGAACACTAATTCACCCCCCATCCCCTCTCAGTGTTCTCATTCTTAACATAATGGTGGAGGATGAGAAGGAGGACATATTTTTCATGATCCCATGTACTTTCCTTGTCATCTTGAACAAGTCTTGGTCCTTGATGCTAAGAGTCATATGCTACCACACTATTACTAATCTGCATCTCCAATTGTAGTGATTTATCATTCAAAGTATCATTGGTAGAGTTTGCATCTTCATATAGTTGATCCACCACTATTGGCTTAAAAAAATTTATGTAAACATCTGCTTCATCCTTGCATCTCTCTTTGAAGTATAGGTCTTCTCCTTTTGAAGGGACAATTGTTGATTCTTTCTTGTCAATATCCTCTTGTTACTGAAGTGAAGTTGTTGGCATGACTTCATCCTTTGTAAAGCTCATGGTGTTAAGTACCTCCTTATCAATCTCTAGTCTAAGATTATTGTTGTAGGTTCTATTACCTTTAGAGGATGGATACCTCATCCTCAATTCTATGTAGTCCTTGAGAATATGTCCATCTTCCATCTACCATCAACCCAATCCTTCTTTATTTTCTTCGATGATTCAACAAAAGTGAGAAATTGCATTTCCAAAAGCTCAATCCTTAGAGGAAAAATTAAGATCGTTAGTTTTGTAAATGGTCTGATGTGTATGTGGCCTTGATGCAGGAGCATCTTGGGTCCTTGGCAATCCTATGTCACCAAAAACATATTTGATTTTTTTTGTGTTTCTCGATTCCTGCTTTGACTAAGTTGGTTCGGTGTTGCTCAGTTTCCTTTGTTCGCTGGTGTTGATTGGTTATCTCTCTGGCACTTGGTGAATTTCTATGGCACTTGGTGATGCTTGTCTGGTGCTCGATTTTCTTTCTTACTGAGTTGTTTATTTTGAGTTCCTGTTGAGGCTGACTTGTGCATTTAATTTGGGTCATGGATTTAATGTTGGTATCCATCATTGGGAAGCATGTAGTCCCAGATCTGACTATTCCTTCCGTTAATTATGGATCTGAAGGTTGATTCAGTTCGTTAGCCTCTTGTATAAATGTAGTTATTTGGTTAGAGTTTAGGGAGAAGTTTTTGGATAGAAGGTAGAAGATAGAAGATTGGAGATTATCTACAGATCCTCACATGTTTGAGGACTTATGTACTTGATTGTAATATCTGGCCAAAATTGGGAAGGCCTTACAGCCTGGCATGTATGAATCAATTTGAAGATAATATATGAAAGTTTATGCATTCTCTCTCACTGTTGTGTGTTGTTTCTTTCATGTGTTGTGAGAAAGGTGGATCAGGTTAGGGTGTGCCATTATTGGCTCCTCCCATCCCCCTTTCTTGCATCAGGTGGTATCAGAGCGAGGTTACATCTAGATCTAGGTTTGTGAATCTATATTTGAAGGTTCCTTCTTGTGAAGCCCTAGTTGAATTGTTTTGGGGTAGAGGATTGCGATCTGACATGAAATTGCAGAGGGTTTTCAAGATGGTTCGTGGGAGGCAAGATCTGGATCCAAGACTGGCAGACATGTTGAGACAACTTGCTGCTAGATTAGAAGCTATTGAAATAGCCCAGAGAAGAGGAAGACATCTTGAAGATGTTAGTGATGATGAAATTGAGGTAGAACAAGGTGATGTAGAACCTAAACCTATGATGGATCAGGGTGAGGAAAGATTCTTGAAGGCTTTGACAAGTCTAAAGTCTACACCACACTTTAATCCTCCTCAGTATGGTGGAAATTTGGATTCTAATGAATTAGTGGATTGGATCATAGAGATGGAAAATTATTTTGAGTATGAAAATGTACCTGAGGAAAAGAGGGTGAAAATTGCAAGCACAAAGTTGAAAAGTCATGCATCCTTATGGTGGGAACATCTGCAGCTAGATAGAAAGAGGAAAGGCAGAGACAAAATCATGGTATGGAGTAAAATGGTAAATAAATTGAAAGGAAATTTATTACCTTGTGATTATCAGATTAACCTAGTTAGGTGAATGCAAAGTTTAAGGTAGAAAGATAGCTCAGTAAAGGAATATACTGAGGAATTCTATAGATTAGATATCAGATTTGGACATGATGAAGATGATGTGGAAAGAATTGTTAGATACCTGAATGGTTTGAGAGTTTCCATCCAAGAAGAAATTAGTTTGGTCAAATTGGAGAACATTAAAGAGGCTTATCAATTTTCATTGAAAGCTGAGGAGAAATTGAATAAGAAACATGAGAAAAGACAAAGAGGTAGAGGTGGTAGATTCCCTAGAGGACAAGGTAGATTCCATGGTGAAAAAAATAGATCTGAACTAGAAAAGACAACTCTAGATAAAAGCAAGACCAAGTGGAAATGTGAAAGTTCATCTAGAGGTAGAGGTAGTAACTACCGAGGTGGTTATAACAAAGGCGATTTCTGAGTAACTTGTTACAATTGTGTAGAAGGACATAGATCATTTGAGTGTACACATGCAAGTAAGAAGGTCGATAACAATCAAAATGCTTTGGTGCAGGAAGAGTCACCGAATGAACTTGAGAAGGAAAAAAACTTGGTGGTAAGGAGAGCACTTTGGAATGAAGCTAAAAAGGAAGATCCGATAAGGAAAAGTTTGTTCAAGACAAGATGTAGAGTTTCTGACAAAGTTTTGAATGTAATCATTGATAGTGGTAGCTCAGAGAATTTGGCATCTAAAGAGATGGTCACAAAGTTGCAATTGAAAAGGTTGGAACATCTAAAACCCTATAAGATTTCATGGATCAAAGATGAGCATACACTCTTGGTAAGTGAACAATGTTATGTGAATTTGAAAATTGGAAAGTAATATGATAAGGTGTTATGTGATATCATGCCTATGGATTGTTGTCATATTTTTTTGGGTAGACCTTGGAAATATGATAGACATGCTATATATGATGGGAGATTGCATAAGTATACTATTTTGGTTGATGGAAAAAGACAAATCTTGCTGCCTTTGATGGAAGAACCTATTAGTAATGTTTGCACATCTGTGAAAGTTTTCTTGATGGAAGGAAGAAAGTTTGTTAAGGATTTGAAGAGAAATGATGTATGTTTTGTTGTGATTCCTAACAAACTGAGTAAGAAAATAGATGACAGTGTCCCTAAGGACATTGATAAGTTACTCACCGAGTACAAAGATATTATTTCTGACAATGTACCTAATGGTTTGACACTGAACAGAAGCATTGATCATTTCATGGATCTTATCCCTGGAGCTAGTTTACTGAATAAGGCACCTCATCAGTTGACACCTACTGAGAATCAAGAATTGAACTGACAGATTCAAGAATTGTTGCAGAAAGGTTTGATCAGAGAAAGTTTGAGTCCTTGTGCAGTACCTACGATATTGGCACCTAAGAAGAATGGAGAATGGAGAATGTGTACTGATTCTAGAGAAATCAATAAGATAATAGTGAAGTATAGGTTTCCTATACCATAAATGGATGATATAATGGATAGTTTGACTGGAGCAAAGTATTTTACCAAGATTGATTTGAAAAGTGGGTATCATCAGATCAGAATTAGAGAAGGTGATGAATGGAAGACTTCTTTCAAGACAAAAGAAGGTTTGTATGACTAATTGGTTATGCCTTTTGGTTTAACTAAAGCACCAAGTACTTTTATGCGGTTGATGAATGAAGTTTTGAAGGAATTCTTGGGTAAGTTTGTGATTGTATATCTTGATGATATTATGATATTCAATAAGACCAGAGAAGAACATTTGTTGCATGTTAGACAAATTTTGCAAAGATTGAAAGAAGAAAAGTTGTTGATAAATCTAATTAGTGTTCATTCATGAAAGAGGAGATTGTGTATTTGGGATTTGTGATTTCAGCTAATGTTTGAAAATGGATCCTGAAAAGGTTGAAGCTATTTTGAATTGACCTACACCTGTGAATGCTAGTGAGGTAATATCATTTCATGGTTTGGCAAGTTTTTACCAAAAGTTCATTAGGAATTTCAGTTCAATTTGTAATGCTATGACTGAGACTATGAGAGGAGACAAAAGATAATTCAATTGGACATATGGAGCTGGTAAAAGTTTTGAGACTCTGAGGCAGAAGGTTACTGAATTGCCTATTTTGGCATTGCCTAATTTCAATAAGGTATTTCAAGTGGAATGTGATGCAAGTGGAAGTGCAATTGGAGTTGTGTTGAGTCAAGAAGGTAAACCTGTTGCTTTCTTTAGTAAAAAGTTGAATGAAGCAAAAAGAAAATATTCTATGTATGACCAAGAATTCTATGCTATTGTTCACGCACTGAAGAAATGGAGACATTATTTGATACCGAGTGAATTTTTGTTTAATACCGATCATAAAGATTTACAGTATAAATGGGTTGTCAGAATAAGTTGAATCAAAGACATATGAAATGGGTTGAGTATTTGTAGAGTTATACATTTGTGATAAAGCATAAGAGTGGAGTCACTAACTGAGTTACTGATGCATTGAGTAGAAGAAGATCTTTGATGATCGAGATGAAAATTGGAATTCTAGGCTTTGATTATATGAGAGATTCTTATGAATTTGATCTTGATTTTTCTGAGTCATGGAGAAAGTACAGAGCACCCATTCAAGATCAACAAAGTACTAAATGGAATGAATATTTTATGCAAGGAGGTATGTTGTTTAAAGGTATTCAGTTGTGTATACTGCGAGGAGAAATGAGAATTAATTTGATAAAAGAGAAACATAGTAGTGGTTTGGTTGGACATTTTGGTGTTGATAAGACATTGAATTTTCTTAAGGAGAAATACTTTTGGCCAGAGTTGTATAAAGATGTTTGGAAATTTGTGAAAATTTGTGGAGTTTGTCAAATTGCAAAAGGAGTTAGTCAAAATACTGGATTGTATACATCGATTTTTGTACCTAAGAAACCTTGGATTGACATCAGTATGGATTTTGTTCTTGGCTTACCGAAGATAGTAAGAGGTAATGATTCTATATTTGTTGTTGTAGATAAATTTTCAAAAATGGCACATTTTATACCATGTAGAAAGACATCAGATGTAGTACATGTAGCAGATCTTTTCTTTAAGGAAATTGTCAGATTCCATGGATTATCGAGGAGAAATATCTCTGACTGAGACAATAAATTTATTGGATACTTTTGGAAGACTCTTTGGAGAAATTTGGGTACTGAGTTGAAATATAGTTCTACATTTCACCCACAAACCAATGGACATAAAAAAGTTGTGAATAGAAGCTTAGGTAATCTTTTGAGATGTTTAGATGGAGACACACCAAGTAATTGGGATTCTATGTTGGCACAAGCAGAGTTTGCATACAATAATTCAGTGAACATAAGTACTAGAAAAACACCGTTTGATATTGTAAATGGAATATAACCGAGAGGTATATCAGATTTGACAGACATTGCTGATGAAAGAAAGAGAAGTGTTGAGGGAGTAAAATTTGCTGAGTACATGAAGACATTGCATGAAGATGTGAAACTTAAACTGGAAAGGAATAATCAAAAATACAAAGACAGAGCTAATAGATCAAGAAGACAAGACTTTTGATGTTGGTGATGAAGTGATGGTTCGTTTGAAGAAAGGTATATTTCATGTTGAAACATATGGGAAGCTGAAAATGAAGAAGTTTGGACCTTACAGGATTTTGAGAAAATTTGACAATGGAAATGCATATGAAGTTGAGTTACCTGATGACATGGATATTTCACCTATATTCAACATTGCTTATTTGTATGAGTTTCATGAACCTGAAGAAGACATGGCAATATTGATGGATTATCCTAAGAAGCAGAATGAAGAAGTTGAGCACATTTTGGAATAGAGAATTGGCAGAAGTACAAGAGGAAAAAAGTATATGGGATATCTGGTAAAGTGGAAGAATAGATCAATTGAAGATAGTTCTTGGATTTCACAGTCTGAGTTGGATGTAGCTCAGATCATACATGTTTCATAATTCAGAGAATCATTTCAAATAACCCTAGGTGTCTGATGCAGGAGCATCTCAGGTCCTTGGCAATCCTATGTCACCAAAAACATATTTGAGTTTGTTTGTATTGCTCAGTTCCTTATTTGACCGAGTTGGTTCGGTGTTGCTTGGTTTCCTTTGTTCACCGGTGTTGGTTGGTTATCTCTCTAGCACTCAGTGATGCTTGTCTGGTGCTCAGTTTTATTGCTTACCGAGTTGTTTAATTTGAGTTCATGTTGAGGCCAACTTGTGCATTTAATTCGGGTCATGGATTTAATGTTGGTATCCATCATTGGGAAGCATGTGGTCCTAGATCTGACCGTTCCTTCCATTAATTATGGATCTAAAGACCGATTCAGTTTGGTAGCCTCTTGTATAAATGTAGTTGTTTGGTTAGAGTTTAGGGAAAGGTTTTTGGATAGAAGGTAGAAGATAGATGATTCAAGATTATCTGCAAATCCCCACATGTTTGAGGACTTCTGTACTTGATTGTAATATCTAGCTAAAACTAGGAAGGCCTTACAACCCGGCATGTATGAATCAATTTAAAGATAATATATGAAAGTTTCTTCATTCTCTCTCTCACTACTGTGTGTTGTTGCTTCTACATGTTGTGAGCAAGGTGGATCAAGTTAGCGTGTGCCATTTTTGGCTCCTCCTGTCCCCCTTTCTTGCATCAGGCTTGTCACCCTTCATTCTTCCATTTAACAAGAATTTGAGTGTCTCCCCAGTCTACTTATGTTCTCTTGCTAGGGTCTAGCAGAGCTACTACTAACTTCATTTTATCTCTCTCAAGAAGACTGCCATATGCAAAAATACATATTCCATTCTATCACTATATCCTATGATTTGATCTAAATTTCCTAACAAACTAGCAAGACCACTAGCTCTGACACCACTATAAGTTATTGAATGACACACCTCAATCACATAAAAGACTTCCACTATACCAATTGCACACTTCCACATTACAAGATACTACACCTCCACTGTACCAGTCAACACACTTCCACCATACTAGTCAACACACATCAACTATATGAATATCACACTTCCACCGTATCAGTCAACACACAACCATTGTGCTAGTCAACAAACTCCCACCATACAAATAGCATACTACCAACCATGGTAATGTACCTGACGATACATTGCACAAAATTATTCTACTATACTAAATGTACAACTCTGTCATACTAGTCAATGCACTTCCACCATGTACTAGTCAACACACTGCCATCATGTTAGTCAACACACTTCCACCATACCATTTATCACACTTCCACCATACAAGTAGCACACTTCCATCATACTTGTAGCACTCTGCATGTCATAACATATGATTGCACTCCACACACTACACGCCCCATACTGTATGTCGCACACCACACATTGCAAGTTGTATGATGTGAACTGCATGCCACGTGTCGCATGATGCACAATGCATGATGCATAATTATAGGCCACACAACGTGTGACTACACACCACACACCACATGTCAAATGCCAAAATTCAACACCCTTCAGATTCAGCACCCTCTAGCACTTGACACCCATCAGCTCCCTTCAACATCTTTTGACACCCAACACCTTCAACCTCAACCTTCTACACTTGGTACCTGATGACTCAATCTATTCAACATATGAATGGATAGTATTATAATCCAAGGCAACATAATAGATCATAAACACGACATATGTAAAGCACAAAATTCCAATGCTATTAGTTGGAGACTTATATTCTCATATTTATCGAGATGAACAATTTTTTCTTTTCAAGAAGACTTCACAAATTTGACAATGAAGTACACAATGAAATATCTGAAGTGATATCTCCAATGGCAGGCTAGTGTGGCTACTAACCACCAAAACTACAATTGGAGGATAGGGAGAGTCTTGCCCCTCCTAAACTGCAAACAAGAACTCAATTCCGACCGAAATCACCAATACACAAGAAAAGATAACCCCACAATGCCTACCTATGATGCCAAACATGACCTTATAAAGGGCTCGAGGAAGTTTCCCGAAGGGTTACAAATAGGCTAGCATATTTTATATATTATTTTATTAATTGGACCCCTTTTATTTATTAGTTAATTAGATAGATCCTTATGTTATTATTTAAATTTTAGAACTATATAATTAATTATTTCACTCCATTAATCTGGGGACATTACACCTAACCAAAAAATACTTAAACTAATAAAATAATTTACATTAATTTCTATCAAAAGATATATAATGGCTTAATAACCTAATTTACATAAAGTTTTTAAAACAATAATAATTTCAAATATTATAAAATATAACAATTTTGATTTATTCCATCTGGTTAATTAATTAACAAGAGCTATGCTACAACTAGAGTCCTCCCTAATGCAATAAAGAACTAAAATTAAAAGGAAAATAGCTTTGGTGGCTTTGAAAAAATGTCTGTGTATACAGGGCTTTGCATGAGCAATAAAATAGTTTAGCCAATTAGAAGAGAGGACGTTGATAAATAGCATGAAACATTTATGTCGACCTTTACCTATATAATGAAATAGGGACTATATAAAGAATGAAGACTTGATTATTTTTATATATTGTATGAGCATAGAAAAACAAGCAACAACTAGCAAGTTTCTCATTTTACTTTAAGAAGGTCTAATTACAATCACATATAAAAGATAACAATTAAGCTATGGCTAAGTAGTAGTGATTGTGTTATGGTTTTCTGGGCTATACCTTGTAAATAAATGTGTCTGTTTTACTTAGTGTAAAGACTTCCCAAGTTGGTGCTTCCATAGTGAAATATAAGCTGTATGTTCTTAATCAGAATAAAGGATTTGGTAAGTTATGAACTGTTTTGTCAAAAAAAAATTATTGACTATTTTGTACATTAATCAGTCTCAAATTTCTTTCAGCTACCTGCTAATAGCTTTACTCTATCATAGAATAATGGGAAAATCCTCTAGAAATCTTTTCCATCACCTCTTCATGAAAATGTGAGAGAAAAAAATCACAAATAATTTTCATTGTTTGTGTATGCTTTCCTTTCCAGAAGTAGATATCTTAGAAACACCACCAAACACAAAATTGGCTGCATGTTTTCTCCGATAAAAAATTCAAAAGTTTAAGCACTTCATAAAAGGATGGATTGGAAAAGTTTAAATCATTGTAATACATAGGAATAAAGATACATCTCTAATTCATTCAAAATCTGTAAAACTTATTTAAGGAACAATAAACTTTCAACAGTGGGTGCATATATGCTAGAATGGATTTTCTAGGAACAACTTTAACCTTAATTCCTAGGATAATCTTTAAATAAACCAATATTATATTCATTGAACTATTATTCTGCCTTATTTGACATCACTTAAAAAGGTAGCTACAATTATGTAATGCAACATATCATTTTCTAGAATTGTTAGTCAACAAAGCGTGAACCCAAAATAATGTAGTTCACACCAATGAGAAAGTTCATCACACTAAATCTATTAATTTTATTAATGACGAAAAAAATTTTATTTCTAAAGGTGAATGATGCTATATATAAATACACAATTAAAAAATAGATTACAAAAGTTGCAAACAATCGCAATAACTAAACTAAAGGAAAAATTGTTACAAGATTTAATTGGAGCAAATTCCATGCAGTCTTTGAATGTATGTATTGTGTAGTTTGAAATTCATTGTTACCCATATGATCAATGGAAATTTCATCCTTGCTTGCTGAAGAAGGTGTAAAAAGAAAATTAACATGTGAATCCCTCCTGTAGAGAAATGCGACATTGTTCCAATGAGATGAGTTGCAAGCTGGAAACTTGTAGAACTTGAGTTGTGGCTATCTTAAAAACAACATCAACATGCATAACTATTTGTGTAAGTATTACTTTCTAGTTCCCTGCAAAGATAGGCATCTTCTGCAAATAAGAAATTTCAGTACAAAACATAACAAATTGAGTTTTCCCAATATTTAAATTACTAGGAAATGTGACTTTTTAGATGAGGAATCCTTCCAAAACTAAAATACATGTGAATGCGATCTCATTCAAGGTTGACTGCATCAATAACAAAACTAGATCTACAAGTTGTATATTTCCTCCTAGTCAAGGAAAGATTTCAACACAAATGATGATAGGTACAATGGCAAGTGGAAGATGAGGTATCCTCACAACAATTTTAGATTCTGAAATGACTAATTCAATTAAGTGCAAGAGAAGAAACAAGCTAAGAGATAATTAAAATACATTGTCAATGTCTTTGAAATGTTTTGAAGCTTTAAAAACTTGTAAAAATGTAAATAACAATTCAATGTAGTTTAACAAAAGTTGATGGTTTTATCAGAGCAAAAAAGATTGAGTTGTCTTACATTAGAATTGAAGATATTATTTAAATCTTAGAGTTGTTATTAAAGAAAACTTTTTTGTACTCTATAAAATATAATTATGTATGAGATCTTTTGCATTGGAAACAAATATATAACTGCAGTTTATTTTCAGGTCATTGCTTAAGATGAATTTATATTTTTACCTGCCATCTTGACATATGATATTGACCTTGCATGAGACCTACTATGTGTTTAGATGTTTACAATTTGCAGAATTAAAAAATGCATTTATTTTTTACAAGAATTCCCTTCAGATTAAAATTTTAATTCCATGTTCTAATCATTTTGAGAGAAATCTCCAAGTGAATGCAACCATTTCACTCCCAAAACCTGTTTCTCTTCATACTACAACATAGAAATCATCACATAACTAATAATTAACAAGGTATAGTTTGAGTTGCTGTACGATTTTGGTACATGAAATTGTGAATCCATTAAACACAATGACATTGAACCTGACAAAGTTTCAGCTTTCAACCTTCTCTTAGTCACCAAGCCATTATCAATGAACTTTGAAGTTGTGGCAACACTATAAATCAATATTGTATCCAGTGTCTAGATAACATCCTGTGAAACCTAAATGGGTGATATCGCAGTGTTATCAATATAGCTGCAAGGGTGTTGTTTCTATCACCCATGAGTCACTCATATTCATGCTCAATGATTTGTGCCTATGTGGCTTGTTGTAGTTGTGGTTCTTTGGGTTCATCGTGTTTGTCAGATATTATCTCAAAATAATGGGCTTGGCAATTTTGCTTAAGATTAGGAAATTCTTTTCAGCACTTCTCTCAAATTTTCAAACCATTTCATCAGCACTCGAATCAGAAGTGTTTTCATGGAAGTTACAACAGTCACAAAAGCAATTTAGTAGCTAAAAATGCCAATGTCCTTTGCTTTTCTCTAATCCTTGCTATTCTCAATTAGATTCAAAAATTTGATGCCTCAAATTATGATACGATTGTCATGTTAAGTGGGAAGGCCATCCAATTACATAAACAAAAATACAACACATGAAAGATAATTTATGTGCTGGTTCAATTACTCAAGCAATGGAGATAATTCATTCTTGGGAGAAGATCATAAGACCCGCATATTTTCTAAATTCATAATGCATGTTTCAAGAATTAAACTGGCTATACTTTTTTATGGCACTTGCAGAGCTTAATCATAATTCCAATAGATGAAGACAGTTGGCTTGAATCCTCAGATTGTCTGATGGTCATTATCGCCCCAGAGCAAGTTAATAGGAAAAGAATTTGGTGGAGGGAAAGAAGTGGAAATCCTCAAGAAGATGAGATTGAGAGCCTTGACTAGAAGTGACGCAAGAGTTACAAATCTAGTAAAAGATGGAAACCATTGAAACAATAGAATCTAAAGACAGTGATAAATGTAAAAGTAGGCTCAAAATATAAATCTAAATAACAGTCAAATCTAAGTTTCTGGATTCAATTATATTGATAGAAAGGAACAGCACAAATAGGGTAAAACAATACATAAAATAGAAAGGAATCGCTGAAGGAAAAATTATATTGATCTAAGCTCTATTCAATTAATCCAGCAATGTATAACCACACTGTTTGCAATGAACAACTTCAAATTTACAGTCAGAGGTTGGAAACTTCTAGTGTTCTAGAAAATTCTAAGACTGGAATGTTCCTTTTCTTGGACAGCTTCTGGTTGTTTCTTTTCCTGGAAAATTCTATTTTTCTAGTTGTTTCTTCTTCTAGAAAATTCCTATCACTTCCTAGACAATCTTATTCCTCAACAATAAATAGGCTCTGGAACATAGTCACAAGCAAAGAAAAAGATAGGTCTCAGCCACAATTGTCCACGTTGTACTCTCTATTATATTAGGTTTTTAGAAACTGTAATGATATACAATGAATTTTCTAATAGAAGAAAGAGAAAAAGGATCTTCTAAAGGAAGAAAGACAAAGGGTTACCAGTTATGTGCATTAAAAAGATTATACAATTAGAATAATGTATTAGCCCATGTGGCTCTGTCTCGGTCGAGTTACAAATCTAATTGTATTAAGGGAATGTGGATGTCATAGCAGGAACCTAGAAGCGTTGTATTTCCAGTCTATTGCTAATATTAGTTTGAGAATGTTTTACCTATGAGGAAGCATATGAAGGAGCAATATGTCATGTTCGTCATCAACTTATTGTAGTTCAGTTATCATGCCAACTATATAATCGGTGTTATCAGTCTAGTGAACAACATTATTTGGAATGGTGTATGATAAATCATAAAATGTTTTTGAGCAATATTCGGGTTTCCAAAGATCATAAACTTCATTGGTTCCAAACAAAAATTAGAAGGCAATTGATTTGTAAGTCTCCTGAAGAAGAAAAAAATTATTCCTTAGCTAAAATCTGCAATTGATCGATATTGATTGTTCCAGTTAGCAATGACTTTTGTTTGCTGAAAATTTTCTTCCCCATTACTAAAATTTTATTTAGGTTTAATGGAGCAAGCTTCAATGTTAAACCGGTGGGACTATCCCTGGTAGCCCAAGATGCAAATGCCCTTCAATCATGGTATCTAAGATGCAAATTACCCATTATGGAATTTATTGAATTAATTTTTGAAAACAAAAGCATTGACTAAAGTTTTAATTCATTGACCAAAAAAGCATAATGTATTATTTTATAATTTAATTGTTCTTTAATTTTCTTGGGGTACATTAATCCATAGCCCACGTGCCTTTTCTATGCTTCAACATTTTGCATACTCTTTAGACGTGGTGAATGCTGAGGAAAAATAGAGTATGTGTTGTCACATAGAGCCAGCTATTCCCTTGTTTTGATTTACAATTACAATGCTCGATTTTGTTTCTTGTTTCTTTGTTACCATCAACAGTACCAAGTTCTTGCATGTTGCCTCATTTTGCCAATGGATGAATCAAACATTGGTGAAACTTTCAAACTGCCATGCCTGCAAAAACTAACAGCACCTCGCCAAAAATAAATTTGAAAATTTCTCAATAATGTCCTAAATTGAGAAAATAATGGATTTACTATAGTGTGTCCTAGCACACAGAGGAACACATCATGCTGAAAAAAATTCAAATGTCGGAGCTCTGATCAGAATCAGTGTATGCATCCTACCTAGAAATCTCACTTAACTATGAACTTTTATATCAAGGAATTTTACTTTTGTAGCATCTATCTAAAATTCTTGTTTTAGTGCACTAAAAGATTTAGAATATTGATCTTGTACTGTATATATTTCCACCATAACATCTATGTTTTGTAGTCAATCATTCTGAATAACTTGCTATCCATTTGTCTTGAACAAGCATTGACTAATATTTATGAAAATATCATTCCATCTCAATAAATTCAGAGATTCTATGAAAAGCTAGACAACATCGTGTCTTAGCTGAGAAAGCCTAGTTTGAACATAGGCATGATCGCTTGAATCATTTTATATTTCAACACATTGCTTGATTCTGAAACCCAGTACACAAGATCTGACATTTGTATGCCATGATTGCAGCATCTGATTTGTGCTGATTGATTTCATAAATGTGGGAACTAAAATTCTTGTTTTAGTGCACTAAACAATTTAGAATATTAGTCTTGTACCGTATATATTTTCACCATAACATCTATGTTTTATAATCAATAACTCTGAATAAATTATTTTGTTGTCCATTTGTCTTGAACAAGCATTGACCAATATTTATGAAAAGATCATTCCATCTCAATAAATTCAGAGATCAGCTGTGAAAAGTTGGACATGTATGAACAGATAACTAGTTTGGGGCAATAAAATCAGATTTTTAGTAATATTGACAAACTTGTAAACAACTTTGAGATGTAAACGAGCGCTTACAACATAATCGAGTTAGATTTTGATCTTTCCAACTTGGGTACAAATGAATACAATTATGTTTCCATGGTTTTGAAGCTAAATTCTGATGGTAAGTTCAAAAATAAAACATTTTCTTCTAGAACATTTTGTATCTAATGAATTTTCATTTTGTCTTAAATTGGTGAGTAAATTCAGGTAGGAAATTAGTGCTTGTGTCGAGTATACAATGCAAGATATCAGTAAGGTATTTGAGCAGACAAAATCAAGAACTTTCCACATTGAGGATTATACTACTGTCTCTTCAAAGCAAACTACATTTTCATATAAGTGGTGTTTTTGGAGTGTATCAAACGGTGTGATGATTTACTAAAATTTGACTGCATAGTTTAAGACAATGCAATTATGTGAAACGAGAGTTGGGAAAATCATGAAAAATGGATTGATGAAGACTGATTTGGTCAGTTGAAAACTCATAAATCGAAGGTTCGTCAAATGCAAACAGGACCAATTTTATGACTAATTGAAAGAAAGAAAAATAACATGGGAAAAGACATTTTGTTGCAATAAAAATGTGTAAAGGTATAATCCAGGTCCAAATACCCCATAAACCCGAAATGGGCAAATTTGGGCGTGATCCAATGTTAAAAGATAAAAATTAAAGGAAGAAATGGCTGAATCTCTGCCATGACTGAGCCATACTACATATACATGTACAAGTTTATATAAACCCCAGAAATTTCAAGACATAACCTTCATTCCTGAATCTCTACAACCCTAAATTCATACGAAGAAGAAAGCTTCAGGATCATAACAGTGAGAACTTCATTCTCAAGCTCTGCCTTAGGTTGCTATGGATTGGCATCCCAAGGAAGTCGAATCACCACAGGAGCACCTCATCTCAATGCCAATAGGTGTTGCTTTGTTCTTCCTGGATGTACTAATCTACACATAAAATATGAAGAAAATCAGTAAATTGGTGAAATTTGGGGTTTCTTGATGCTAAAGATTTGACATATTACCCCGTAAAAGGGCGAAGACGCTACACCTTTTGCTAGATTTGAAGCATTTGTGGTAGAAATGGTGTTAATGACAGACGTTGATGAGTTGTGTAATTCATAAATAAACCCTAATTTTATAGAAATTCAGAGACACAACCCTAATTTTAGTTGAAATTCAGAGAGAAAAAAACCTTAAAATTTGTTGAAATTCAGGGGAAAAGGAAAAAATCTCTAATTTTTTATGAATTTCATAAATAAACCAAAACAAAGGGACAAAGGGCTGAAGAATGAGACCCTGCCCTGATGCGCCTTTGGCTTGCCGTTACAGGTCTAAGGTGCTTACAAGTGCCAGTAAGCATGACCAAGGTCAGTGTAAGGCTATATATTATAGCAATCTGGTCGCTTTAGAAAATTTCAGGACGATGACCTGTTGTTGATGTTTCATCTTGTGTTTTCCTCCGGAGGGAAATAATCTACTATTTGCTTTGGGTCGAAGCATCCAGATTGTGAAGCTGCGTTAGAGCAGGAAATGGTCCAGTGTTGATTTATGATGATTTCCTCACCGATGCTTCCAGAAGAAGCCTTTAAAATCTCCTCAAATCTCCTCACGGATGCTTCCAGAAGAAGTCTTTTAAAACATTAGAAACCAAAAATAATATTTTTTTATGGTGTTTGATTGGACAATTTTTTTGAATTTGTGAATAAGAAAATAATTAAACCCCCACAAAAAATTCGAGCAGCCAATCAGAAAAAAGAATTTTTTTTTCAAAAAATAAAAATAAAAATTAAACAACTGCCAAACATTAGAAATCATATTTAATTTGTTTGGAATGCACAGTTTTCAAGACAAACTAATAGCTCTAATTCTACCGAAAACATAAGTCTCCGCCTATATATATATAGGCGGGACTAAAAATATTCTTATTAGTATAGTAAAGACCGTCACAAATTGCTTGGCAAAGTTACATAATGAATAGCATTGTTTTTTTCCACTCCATCTAATGCAAAGGTTGTGTTATATGACATTAATTGATCAGAGCTGGTTCGCAAAAGTTCGGGAGAAAAGATAAGCAAATGGACGAGAAAGGATAACAAATGGACAAGGCATCCAATCTTGTATTGTCTATAAGCAATGTTGATTTGCTCTGTATATTCATTATTGGCCTTCACTGCTTTGGTAAAGACGAGAAAAAATCAATATACTCGGAGATTTCTACGATGATAAGTTGCCATCGTTTAAACCATTAGAATGTTTTTATATTTATGTGGGTTATATATTGATATTGATTAGACATATGCTTTTGATGTATAAGTCGATAGCATGATATTAAAAATGTTTTATAATATAACTTTGATAAATAGGATAATCTAGATTAATGTTTTAAAATATTAAAAATATCTTTTTAATGTAGAAATTTTCTGGTTAATAAAATCCAGCATCAATCAAAAAATATTTTAAATTTTACTTTTAATTTTGATTGTATTTGTTATATTTTTAAGTTTTTTCTTCTAGAAAATGTATTCAAATCAATTTGACTAAGAACATTCTTTTGATCAAATTTGAAATTTATGAAAAAATTTAGATCATTTTGACAAATTTGGAAAAGCCTCGAAAGTTCTCTACCTTCGTTGAAATGTTATTTTGCCAAAATGTAAGAAAAAAATAAAGTTGGAAAGATTTATTTTTAGAAAAAAAAAAATTTAATTTAAAATAAATAATAATAATAGTTCAGAAATTATTTATTTTGCCAAGAGTTGAAACCCTATAAAATGTGAGTTTAGTGAAAGAAAATTGTTATTACTTTCACTAGTACGAAAATTTTAAATTTTTTTTACGTAAGATCAATTTCATTGAAAAAGGTGATTATAAATAGTTGGCATATTGAAAGACGTTCTACAATAATAGAAGTTGTTAGTCATAATTCCTTATGCAAAAAAAGACACATTTTTATTGACAAGCATTTGAACTTCCTCAATTACAATATAAATTCTAGTGAATCATTTTTTTTGAAGGGATTTTGGGTAGAGTTCTAGATGAGAGAGCACAAGGAAGATAGCAATACATTTCATCGATTTAGTGGAGAGGTTAGCTATCTGATAATTGGGATCAAGAGAAGATGATTGCTAGCTTGAAATTATAGAAACTAGAGGGAGAATGTGAGAATAAAGACGTTAGAGAAGTTCTAATTGATATCCCTAAAGAAGACTAAATTGATATTATAAAATTTGTATTTCTAATTTTAATATTTCTCTTTTTAGTCACAATAAGTTTATTTTTGTAAACATCCAAGACATTAATAAATTCAAATGAGATTGTTTTATTTTATGAAATTTTATTTTGTTGTGCTATGTTTTCTATGTGATTAGTTTCTCTAGTAAATCCCTTGGTCATGGCTACATTGAATTATCTTAGAGTGAGGGTGATTAGTAGAGTTGAGTCATACCAAGTTGTAAAAGGTGTCAATCATAGTTGATGTTTAGAAGTATGCTCCAATGGTATTGAAGAAAAAAATTATCATTGACATGTATTAAATTTGAGATTGTAGAGAAAATTTTATCCTTCTAGAAGAGATAACAACTAGAGAAAAGGTTGCCCCTTCTATTGTTGTTGTCTTTGTCCAGAACATTGAAGTTGTATCTAGTTCAGCTATCTTATCTCCTCTTGATGTAGGTTTTGATGCTCATGTTTTGCCTGGGAGGGTTTTGGGGGTTGGTGGTGGTGCTACCCCTATCCCTTCTTTGGTTGTTGATGTTGCCTGCCCTTTAGTGGGCTCTTCAGGTTTATCTTTGGATTGGCAGAAGGCTGCTGAGAAGGTGGAGGATGGATGGACATCAATTAAAGGAAAAAAAAGTCAAGTTCTCCAAACCTTCATTTGATATGTCTTTATGGTCTCATAAGGATGGGCCAAAATGTAAATCTTGATGGTCCTTTGTTGTGTTTAGTTGGGCTGGTTTTTGGGCCCTTTGTTAAGAACTATGGTTAGTTCCTCTAGTTTGTTGGGTGGTGTTTCACAGTTGTTTTATGGTCTTTCAATGTTCAGTATTTCTATGCTCTTTGTACAAGGTTTCAGGTCCTTTCAAAACCTATTTTTACTTAATCAAAACAACTAGAGAAAAGGCTCATTGAAGAAAAAATGAAACAAAAATTATTTATTGAAAGAAGAAAGAAGTAGGAAACAGAAAAACTTGCTACACTAGATAAGAAATAAATTGAATGAATTGTTTTCTTGGTGAATGATTAAGTTGAGAATATATTAAAGATTTTGCATAGCCTCAAAAACAAGGTGTCTCAAAAAATCCTAGAAGATCTTTTGCAAAAGAGAATATTTTTTAAAAATAGAATACTTAAGCTCTACAAAAGGTTTTTTACAATGGAGAAGAGGCTTGTAATTGTAGAGGTCTTGAGCTCTAGAGAAATTTGTTGTATATTTAGTGCAAGAGTAAACTACAAGTTAAAAGTACAATGAACATAATATAAAGAATACTAATCAACTAAGGATGGAAAGCATTCTCTAAAAAATGGAATGAAAGAGTGTATATATGGAAAGGGCTGGACCACATAGAAATGTCTAGGTAATAAGATGATGCATCTACTTAGTAGATAGGAAAAATATTAGATACATTATGAACACTCCAAAATGAAACCAAGGGAGCATTAACACCGATAACAGAACATCCCCCAACCCCCACCCCACATGCACCCCATGATTATAATCAAGGAGAGGTGTGATAAGTCCATTAAATTTGTGTGTCACTATAAAATTCATGAAGAAGAAGAAACATCTAAATATGCACAAGAGTGTATTTGCAATTGAAAAGGTGTACAAACAAAGGCACAGATGTTTGAAAGGAAAATCACTAGGATTCATATTATTGTTTAGGGAAAATCACTTGAAAAATAGGTTGATGGAAAAAATAAGGCACTACACAACTCTCCATATAACATTATTTTTAGTGTACATATATATTCCCCCCATGGTTTTGTTAAGCATAGTTAGGTGTCCTAGTTGTGTGTCCATATTTGACATGTTCTAGGTGAGGTGTCTAGGTTATTATGGGTTTATGAGTGGTGTCAAATTATATTTGACACACCTCCCTATTATCATGGGCGATTTCTCATCTACTCTAGGTTGAAATATTCCATCTTGCATTCTATGGATGAACTCACATCTATATGTACAACTATTCTTCCTTATTCATTTAGGAGTTTTCTGTTAATTTATGTGAGCTTGTATTCTATCTGTTAGAAATAGGAAATACTAAGAGGGGGGGTGAATTAGTATTTCACAAACTTTTACTTTTGCCCACTTATGGATATAACAGATTACTTTAGTGCATGCAAAGCATAAGAAACTAAATAGCATAAATAACAATAAATGTAAAGAACTCATAACACATGATATGTTCTCAAGGAAACCCTAGCTAAGGGAAAACCCCGGTGGGGATGGTACCCACAAAGATCCACTAATCAAAAGATATCTGGTTAACGATGTTGACCCCGTTAGGAGCCTGTTATAATCATATAGTGTATCAGTCTTGGTTAAGGGACTATAGGCCTTGTTAGAAGCCTCAACCCTATTAGGAGTTGTAGATACAAAACCTGATTACTAGATGAGCTCACTACCCAAACAAGTAATACAAATTTTTATTGATTACAATATGGTACTGCTTACAACTTCGCATCAACAACTTTCGTTGCTATCACAATTTACATATATTACATGTTTTTTCAAGTATGTTCGGTACATCTTCATTTATACAAGATACAAACATAATATATTTCTCTTGTTGGCTTGCATATCTTTATCCAAGAGTAAACATCTAGGATGTCATCTCTTTATAATATTAAGTCATTATTTTGACAAGCAAAATAATCCCTTAATTCATTTACTAGTTCTGTCTTCAAAACTGCACTGTTGGCTGTACTCTGTCATCAGTAAAATAGTCATAACTTTGTTCGTACTATCTGTACTATTTTTCACACTGATATGGGGTATCCTTGGACACCATAGAGTCTATGTTCAACTGTGCAAACTCTGATCATGCTCCAGTGAACATCGCCAAAACAAACTATATCGGGTGCTCTGTCAAAATCATTGTTTCATACTTAGACAATTTTAGTCTGCGATCTTCCATACTTACTTTCCATCTTATGCGCTCTTCATAGGGAACATATGTTTCCATAATGACAACATTCATGTACATACCTCAGCCAAATTGCCAACAATCTCCCCCTTTGTCATTGGTGGCAACATATGAGAAAATTGGCTAAGTGTACAAGTCAAAAATCTCAAAATTGCATCAAAAATGTGGCCATAGTATAAAATAAGTATACTATCCTTATATCTCCTCAAAATGTATACAATAAAATATAACACTTCATAATACTCCATAGAACTCCCCCTATGAGTATCCTTCCTTATCATATATAGACAATTTTCTAAGTATCTCTCCCCCTTTGACAACAATGACAAAATAAAGGGTGGAAAGGGATATACAAAAATTGTGTCAAAACTTTTACCTTACTATCTTATTGCAAAGCTGGTAGGCTTGCAACACAATCTGCAAAATCTATCTTCCAAGACTCAAAATCTTTCTCCCATGCCTTCTTTATTGATTCTGCTACATTGAGTAAAGTACTCAATCCATATGTTGCAATCTGACAAGCTTGGAGGGACTCAAAATTGAATTTCTGAAATGTTGTCTTAGCAGTAAGACATTCATCTAGCTGCTCTTTGATTATGGTCAACTTGATTGAGACATGCTCTCTCAAGATGTTTATTCTGATAGATTTCTTGTTTTTCTCATCATTTAAAATCCTTATTTCATCACATAATTTTCTGATCTTATTCTCAACTATTCTGATCTTCATGTTTAGGCTGGCCAAAGAGTTTGTTTCTGCTGCAATCTCATCTTGCTTCTCTTTTATCTTATTTTCTTCTTCAATTAAAATATTTTTAGACTTTGCACACTAAATGTACAAACACTTTCCAATCTCAAGATGTCTCCTTAAGTCCTTAATGTGTCTATCAAGGCTGTCAATGTCATTCTTGATATTCAGACTTATGTTCTGCAACATCTCAGCTTCATAAGCTGCTTGATCCTTAACCTTAGCAATATCAGTTAAATTAGTGAATTCAACATCAAAAGATTTAATTACCATCTTTGCTCTTTCAAGTGGATCTGAATCAAAGACTTTTGTAGATATGACACTTTGTAACTTCTCAGTCAAGTCTTTCAGACTACCTTCCAAATTCTTAACTTTCTTATTCTTTCCAATAATTTTGTTTAAAGAGGTGATCAACTCTATTTGATCATCGTCATCAACTTCCTTTCTCAAATCTTCAATCAATGTTTCTATTCCTTTCTCCTTTCCAGTCTTAGGAGTAAGACTGATGTCTTCTTGTGTTCTAGTAGGTGTAGGGGCCTCTGTTTCCATTTGTACTTCAGTATGTGTAGTCTCTATTTCAGTAGTCTTTTCTTGCTCTCCCAAATCCAAATTGTCAACAACGTTATCCAAACTGTTGAGTACCGCATCATCTGAATCTAAAGTAACTTTAGTTCCTTCAATGTCCATAGATTTTGTGCCAATGTTTATGGAAGAAGAGGGAATATCTTCAACTTCAACTACCTCTGTTGCTGCCTCTGCTTGTTCTGAACTCTATTTCTCTAATGGTTCTGCAATTGATTGATCTTTACTATCTTTTCCTACTACCAAGTTAGCTAGCACTTGCACAACTGCCTGTTCAGTTTCAGTCTTTACTTTCTGATATTGTCCTCCCATTATTTGTATAATTCTTCTTTTGGTTCTCAACAGGGTCTCAAGTCGCTTGAGGATCTGTTTAAGATGGTCATCATCTCTTATTTCATAGAACTATCTAATCACATTCTCTCTCATTTTGGTATCTTCTTCTTGTGCTCTCATCTTTCTTCTCACAAGTCTGTTGTACAAATCCTCTAGTATCTTTCCATGAATAGTATCAAATTTCTTGTTAGACAAAATCATGTGTAACCATTGCATTCTCAAGATTCAATTTGTCAGAGGATCCATATAAATCATAGTATTTATTCATTTTGGTAAAGTCTCCATGCTACATTATATCTTCATTAACTCTTTCTATCCTTGGTTTCCATGATTTCTTCTTTGTTGTCACTTCATCATCTTTTATTTCTGCAACTCTTCTAGGTATTGGTGGAACAATTGTTTTATGTCTTTTACCTAGTCCTGAAGCACTTGCCTTCATTCTTTTTCTTGATGCTAAAGAAAAGGGTTTCTCTGTCTGACTGATTCCTTGTTCCTTCTCAGGTTCTTCAACCTTTACCTTTACTTGAATAGGTTCTGCAGTTGATCCCAAAGGTGGGACTAATAATATCTCACTTTGCCTTATTGCTTCTGCAGTCTTCTTTGCAATATCACATTCCTACTCACTCATACCTGATTCTTTTAGAATTTTCTTTATTGTAGACTCCACTCTCTTCTTTGATTGTTTCTCTTCCTTAAGTGACTTTGTTGAACCAAAGTTTTCAGCATATGTTCCAAATATGTTTCCATGAGCATCAATTTTACTTTTCAACAATCTACAAACATAACCTTCTGTTTCAACTTCAGAGATTTCATAGCCAAGAGGGTCAATGAATTCATGTCTAGGTTCTACTGCCTCAATGTAAGTGAAATCGGTATCAACCATAAAACATATAACATCTTTGTATTTCTCAACTAGGGATGGAGGAATTCTTGATCTATTTACCACAATGTTCTGAAAATTTTTCAATACTAACTTTACACTATCATTAACCTTCTCAATAAGATGTTTCATGTAGACTTTATTGATTCCTGCCATAGTATTCTCACCATCATTCCATTCAATAGTGTAAGGAAATCTTCTTAACAAGTGGAAGAACATGTAAGTAACCAATGAGGAAAATCTAAAGTGAGTGTATTTAGCTTTCTTTATCTTCTCCAAATTCTCAAATAACTGTATTCTCAAAATTTCACACAAATCCACAGGCTTCTTCTCCACACACATCAAATAAGAAATGTGTACCATACCTACTGGCATATCATCTTCTCTAGAGCTTCCACAGAACTTTATTGTCAAAATCTTACACAACTATTTTACATCATCTTGCTTAATCTTACTAATGACTATATCGCTGCCATTGTATACTGAACCGGTGTTTTCAATCACAATCTTTCTCATGTTTTTCTCATTCAGTGGAATTGCACCAGTTTTTGAATCCAGTCACATCATGAATTAGGTCTACAGTTATGTCTATAACTCTATCTTCTAACCAAAATTTGCCATTATGAATCCTACTCAAAATGATCTTTGTACACTCCTCATCATCAAATTCATATTTCATAGAGTACTCAATGATTTCATTTTTTTCTAGATGTTCATAACCTTGTTTCACTGACATATCTGAGTTGTACAACTTCTTATATTCACCATTAAAATCATACTCCCTTAGGGTTTCATACTTGCATCCAAGATAACTTTTAACATTCTCTAAATGAAGAACTCCATCTGGTACGGCTGATAAAGCTAAACTAGCATCTCTTTCTGAGGGTTCAACTGGATCTTTCTTATTTCTAGGTCTGTTCTTATCCTTAATGTTGTGAATCAATGACACATCCATGATTATATATGATTTCTTAAGCTGATTCAGGATCGTAGTCAGATAAATACCTCAAATTCACAAAATTAGGGCTTTCACTAGATCGGCGCTTCAAACTTCTGCAAATCGCTTCCAAACTTCTTTCTTTGCTTCCAAATCACTTCTAATCACTTGATAGTCATAATAACTTTGATTTCAATCTTTTAACACTTAGCATTTACTCAATCTGACATTGCATTCAATAATTTTGCCGCCAAAATGCTAAAAAGTTGATTCTGTAATCCTGCAACCATAAATCTTTTTGCGACCTTGCAAAATACAATATTTCTTTTTGCGCACTTAACCAAAGCATTAGTATAACATAACAAACCTTCATCTAACTACACAAAACTTAACTCATTCAAAATATAACTCTACACTAATTATAAGTTCCTAAACTACATAAATTTTCATAATTTAAGTGCTTAAAGAAGGGTTAGGTAAAGAATCATTCTTACCATCAGATACATTACCTTCCTGATTACCTTCAATGCTGAATATACCTCCTTGATCTGTGTCTTTAACAAATTTTACTTCATCTTCATTGCTACAACAACCTTTCTCTTTGTTTCCTGCATTTTCATTCCTTCTTGCATAGTTTCTAGGGTTAGGGTTATGATGATAACCTCCATTGTTCATTCTACAAAATCTTACTGTGTGTCCAATCTTGTTTCATATCTGACAAGTGATTCCATTGGCTCCATATCTATGTATTTGCTGAATGATTTGTGTCCTGCAATTTCTAGCAATATGTCCAATTTTGTTGCATCTGAAACATACTATTCCATTTTCTCTCTTCATGTCTTCAGTTGATCTCTGATCTGCATTGTTAGTATTTCTAGGCATTCTTCTATTGTAATTATTCTCAATAACTTTAGATCTTCTACATTCAACAGCTCTATGTCCAAAACCATGACAATTATAGCAATAACCATTTAGTGGTTTGAATTTCTTACCTGTACAATCTCTCTTCATGTGACCAATAGTAGTACAAACAAAACATCTACCTTTGAATTCTCTTTTCATACCTATGGATGATTCTTCTTGCTTTGGTGGTTCTTCTCGCTTCAGTGCATCTTCTTGCTTCGGTGATTCTTCTTGCTTTGGTGATTCTTCTTGCTTTGGTGAATCTTCTGATTTATTCTCATCTAACTTCTTTTCTTCACTACTTTCACATTCATTCAGATCTGGTTTCTTGCTTTCACTAACTATCTTCAATATGTTAAATCCAAGACCAGTTTTGTCATAGAATGGTTTTCTATAAGATACTTGCTTATCAATCTTTTCACTGTTTGAATATAGCCTTTCAAGTTGCTGTTTAGATTGAGTCAATTCACCTTTCACAATTTTGTTGTATTTCAAAAGTTCATCATACTGCAGTTTGACTTTATCAAATTCAGATGTTACCTTACCAAGTTTAGATTTCAGATCTTCATTTTCATTCTTTAAACTTTCATTTTCAGATCTCAAATTGTCATTTCCATCTTTCAAGCTAAGCTTCAGATTTGCTATCTTCAATTCATGTTTAAGGATTACATTTTCTTTTTCTAAATCTTCACAATCTTCAACAAGAATTTTAGATTCCTTCTCAAATTTCAGATCTTCTATCTTACCTTTCAATTTGTCAATAAGATTCTTTGCATCATCATACTTCATTTTCAAGGTGTTTCTTTCATTAGTAAGCATATCAATTTGCTCAAGAGCTTCTTCAAGATTCTTCTGCAATTGATCCATATCCATAGAGATCTTACTCAAGCTGCTAGGCTTTCCTTGAATGTTTCTTCTCCGAGTAACTGTGCTTTGATACCAATTGTTAGAAATAGGAAATACTAAGAGGGGGGGGTGAATTAGTATTTCACAAACTTTTACTTTTGCCCACTTATGGATATAACAGATTACTTTAGTGCATGAAAAGCATAAGAAACTAAATAGCATACATAACAGTAAATGTAAAGAACTCATAACACATGATATGTTCTTGAGGAAACCCTGGCCAAGGGAAAACCCTAGTGGGGATGGTACCCACAAAGATCCACTAATCAAAAGATATCTGGTTAAGGATGTTGACCCTATTAGGAGCTTGTTACAATCATATAGTGCATCAGTCCTGGTTAAGGGACTATAGGCCTTGTTAGAAGCCTCAACCTTGTTAGGAGTTGTAGATACAAAACTTGATTACTAGATGAGCTCACTACCCAAACAAGTAATACAAATGTTTATTGATTACAATATGGTACTTCTTACAACTTTGCATCAACAACTTTCGCTACTATCACAATTTACATATATTACATGTTTTTTCAAGTATGCTTGGTACATCTTCATTTATACAAGATACAAACATAATATCTTTCTCTTGTCATCTTGCATATCTTTATCCAAGAGTAAACATCTAGGATGTCATCTCTTTATAATATTAAGTCATTATTTTGACAAGCAAAATAATCCCTTAATTCATTTACTAGTTTTGTCTTCAAAACTACACTGTCGGCTGTACTCTGTCATCGATAAAACAGTCATAACTTTGTTCGTACTATCCATAATCTTTTTCACACTGAGATGGTGTATCCTTGGACACCATAGAGTCTATGTTCAACTGTGCAAACTCTGATCATGCTCCAATGAATGTCACCAAAACAAATTGTATCGGGTGCTCTGTTAAAATCACTGTTTCATACTTAGACAATTTTAGTCTGTGATCTTCCATAATTACTTTCCAGCTTATGTGCTCTTCATAGGGAGCATATTTTTCCATAATGACAACATTCATGTACATACCTTAGCCAAATTGCCAACACTATCTTTTAGATCTTGGCTAATCTTTCATAGTATTAGAGGGGATTTGTTTTTTTATAGGTCACTACAATTTTGGTTAGGATATGGAGATGTATGGAACAAATTAACTGAAGCTAGGAAAGGATAAGGTTTTTTTTAACCCAATTTTGATACCATTGTCCAATAATTTGGGAAGATTCATCTTCTTCTACAACATATACATTGGTTGCAACTTGCAAAATTTTGTATGCCCAAATTGGTGCTAGTGTATTGACATTTACTAGCACTCATTTCTTTATTCATGATGTTTCCTTGCATCTCTCTATGAGCGCAAGTCTATGTGCCCTTGGTGTCCACGTGATTCTTCCTATAAGTGTTTTGGTCATTACAATTTTCATGGCCTCCCTGTTGAAATGAAACTTTCTTTATGGTAGGATTTCCACAAGTTGCATTTTTCCATGGCCGAGTTGGGGTATATCTATATTTCCACATGGCTTTGTTAAGCCTAGTTAGGTGTCCTAGTTATTTTTCCCCATTTGAATTTTTCTAGGTGAGGTTTCGAGGAAGTTGTGGGTTTGTGAGTGGTGTCAAATGATATTTGAAATATCTCCCTATTATCTTGGGTGGTTTTTCCACCATTCTAGGTAAAATGATCCCATCCCACATTTTGTGAATAAACTCACATCTATATGTAGACCCATTCTTCCTTATTCATTTAGGAGATTTATGTTGATTTGTATGCTTACATTCTAGCTAATCTTTCAATTATAATATAGTACGAGTATCAAGTATGTTATTGTTATACACTAAGTTTGCACCCTTGTTTCAAGCTATCACAGTCTTGATAACCTAGTATAACATGGGAATCATCTCCAGGTGTGGGACCTATGCTAACTGAGATGAGACCTCCAAGTTCTAGGCTGGTTCCTCTTGGATAATCACCTTAATTTGCTTCTTAATAGGAAAAGTAAACTTTTGAGGGAAAGGGATAGAAGGAATGCTTGGAAAGGGAAATGACTGAAAGCAAACTACCTACTAGGTGATACACCAAAATTAGGGTTTGGATCTCAGTATAGAGGATGAAAATAATGAACAACTTAGGTCTAGGAGATCACAACTCACTAAATAGGCTTGCATAAGTATTTCATAGAAGGGTCTGCAATAGAAAGAGGTTATTCAGGGAAAGAAAGGATTTCACAAACAATAGCATTCCTAAGGGATTTAGACACAATTTATGACCTACAAACAAACATTCACCTCTGCAACTCGGTATAGGAATGAGATAGATAGTCAAGGGGTTGAGGTATACCCACAAGAGAATTCAAATCAAATCACCCACAATAATACACAAAATTGTAGAAAGAGAGAGGGATCAAGAACCCTAAGATAACACCAAAAACATCATATACTTTGATTCATTAAGAGATGATCCAAAGAAGGAAGCATAGGGACATGAAGGATTGTCACAAAATACCTCTGTAATATCTGAATCATCAATGAAAGATTTACAACTGTATAAGCCAGAGGGTAGAAATGATACCACAGATGACCCTTAAGAAAAGTGAAATTCTTTTACAATTGTCCAACTCTAAACTCAAAAGCTCTAAAAATACAATATATACATACTCAACTGCACACAGGCAGGAGTCAAAAACCTAACTAGGGTTACAAAATTAAACAATGATATCAAACCCTAGGGTACTGATCACCTATTATGAAAATCTCTAAGAACACCAGTGATCAAATCATATCTTTCTTTGTGGGCATCCATTCGGTACTGAGCTCACCTGCAAACACAACAACCTTGACTTACCAACTCACTTGCAACTCCACTACACCATGAAGGCTCCAAATCTGATCTGGAAGATATCTGTATTTTCAATAATAACACTGGCAAAAGGTGTTGCCAATCCATTTAGCACCTTTGACATGACATGGTACCTTGTAATGTCATCCAACACTCATCTCCATCGCCCCCTCAACCATAACCGTCCTGAGACTTTATTTCCTGAGCTACTCGACATCGTGCATGGCCGAAAGAAGGCAAAACCGTCATAGAGACATTTGAATTTTGAAATATAACGGCTAGTGGAAAATTTTAAAATGTAACCGTCGATGAGAAACCCTTCCCAGCAGATGAACAGCTATGATGCACCTAAAAATGACTTGAAAACCCATCTTTGACAAGTTAAAGCCACCATGGAAGTCAGTGGCCAATGAGAATCGAGCATGTTGGCACACCTGTCATTTTGGTCATACCTCAAGCTTTTCCTTCTTAAGTTATTCGGCGACTACATGACCGAAGACTTTTCTCTAAGTCACAAAAAACTTCAGATAACCCTGGTCTGGTTAAGCAAATACATGAACAAAGTGGTCGCTGAATTTTTAAGTCTTTTGGTTAACCCTAGTTAAGTCTAGCGAACAAGACAAAACCCCTAGTCGTTGATTCATGGAAGCTTGCTAAGCCCGGGCCCATTTTCCACTTGGCAATCTTTCATTCACCCTGACTACTTTGTAGGCATACACCTCAGCACCTCTTTGACATCGGACCCACCAAAAGCAAGATTCCAATCCAGCAGCGAGAACATGATCTCATGTGCCTTGAATATTCCTTCCAATCATGCACCAGCCGTAGATCCATTTAGAACTGGGACCCCTTGACACATCAGATCCTCTAACAAATCCTCATCAGAATATGGAAACCAATCATATTCGAGAAAGTTAGTAACATGCGAAACTGGCCCCACCTGACATTCATCCTCACTTCGGCCAATCAGAAGATGGCATATCACCCTGACCTAGCCTTGGACCCACTGATAGGACTTTGAACACTTGGCAAATATGACGGCCAGTGTAAGATCTCATGTGTTAGAAAACCTCTTCATGAAGATACACTAGCTGTCAATCTTCATCCATCTAACATCCCTGTAGAGACTCTGACATGGCCCCACTGACACATCCCAATCATCACTATGTGGACCAATAGAAGACGAGCACATCAGCGAATGAGGACCCACCTAACAAAGCCCAGAGATAAAGTAAGATCGATGGTAGGTGCATGATATCATGTGTCAGAAAAGCTCTTTCAGATCATGCGCCAGCCATTAGATCATCGTCGACTAACAACCATCAAGCCTGCACTGACATGGCGTCGAATCACAAGCCTTAACCAATCATAAGTGCATAGCTCAGACTACATGGTCGGACCCACTAACAAAAAGATGACTTACCTCAGGTAGGAAGATCAATGATCATTGCATAATCTCATGACTCTGACAAATCTTATGAGAACTTACGCCCATCATTAGATTAAGATGGTGTCAGAGAGCCTGGGCCCAAAAATAAAAGGCGTCAGGACTTAGAAAAAATTAAAGCACTAGGCGCTTAGACTTAGGGAAATATTAAAGCACATGAAAATATGATCACTTAAGTGGCCGAAAAGGTAATGCAAAAATATAATAGGCCAAAAGGATTTTTTAGGGTTTTAAGGGTCCAATGACTACTTTATGAATTTTCTAACCTACAAACTAGGGAGTAAAACAATTTGCAGAGGCCAGAGGACAAGGCACAACTTCATGAAATTTTCAGGGATGCCTGGTAGGATAAAAATAGAGACCCTAGGATGGATCTTTAGCCAAATTTGTATAGGATAGGAAAATTATGGTAACATTTTGGTGACTTCTGCTGGATGTCAGCCTGCTAGACATGGAAAACTAGTGGCCTATAAATAATCCATTGGGCATGGGGTCATTTCAGGAACACAAAACTTTGACAGAGACAAAACTGGGACCAGAGAGATAAACTTGTGCACAGGCACTTCTTGAAAAGTAGGAAACTAACCTAGAAAATAAGGAAAGAAGGCAAGAAAACATATTTACAAAATTTACAGAGAGGGGTTAACCTCAAAATAGGGCTTCAAGTGGAATCCATTCACTGATATTGGCAAGGTATCTCCTTCAAGAGTTGATAGCTAAAAAGCATTGGGTCCCTTTCACTCTATTATAACAAATGGTCCACCCCAAAATGAATCAAATTTTGTATGTCTACCAGGCTTGGATCTGAACTCATCCCACTTGAGGACTACATCCCCAACTTTGAAGTTTCTAACCCTGACTCTTTTATCAAAGTTTCTCTTTGTTTGGATCTAATGGAATTCCATATCCTACATTTATTTGTCTCTGATCTCTTCCAATTCCATCAACTGAGCATACCTGATCTGTAGGGGATCCCCTTCTTCAAATAGGGCATATTGAGTAGCTAAGTCTAGAGCTGGTAATTCAGTTGAAATGGACAACTTAGCCTCCTTTCCATACACTAGCATATAAGGAGAATTCCCAATAATCTTCTTTGGAGTAATTTTGTCTAACCATAAGGTAGACCCAAGTTTAGTATGCCAATCCCTCCGGTTGTCTTGCAGAGTCTTCTTGATTATCCTAATCAAGTTCTTATTTATTGATTCAGCCAGGCCATTGCCTTGAGGGTAATAATTGGAACTGGTATTCAGATAAATGCCATTCTTGACTACCCACTCTGAGACTTTGAGGCCTGTGAATGCCAATGCATTATCTGATATGATGGAATCAAGAGTGCCAAATCTATGAATTAAATCATCATAAAAACTTAATACAACACTCTCATTTGATTCTTTTAATGCAATTACTTATGTCCATCTAGTGAAATAGTCAATTGTAGTAATTATCCACATATGTCCTGCACTAGATGGAGGATTGATCATGCCAATGAAGTCTATACCCCATTTCATGAAAGGTTGGTCTATTCTGACTGGCTATAGGGGCAAGGCTGCAAGCCTTTCTTTTCTTGCAAACATGGCACACTTGATGCATTTTCTCGCATGCTCATGACTATCCTTAAAGATAGATGGAAAATAGTATCCAGCCCTCATGATTTTAAAAGCAGTAGTCCTAGGAGAAAAGTGACCTCCAGAAGGTCCATCATGAAATTCAAATAGGACATTAGCTATCTTTTCTAAATCAATGCATCTTAAAAGGACACCATTGTGATCCTTTCTAAAAAGAACTTCATTTATCAACACAAAAGGAACAGATTGTAACCTATAATACCTTCTTTTTGCTGAATCTAGGCCTACAGGACATTGTCCTGTCTTTAGATAATTGATCATATTAGGCAACCAAATTGTTGCCTTGGCTTGTTCTTCTATAGAATGCACCACCAGAGATGCATCTATTTTCTCTAATTTCTTTGAACTTTCATCTGATGCCAAATGCTCACAAAGACCTCTTCCTCTAACCAGCTTGGTAGTTTGGATATCTATGTCATATTCCATCACCTTGGTGATCCAACCAGCTCTTTTCTCATTTAGGTCCTTCAAAAGCAAAAATTCTTTGACACTTGGATGAGTAACTTTCAAGTGTACCTTGCTATGGGTCAATAGATATCTGAACTTTTTAAGGCTCTTCACCATAGCAATTACATGTTTCTCTACAAAAGGGTATCTCTGTTCATATTCTTCTAAACCTTTGCTAAAGAAAGCAATAGGATGCTCCAATCCATCTGAATTTTCTTGAGTCAGCATTGTAGATATAGAATCATGACCCCCATAAGCATAAAGGATAAAATCCTTACTGAAATTTGGGTTTAGGAGATAAGGGGCTTTTGTCAAGGCCTCTTTGATAGCCTAGAAACTGGCTTTCCCTTCTTTGGTCCAACTAAAAGCTGAACTCTTCTTTAACATGGTTGTCAAAGGCTTGAGTAAATATGCAATGTTAGGCAAGAAACTCCTAACAAAATTAATCTTTCCTATGAAAGATTGGAGACTTTTCTTATGATGTGGCAATGGTAGCTCTAGGATGGCTGCAATTCTCTTAGGATTCACTATGATCCCTTCTTTGGATACTACATATCCCAACAATTTTCCTTCATGAACTACAAACACACACTTCTTGGGATTAAGAGATATCCCAAATTCTCTACACCTTTCAAAAATCTTCCTCAAATGTTTGATGTGATCTACTGCATGCTTTGAATAGACAGTTATGTCATCTAAGTAAAAAAGTACAAACTTGTACATTAGGCTCTTAAAGGCCATATCCATTGCCTTTTGAAATGTAGCACCTGCATTTGACAAACCAAAGGGCATCTTTTGATAAGCCATGGTCCCCCACTTGGTTGTAAATGCAGTCTTATATTGATCCTCTTCATTCACTAAGATCTGATTGTATCCTGAATAGCCATCCAATAATGAAAATCTCTCAGATCCAGAGACACATTGTAAGATTTTTTCCATAGAGGGTAATGGATGGCGATCTTTTAGAGAGGCCTTGTTAAGATTCTTGAAGTCAACACATAACCTCAAATCCCCATTCTTCTTCCTGACAGGAACAAGGTTGGAAACTCAACTATTATGCTTGATGGGGTAGATGATACCACTTTCTATCAATTTGATCACTTCTCTATGCATAAGTGGCTCAAGCTTGGGATTAATAGGCCTTTGCTTTTGCCTCACTGGATTTGCATTAGGCTCTAATTCAATGGTGTGCTGAGCAAGAATAGGATCAAAACCTTTGAGGTCTTCATATTGCCATGCAAAAATGTCACTAAATTCTTTGAAAAGTTGCGTGTAATCTTGCCTTTCCAATTCAGTGTTCACTTTTCCAAATTGTAAGCTCTTACCTAGTTCCAACTCCAATTCAACACAATTTTCTTGTTGAACTACCAGGCCAACTTTGCTTCTCTTAACTTCTTCATCCTTGTTGAAGACAATCTCTAAGGTGACAAGACCTCTAGGCATCTTATTAGACTTAAGTTGTATCACTTGATCACCATAGTTTTATGATAGCCTATCTTGATTGTACTCTAAAAAAGCATCTTCTTCAAATAAGAATTGTAGAATTTGTTCATCATTGTCAAACACTTGCCAATTGACATCATTATCAAGAATAGAAGGTCTAACAATCACTTTGATATGTTTTTGATCTACCTCTTTTGAAATGCTATTTGGAATATCATACTGAGATCCAACAACAGCTAACCTATCCGCATTTTGATTTATCTTCCTAGGGATAGCAACAATGTTGAAAGCACAAAAATCTTCAATTGCATCCCAAAATCTATGTTTGTATGCTTTCAAAGTGTCATTTTTGGTTGCACTTATCCCTCTTACTTGGCTGACAACTAACTCACTGTCACCATAAAATTTTAAGGCTTTAAGCCCTCTTTTCCTAGCCCACTCTAGTCCATTGACTAGACTTTCATACTCTACAGTATTGCTAGTGTAGGAGAAACTAAATCTAAATGTAGTATAATACCTTTCTCCTTTTGGGGACACTAGCATAGCACCACCACCAGAACCATGTCTACTTCTAGCCCCATCAAAAAATAATTCCCTAACCTAATTGTTCTGATCCTCTAAATCAGTGTCTTCCTTGAGAAGGCTTGGTTCTATGGCTCCACTTTCTTGTATTAAATAACTTCCCAAACCAAAATCCTAGATTAGATTTTCTTGGGCCTCTGAAGCTCTTTCATCTAGTAAAAATATCAGGGATACTTTCTATCTTAGTGTCTACTTCACTAATGGTTTGGAAGTCATTGTTATCAAATATAGGGTAGTTTACATTGATGGTATTGGACACATATGGTTCTATATGGTGTGCTGCCAATGGTTTTGACTTAATGGTGACCTTGGTCCCATACCTTATATGAAAAAGCATGTGAGACCAGTCAGAAGATACGTAGCCTCCTATCTTGGTTGTAAACTCCCTTGAAAGACATATAGCAAATAATGCAGGGAGATCTATGATATATATATCAAGGAGGATAGAGAAGTTAGGACTAGCATGTAGGATTAGATTGGTATCCTTGGCCACACCTATAGTATTGACTGAGGATCCATCAAGTTGTGTGACCTTCTTTTGGAAGGGTTCATATTTTAGTCCTAATTGGTCAACCACCTTTTTGGGCATTACAGTGCTAGTAGCTCCACTATCTACCATACAATTATGCACTAAAGATTTTCCAATAATTAGAGATACATAAAAGGGAGGTGGCTTTGAATTCCTACCTTGTGTGGAATTGCCTTTGGAATTGCTACTTGGAGCCTCCTTTTCTTGATCAGTGTTAACCAACACTGGCTTTGTAGCTTCTTTTGTAGGTTGAGGAGTTGTTGCCTCTGTCATAGCCTTCTTCAAAATTTAAGGCTATCCTGGAAGAGCCAAAGAGTCCCACATGGACATGGTGACATTCACCTTCTTCATGTTGTCTACAATATTGAAAGGTGTCACAGTGTGTACTCTTTGTTGTGCTTTCACTATGATGGGCTCCACTTCTTTGGAATGTTGGCCTTCTTTGCTTGTGATGACAGGAACCTCCTTAGGTATGATGGGATTAGCTTGCTGCAGTGGCTCTATAGATGTAGTGGCCTTAGTACCAGAATCTGCTCTCTCCATGTCTTGAGCTCTCCTTTTTGCTCTTGTATAGGCAACAAAAGAAACTTCATCATTGATTGCATTGAAGTCTGGTTACTCCCAATTGAAAAGAGTAGTCTCATTCTCTTGTGATTCTTGTTTGGGCACTGAGCCATTGGATTAAGCCTCTGATTGAGCTTGGGAGGCATTTTGAACCATTAGATCTTGGTTCATCCATCCATTTGAACATGTAGCCTGATTGTGAGGCTGATTACAAGGAAAACACCATTCATTATCCATAGCCATATTGTTTTGACTAGGAACCATATCCCTCACTGGATTTGCATAATTTAGAGGTGCAGGGTTATATGGTTGGAATGGTCTCTGATTAAAACTTTGCCTTTGTCCTTTATACCCTCCTTGGTATGGTGGCCTATTTTGTTGATAAGGCTATCCTTGATTTTGATATTGCTGATTAGGACCTTGGCCTTGTGGCTAAAATGGTGGTCTGATTACTTGACCTTGTTTCTTCAAATTTGTGACCTCTTTAGTTAAGGTCTGCAAAAAATTTGTCATTTCTTGCTTACTGCTTTCTTCACTATTCTTTATCTCTTGAAGCTCTTGAGAGAAACTTGTTCTCAGCTCTTGACCACTGGAACTAGCCTAAGGTGCTAATATGGTGGGAATAGGGGTAAATGGGGGTACTTGTGCAGGTGCAGTGGGTTGAAGGCTAGGAAAGATGGGCATTGGAGGCCTTCTAGAAATCATGTTTACTTGAATCAAACAATTTCTAGCCTTGACAGCTATGTCAAAGGCTTGGGGTAAAGAAGTACCACCCATGGACTGGATCATGATAGAAATTTGACCATTTAGACTTTGCAAGTAGTATAGGAAATCATGGTCAGCTGATGGTCTCACAGAGACTAGAATTCTATTCCATGTTTTGAGGAATCTACTATTGTAATCTGTCATCTGTTCTTGAGGGTCTCTCTTAATGGTTGTTAATTGCTCTACCAAAGACAAGTTATCTGATTTATCCTCAAAATGCTTACTTAATGCATCTCCTAATTCATCCCATGAATTAACAGAACCAACAGTTAAAGTTCTAAACCATTCAAGAGCCTTACCTTTTAGAGAGGCTGCTAATAATTTTGTGGCCACGTCCTCTTGAGTAATATTATGTATGCTGCATATGGTGGTCACATCTCTTATGTGTTCAAAAGTAGTTGTCTACCCTTCACCTGTGAAATTAGGTACACTCTTTAGTGCCACCAAGGGGACATCATGATGTTGTCCCATGAATTAACAGAACCAACAGTTAAAGTTCTAAACCATTCAAGAGCCTTACCTTTTAGAGAGGCTGCTAATAATTTTGTGGCCACGTCCTCTTGAGTAATATTATGTATGCTGCATATGGTGGTCACATCTCTTATGTGTTCAAAAGTAGTTGTCTACCCTTCACCTGTGAAATTAGGTACACTCTTTAGTGCCACCAAGGGGACATCATGATGTTGAGAAAATACCAAGGGACTTCCTTGATTGAATGGTGCAAAGGAAAAATGTCTAGCCATTGCAGGAGTTGTGATTTGAAGATTAACAACTATGTGAGTTGTATTTGCTACTAGATTTGAATCCTCCTCTAGATCTTTGGTTAGAGATCTTCCTCTCCTTCTGGAATGAAAGGGAAAAGGTCTCCTTTCTGAGGTATCAGGAGGTGTTGATTGAACTCTCCTTACAGGGGATGTTCTTTGAGGATCTCTACCTTTATGACTTCTCTTTGAGGATCTCTACCTTTGTGACTTCTCTTTGAGGGAAACTCTAAAAATTTAGTGGGCTTTGAGCTCCTAGTCTCAATATTTCTCATAAACCTTGAACAAGGTTAGCCTGGATCTTTGAAATCAGTGGAGTCACCAGATATACTTGATAGAACACTTCTAAAAGTTGGTATTATACAATCTGCATATCAGAGATAACATAATCCTCAAACAATGAACTTCTTGTGTAGTCCCACCAACCATGCCAGAATTGTTATACAGTAAGTTTGCACCCTTGTTTCAAGCTCTCATAGTCTTGATAACCTAGTATAACATGGGAATCATCTCCAGGTGTGGGACCTATGCTAACTGAGATGAGACCTCCAGGTTCTAGGCTGGTTCCTCTTGGATAATCACCTTAATTTGCTTCTTGATAGGAAAAGTAAAATTTTGAGGGAAAGGGATAGAAGGAATACTTGGAAAGGGAAATTACTGAAAGAAAACTACCTACTAGGTGATACACCAAAATTAGGGTTTGAATCTCAGTATAGAGGATGAAAATAATGAACAACTCAGGTCTAGGAGATCACAACTCACTAAATAGGCTTGCATAAGTATTTCATAGAAGGGTCTGCAATAGAAAGAGGCTATTCAGGGAAAGAAAATATTTCACAAACAATAGCATTCCTAAGGGATTTAGACACAATTTATGACCTACAAACAAACATTCACCTCTGCAACTCGGTATAGGAATGAGACAGATAGTTAGGGAGTTGAGGTATACCCACAAGAGCATTCAAATCAAATCACCCACAATAATACACAAAATTGTAGAAAGAGAGAGGGATCAGGAACCCTAAGATACCACCAAAAACATCATATACTTTGATTCATTAAGACATGATCCAAACAAGGAAGTATAGGGACATGAAGGATTGTCACAAAATACCTCTGTAATATCTGAATCATCAATGAAAGATTTACAACTGTATAAGCCAGAGGGTAGAAATGATACCACAAATGACCCTTAAGAAAAGTGAAATTCTTTACAATTGTCCAACTCTGAGCTCAAAAGCTCTAAAAATACAATATATACATACTGAACTACATGCAGGGAGGAGTCAAAAACCTAACCAAGGTTACAAAATTAAACAATGATATCAAACCCTAGGGTACTGATCACCTATTATGAAAATCTCTAAGAACACCGGTGATGAAATCATATCTTTCTTTATGGGCATCCATTCGGTACTGAGCTCACCTGTAGACACAACAACCTCGATTTACCAACCCACCTGCAACTCCACTAAGCCATGAAGGCTCCAAATCTGATCTGGAAGATATCTGTATTTTCAATAATAACACTGGAAAAAGGTGGCACCAATCCATTTAGCACCTTTGACATGACATGGTACCCTATAATGCCATGCAACAGTCATCTCCATCACCCCCTCAACCATAACCATCCTGAGACTTTATTTCCTGAGCTACCCGATGTCGTACATGGCCGAAAGAACGCAAAACCCTCACAGAGACATTTGAATTTTGAAATATAATGGCTAGCAAAAAATTTTTAAATGTAACCATTGATGAGAAACCCTTCCCAGTAGATGAATGGCTATGATGCACCTGAAAAGGGCTTAAAAACCCATCTCTGACAAGTCAAAGCCACTATGGAAGTCAACGGCCAATGAGAATCGAGCACATTGGCACACCTATCATTTTGGCCCTACCTTGAGCTTTTCCTTCTTAAGTCATTTGGTGACTACGTGATCGAAGACTTTAATCTAAGTCGTGAAAAACTTCGCATAACCCTAGTTTGGTTAAGCGACTATGCGAACAAAGTGATCGCTAAATTTCTAAGTCTTTCGACTAACCCTAGTTAAGTCCAGTGAACAAGAGAGAACCCCTAGTCGCTGATTCATGGAAGCTTGCTAACCCCGGGCCCATTTGCCACTTGGAAATCTTTCATTCACCCCAATTACTTTGTAGGCATACACCTCGGCACCTCTTTGACATTGGACCCACCAAGAGCAAGATTCCAATCCAGTGGCGGGCGCATGATCTCATGTGCCTCAAATATTCCTTCTGATCATGTGCCAGCCATAGATCCATTTAGAATTGGGACCCCTTGACACATTAGATCCTCTGAAAAATCCTCATCAGCATATGACAACCAATCATATTTGAGCAAGTCAGAAACACGTGGCATTGGCCCCACTTAACATTCATCCTCACTTCGGCCAATAAGAAGATGGCATATCACCCTGACCTGGCCTTGGACCCACTGACAGGACTTTGAACACTTGGAAAATCTAACGGCCGGTGCAAGATCTCATGTCAAAAAACCTCTTCATGAAGATACGCCAGCCGTTGATCTTCATCCATCTGACATCCTTGCAGAGACTCTGACATGGCCCCACTGACACATCCCAATCATTGCTATGTGGACCAATAGAAGATGAGCATGTCAGTGAACGAGGACCCACCTGACAAAGCCTGGAGATAAAGTAAGATCAACAGTGGGTGCATGATCTCATGTGTCAGAAAAGCTCTTTCAGAGCATGTGCCATCCATTAGATCATCATCAACTGACAACCACTAGGCTCGTGCTAACATGGCATCGAATCACAAGCCTTAACCAATCATAAGTGCACAGCTTAGACTACGTGGCCGGACCCACTAACAAAAAGATGACTCACTGCAGGCAGGAAGATCAACGATCATCACATAATCTCATGCCTCTGACAAATCTTATGAGAACTTACACCCATCGTTAGATTAAGATGGTGTTAGAGAGCCTGGGCCTGGAAATAAAAGGCGTCGGGACTTAGAAAAAATTAAAGCGCTAGGTGCTTAGACTTGGGGAAATATTAAAGCACATGAAAATATGATCACTTAAGTGGCCGAAAAGGTAATGCAGAAATATAATAGGCCAAAAGAATTTTTTAGGGTTTTAAGGGTCCAACGACTACTTTATGAATTTTTTGACCTGTAGACCAGGGAGTAAAACAATTTGCAGAGGCCAGAGGACAAGGCACAACTTCATGAAATTTTTAGGGATGCCTGGTAGGATAAAAATAGAGACCCTGGGATGGATCTTTAGCCAAATTTGTATAGGATAGGAAAATTATGATAACAGTTATAATATGATGTGAAAATTCCTCAAAATAAATATTCAAGAGTAGTATATTATCTTCATTCATTTAAAAATGAAAGTGTGCATTCAAAAGATACCTATGATTGCCAAAAAGGAATGAGGAAGAAAGTAAATATAAATCAACTTAAAACAATTCATCACATGCAACAACTAGAAATTCTAGGTACTAAAGGGTATAGATAACCAACCCAAATATAAAAGGACAAAAAAAACATACTTTGAGAAAAAATTTTAAAAGTATATGTATTCTAAAAAACCTCCAAAATGTTTTTCTAGCTCTACAAGATTCACAATCAATGGACGCACAAATAAAATTTATGAGCTTGAGAGTAAAATTTTGTATATTTGGACTTGATAAGTGATAAAATTTACAAAGCCCAAAATATGATAAAACTATCAACACCACTTGCTCACCAATATTTGACACTGTGTACCCAAATTATGATGAAAAAATTAAATCTTAAGGAAAAGATAGGATTTGAGAAGATGTAGTAGGCTATATTGTTAATTTTAGCATGACATCCTATTAATATTAAAAAATATAGTATGTTGATAGGACAATATAAAATTACCTTAAATTGCCCATAAAATATTTTTTATCAATAAATATGAAAAATCAGTTCAATATACTAGCCATAACATGAAATATTATTTTTGTATTAATGTCATAAAAGATAGGACCAAGAAAAAGGATTGTAATACCCAAAAAATGGGCTATAAGTTCATTGACCTACATCATCAAATCGAATGAAATCGACATCAAAATCCTAACCTAAGGCACATCTGAACATCATCAAATCCTAATTCATCATCTCAAATTCTGCATCAGGGAATATTCCTAGTAATATTCCTAATTATCATAATTATCTTTAATTTAATGATTATTTGGCGATAAATCCTATTTATCCTAAAGTTTGATTAATTGAATATTCTCAATATTTAATTAATTAGATTTAATTTTGCCACTTAATTGTTTAATTGAAGTTAATTCTATTTAATCCTAAATTGTATTATTTAATTTTGACAATAAATCCAAAATTCTATGAATAATTGATTAAATTCTTATTTAATTAATTAAAGCAAGTTGTCAATTTTTAATAATATTGTTTTTGAATAAAAGTTTGAAAAATGATTGATTAACCCATAAATCAATTGTTTTATTTTTCAAAATCAGTTAAGTTGGAAATAAATCACTTTATTATTAAATTAATTCATATTAAAACATGCACAATCACAAAAGCAGACAAATATCAATTATCAATTAAATCTGAACTCTATTTTGAGTTAAACTCTACTTTTGCATGTTTTTGTGAGTTAATTATCCTTTATTTAAAAATAACTCAAAAATCAACCTAGTTATTTGAGTGATTTATGGCTTTTTCTCATGCACCTCCAAAGCCCTAGATTTCTGTAAATTAAGGCTTCAGCTCATCTCAAATCATCCACAAGAATTGCATAATCACGTTGCTGAATTGGAGACTGAAGAATCATCTTTGTGAATCCCAGCTTTGTGAGATCATTCATATTTTAGCATATCATATCAAGTTTTCATATAGAATAGTTTCATATCAGTTTTCATTATATCATTGCATATAAAATATAAAAAAATAGATTAATTGCATTCATATTTCATATCAATTTTGCATTCAAATCCTTCGTTTAGGTGTCGTCAAGGTCACTGATCTCAATAACAATTTGAGAACATCATACTCACACCTATTAGAAGGCAGTAAATTGCCTGGTTAGTTTAGCTTTCAATTCATTGCACAATTTCATTTTTGCTAACCTCTAATGTTTTACTAAAGTGTTGTGTCTACAGATCAGGTACAAAATTCACACACACATTTCTGGCACCCACCGTGGGGCCCTAAAATGGGTTTCCAATTCAATTCTATCAATTTTTGTCTTTTTCTCCTTGGTTTCTATGCAAAACTATGATTTTTAATTTCTATCCATACAATCTTCATACGAGTTTCTGACAAAAGTCATTTCGCACTGCACCCACTGTCGTATGACAGTCTATCAGATTGAGGATCATGTCGTGTTGTACACACTATCATTTGAAAGTTAAACTATCATTTCATAGCATACCCACTGTCGTACGAGTTTCAGACTGTCGTCTGGTAATAGACCCACTGTCGTATGAGTTTCAGCATCAGATTTCAACTGTCATTTCATTTTTTAGGGCAGTTTGTCATATTTGGTTTTTAGATTTCGATTAACGGCTAATCTTAACAATTGAAATTCTCTATTTTTGATTGACTCCTATTGGTTTTGATTGGAAAAAGTGCAAGAATTGCTAAAAATAGGTAAAAATCTACTAAGCACATTGTGAGGAATTTAGGTAATCTTCTTAGCTGATAAGACTTCAATTTTGGATCTAAAACGAACATCTCATGTGTCTAGCTTGAGTGACTTTTATTGCTTTCCTATCACAGACTTCATTTGGGCTATACAAATGAACATAGTTTTCTTTCAGCATCTTTGTTACACATAGTAATTAGGCCCCATGAACACTATTTGTGACTCTTGAGAGAGTGAGTTTCCAGTAAAGCTCCTCTCAATGAAGGAACCCTTGTAGGTGGGGAGGATACTAAGGGAGTCTCACATTCCACTAGATCTGTGTGTCTTCAACTTTTGATCAAGGCATTCTCTCTCAAGAGAGGTTGATAGATCATAAGGGGTTGACGTCATAGATCTTTGTGAGATAATCTTGGTCTTAGTGTGTCGGATTTATCTATCTGCTTTGTTTGGGTTAAAAGTGAAAAGGCTAGGGGATTATGCTCTACTTCCTTTTTGGATAGTACCAGAAACCCAAATCCTTGAATCTGGAACCAGTCTCCATGTGGTATATCTTGTGAGTCACCTTTAGAGAGGGTTAACCATAGTGGAAATTCCCTTAATTGGGTCAACCACGTTGACATAACCTCAAGCGGTAATAGCCATTTTCACCGTGGTAGTGACAACCGCTATATAAATGTCCTATTGGAAGAAATCTCCATAGGTGTGGTCTCTTGTTGAGCTGTCAGATCTCCCTAGAAGATCCTGAAGATTAAGCTCTCGGACTGTGTCAAAACCCCGGTGCGCCTGGATTGGAGTTTGCCCTCTTGGATCATAAAAGTTGCAGAGTCAAACCATTACTAAAAACCCTAGCGAGGCCAAATTTTCATTTTCTAGGGTATATGTGCGTTATTGCAAAACATTTTTGGAACATAAACAATTAGCACTTCTGAGGATTAGAACGAATAAAATCAATTGATTGTTCATGCGCAAGGTTGCTTTTTCCCTTGTTCATTGTTTTCAGACATGCTTGAAATCACTTGCTTGCTATTTTTTGTGCTTGTTTATCTATCTAGTTATTGAAAACGGACAAATCTGTTACAATCCTCAAATCTGGACATTAAAATTTGCAAATAATTCGAATCTGAAAACTCAAAATTTGCAAATCTGAAGTAAAATTCTTTTCTAGAGTCAAAAGTCATCTCAAGAGGTCAAAAATTCATACAAGTTTCTATCAAGTGTCATTTCATTACTACCCATCTATCGTATGGTAGAGAACCCAGTGTCGTATGAGTCTTCCTATGAGTCAAATTTAAAAAGTCAAATCCTGCTAGCAACTGTCATGCGAGTTTTTGCAACTGTCGCACAAGCTTTTCAACTATCATTTCATAGCATACCCACTATCGTACAATTTTTGCAACTGTCGTACGAGATTTTCAATTGTCATTTCATAGCATACCCACTGTCGTACAAGTCTGCAGAGTGTCGTTTGGGAAAATTTTGAAAGTTGTCAAAAAATTGTCAGAATTGCCAGATACTTAGCTTTTTCAGCCTATTTCCAGAACCTGTCGAACAAATCACTGTGTCAGGAATAGAACAGTAGCTATTGAGAATCCAATCATTTTCCTAAAGTGGCATTTTGAATCCGATTTAGCCTTCTCTTTAATCGATTTGAGTCCTTTTCATCTTGTGTCAAAACCTTGTCATAACTATCAATCTTCAATCAATCATCAAAACGACTAAGTGTTGTGATATCTTGTCCGCTATCTTTTGGGCAATCTACCCATACATCTAGGGCATAGTATCCTTCACCCATGTCTAATCGAATCTTCAAATCAATCAAATCTTGACAAGGTTGCGTCATCTGATCATCTTGATTTAATTCATTCTTCAGTCATCTAGATCTTATTCTTTTATTTCACTCAAAGTTGATGGTGGAAACTAGAGCTTCCTCACACAAGAAATCTAGAGAAGCATCCCATACTTTACCTATAACCACTACTAGGGGTCCAACTCTTGAGCAACTCATCAGTTCTAGTCTTTACGAGGATGATGGTCTTGGCAACTTTCGATTAAAAGCTAGTTACATTCCTCCTCCATCAACTCACGGAGGTACTCAACAAACCCCACATCAATCTATTCCAGGGAGTCCACAAACTCCTACCATGTCTCAAGAAGGGACAAACTTTGGCTCTCAAAGAACTCAATCTCAACATGGTGCGGATCAGGAACCCACGCCTGAAGAAATTGCTCAATATCAAAATGATGATAACTTCAAATGAATGATGAAGCATTTCTTGAAAGAAGATATAGAGGCATACTTTTTACAATTAGCTCATCAAGGAGCTAAGCTTCCTCCTAATTTTAATGTCGAAGCTATCATCACACATGAGGAAGAAACTTTGATAATAGCCATGATGAAATAGATACATGCTTTACAAGTCAAACTGAATCAACTCAAAAAAGAGAAGGAACCCAAAGAGTTCTCCATGGAGGCTCTATGTCCTTTTCCATTTGACAAAGATTTTTACATGCTGCCATTTCCAAAAAGAGTGGAGATGCTGAAGTATGATAAGTATGATGGACACTCAGATCCTCAAGATCATGTCAGAGAATAATATACACAATCAATGGATTTCATGCATGAACCAACCTATCGGATGTGTCTCTTCCCTCGATCTCTAGGGGGAGCAGCCATCCACTAGTTCTCTAGATTGCCTTCTACTATCAAAACTTTTGAGGTGTTGATCAAATTGTTTTATCAGCAATACTCCTACAATATTCAACATCTAGTCACCATGATTGATATTTGTAATCTCAAGCAATATCCAGGGGAACCATTCCTAACATTTCTCAAGAGATGGAGGAAGAAGTTCTCTCTATATGCCAGACATATTTCAGAAATAGAAAAATTGGAAATCTTCATCAATAGCCTTGTTCCAAAAATCAAGTATCCTCTACAAATGCAAGATCATACATCTTTTGATAAGATGGTGGACAATGCTATCAAAATCAAAAAAGTTCTTGTGAAAAAAGGAGAAATCACACTTTAAAAAGACAAGCACGAATCAGGATCCAGTTCTAAAGACAAGAACAAAAATTGGAACAAGAATAAAGGCATCATCATAGATGGCATTGTTGATGCTATCCGTGCCCCATCAAAGGCACCAACTTACAACCTAACTCTTGGTTCCCAAGCCATTAAAGCTTCAGAACAAAAGTCATTCGAACCATTTCAAAAGAAGCCAGAATACAAATCTTGGGATAAACAACGAAAGTTCACTCCTCTTGGAGAATATTTAGAATCAGCTATGAAAACTCTACTAGTTTATAACATCATCTCTTTGCTAGCAATTTGACCACCTGATTCTGAGCCTAAGCCAAAATGGTGGAGATAAAATGAATTATGTGACTTCCATCGAGGTAAAGGTCACAAAACTAATAACTACTTTTAGTTGAAACACACCATTCAAGATCTGGTTAATAGGGGAGACATCACAGTTGACAATCCTAAGAGCAATAATGATCATACAACATTCACAGGACCATTTCTGAAACATGGTCAAGAAGTTTCATCTTCTCAACCTAATATGGGGGCAAAAGTCAATTATGCTTACCCTGGAAATAATGCTACCATCAATATGGTTGAACCCTGTCTCTTAGAGCATTGCAATGTCATCACAATTGTAAGAAGAGATAGACAAAATCAATCCACCAACATAGTTACTCGATCACAAGCCCAAGCACATCTGAAAGGACAAATCTTGGATTCATCAAATGTCCCTAAGGTGCCCTTCAATCTTTCATCTGCTTCTAAACAGAAGGTTGCTTCCAAATCTTCCAATCCAAAGGATATGAGGCCTACATCTTATAGCATTGTTCAACAACTCCAACACACTAATGCCAAAATCTCCATGTTTGAGTTGCTTCAAATTCTCCAGCTCATAGAGCCATACTAGACAAAGCTTTGCTCAGTTCCAATGTTCTTGATGACCTTGATTTAGATAGGTTCCAGACTATGGTTGGACATCTTACATCTCCACAATATATCTCCTTTTCAGAGGAAGATGACAACTCCTTGAGTCACCCACATAATCAACCTTTGCATATAGAAGTCTTGATCCAAAACCATAGAGTCAAACATGTGTTGATAGATGGGGGCACTGGCCTAAACATTTGTTCTTACAGCTTGATCACACAATTGGGATTTTTAGAATTGGCTATTGATTCTCGAAAGAAGATCACCATAAAAGCCTATGATGAACAAGAAAGATCTTCTAAAGGCACCATTGTCTTACCTATCAGAGCAGGTCCAGTTATCAGAGATACTATATGTCAAGTTCTTGATCTACCTTTGGCCTACAACACTCTTCTAGGGAGACCATGCATACATGAAATGCAAGCTATTCCTTCTACATACCATTAATGTTTGAAGTTTCCTTATGAAGGAGTAGAGGTTACTATCCCCGCAGATCTGAATACAACTTGCAATACCTTGAAGGAAAGTGCAGATAAGCTTGTACCTAATAACAGAGAGCCTTCCATTGAACCAACTAAGGAAGCATCCACATCTAAAATAGAAGATCTTGCAAAAGAGGTTAATATCAAAGAAAATAGTATGGGAGAATATACCATCGAGCCAGTCTTATCTTTGACATCTCTCCCTATCTTGCCTAAGTCTTATGGGCAATCTTTGAAACAATCCAAACCAGACTCTAAAGAACCTCTTAAAGTATATAAAAAGAATTTTGTAGTAGAACAATTATCCAAGCAAGAGTTTGAAGAGGATGAAGCTGTGCTATCATGGCTATACAAAGATGAACCTGAATCTCAAGTTGTTCAAACTAGTGACTCTACAACACCACAGATCCCTTCTACTTCATATGGTCTAGGAAATAAATTGATAGCTAAGATGGGATATCCAGGTCAGGGACCTCTAGGAGTCAGAGGGAAAGGTCTTGTGGCACCTATTTCACATACAGGTAGGGAAAATAAGAATATTGTTAGCCTAGGCTTTAAGAAGAAACCCTATCACCTCAAAGGTAATTGTTCTCATGTCATAGAGTAGATCACACTAGGAGAACCTCTTCTTAAGAAAGAAGAAACAGAACCATCAGATAGTGATCCAGACAGCTCAAAACTCATCCCCTATGAAAAATTGCCTAAAGAGATCAAAGACCTTCTTGATGATAAAGATGATCCAATCAAAAGAATTAATGTAGTAGACACACAAGAACCTACTATCAACCAAGAGATAGTTGCAACACAAGAACTAGCTAATCTTGAAAACAATCAAGAAGAGGGAGGTGGTAGTGATTCTGAGACAGATTCCCATGAGTATGAATTCAAATTAGAATATGAGGGTAACCCTTCTTGGGGTATTCACCCTGACTTTACTCATTTTCTAAGATTTCCTAGAGATCTTGAATTAGAAGATGAATCTAATGAGTATGAATGGGGAGTCATTCCAGAATCAAATGAGCTTCTCACAGAGAAACATGTGGATGTTATTCACCAATATGCACCTCAACCCAACGTAAGTCTAGAGAAAAATGATGAACCTATCGAGTCTGATCCACCTATGGCTGAATTGAATTCCCACAATGACATTGAGCCTATTCATGAATTAAATGTCTTAAGTTGTAATATCACCTTTGAACTTAAGTGTCAGGTTAGGACCAATGATGACATATCCATATTCGTAAACACTATCTCCCAATCTTTCCCCACTTTGACTATCCAATATCCAGAACTTATTGATCAAACCTCCACAAATCCAAGCCATGGTATTTATACCTTCCCAAATGACTATGCCCTTGCTTTCTACCTCAATTTAGTTGAGCCTATGAGTACTTCCATCAGTGAACTGAGCATTAGCATGACAAAGTCAGACATCAAATATCTCAGTCAGAAAAATAAGAATAAAAAGAAAAAGAAAAAGAGTTCTGAGGGTGAAAACCACTTTGTGGCAGTCTCAGAACCTACAAAAGTAAAAATAAAAGATGTATCCAAAGGTGAAAACCTCTTTGAGGTGCCTAAGGATGAGATATTTGATGTCTTTTTGAGTCATTTATAGGATAGATCTCCAGTTCTAATTGAGCCCATTCAATCCATCAATTTGGGTACAACAGAGGAACCACAATTGGTACATGTGGCACAATCATTATCAGAAGAAGAGAAGAAAAAATTTACAACATTCCTAACAGAGAAGAAGATCAACTTTGCATAGAAATATTTAGATATGCTAGGGTTGGATCCTAATCTTATCATGCACCATTTATCTATAGCTCCTAATGTAAAACCTATCAAGCAAAAATTGTGAAAGATGCATCCTCATGTTGCACTCTTGGTAAAAGCTGAATTAAAGAAGCTCCTAAAAGCTGGATTCATCTGAGTTATTGACTATGTAGAGTGGATCTCTAATATTGTACCTATTTCTAAACCAGATGGATCAATCAGAGTGTGCACAAACTTTAGAGATTTGAATAGAGCGTTCCCTAAGGATGATTTTCCACTACCTAACATTGATATGATAGTGGACACGACTGCAGGTTTCGAGATGTATTCCTTAATGGATGGTTTCTCTGGATATAATCAAATAAAAATTGCTCCAAAGGATCAAGAGAAAACTTCTTTCACATGTGCATGGGGCACCTTCTGTTGGAATGTCATGCCATTTGGGCTTAAAAATGCTGGTGCTACATACCAAAGAGCAATGACATCTATTTTCCATGACATTATGCATCGAACTATGAAAGATTATGTTGATGATACTTTAGCAAAATATATGATTAGAACTAAACATCTAAAGGACTTGAGTATGATCCTAGACAGAATGGAAAATTTTAGTCTCCGACTAAATCCTAAGAAGTGTGCTTTTGGTGTCACTTCTGAAAAGCTCTTAGGATACATATTTTCAAAGAAAGGCATTGAAGTTGATCCAGCTAAAGTAAAGGCTATAATGGAGATGCAACCCCCTAAGAATATCAGTCAGATGAGGACATTACAAGGAAGATTTCAATCTATCAGAAGATTCATATCACAACTAGCGGACATATCACAGCCTTTTACAAAAACATTACATAAAGGTGTGACCTTTGCATGGAATGAAGAATGTGAGAACAAATTTAACCATATCAAGAAGTATCTATTAAATTTTCCTATCTTGATGCCTCTTATTCATGGAAAGCCATTGATCTTATATGTCTCCGCTAAAGATACATCACTGGGGGCATTGCTAGCACAACACGATGAAGATAAAAAGGAAAGAGCTATATACTACATCAGTAGAACATTGGTGGCATATGAAAAGAACTATTCAATGATTGAGAAAGCTTGTCTAGCTATGATCTTCGCATCACAGAAATTGAGACACTACATGTTAGCTCATACCACTCAATTGGTAGCCAAGATTGATCCACTAAAGTACCTACTAAGCAAAGTTTCCCTCACGAGTAGATTAGCTAAATGGGTCATGCTATTGAGTGAATTTGACATTGAGTATGTTGAGAGAAAAGCTATAAAAGGACAGATCATTGCTGATCAATTGGCTGAAGCACCATTGTTTGATGACACACCACTACAAATGGAATTCCCAAATTCCTCTATCATACATCTTTCTTCTAGAGAATGGCAATTATTCTTTGATGGCTCCTATACACAGAATGGATCCGGAGTAAGCATATTGTTCATAACTCCTCAAGGATACTCCATACCCAAAGCATTTAGATTAAAGTTTCCTTGCACAAATAATATTGCAGAATATGAAGCCCTTTTGAATGGCATGAAACTAGCAATTGAGTGGAGAGTGACAGAGCTACACATTCATGGAGACTCTCAACTTGTTGTTCATCAAGTCAATGATGTGTACCAAACTAAAGATGAAAAACTCATTCCTTACAAGAGAATGGTAGATGATCTTAAGAAGTATTTCATATCTATCACATTTGAGAAAATTCCTAGAATGGAGAACAAGGCTGCCGATGCAATGGCCACATTATCTACTTTATTACAGCAGCCTGAACATGAGCTATGCTACGATTTCCTAGTGTAAGCACTATCTTATTCTACATATGACTCCCCTAAAACCCACATGATCTGCACTATTGTAGGTCATGATTCATCTAGATATAAAAACCTATTTTCCTATCTCAAAGACCAAATCATTCCCGATACCTTCAACCACCATGAAAATAGATACCTTATCTGAAATGCCTCCTGGTATGTCATCATTGGTCATGATCTTTACAAACAAGGTCTAGATGGTATGCTACTTAGATTTTTAGAATAGGAAGAGTCTCAACATGTGTTAGAGGAAGTCCATGATGGTATTTGTGGGTCACACTTGAACGGTTTAACACTAGCTCAAAAACTTATTAGGGTTGGGTACTATTGGCCTAAAATGGAGAAAGAGGCTATCAAGTTTGCTAAGAATTGTCAAAAGTGTCAAGTACATGGCAACTTAATTCATGCTCCAGGGAGGGATCTAATCCCCTTTACAACATAATGGCCTTTCCATCAATGGGCATTTGATCTTATCAAGATGATTCATCCTCACTCTTCTAATGGACATACCCTTATAATCACAGCTATAGATTATTTTACAAAATGGGTAGAAGTAGTCCCTTTGACACAAGCAACTAGAAAGAAAATATCTATGTTCATATTGAACTATATCATACGCAGTTATGGGATACCTCATTCCATAATCATAGATAATGGTGGACAATTCAAGAACAAAGACCTAGATGATCTATGTGCCAAATTCAAGATCACACAAAATTGGTCTTATATCTACTATCCTCAAGGGAATGGACAAGCAAAGGCATCTAATAAGAATTTTTTGAAAATCTTGCATCGAACAGTTAATAAAATAGGAAGAGACTGGCATCTCATGATCAATCTAGCTCTCTGAGCCTACAAAAAAATATCAAAACACCTATTGGAGCTACACCTTTCACTTTAGTTTATGGGTCTGAAGCGGTACTACCTATTGAGGTTGAAATCCCATCACTAAGAATCAGAATGCATGGTCTAGTAACTGATGATGACTAAAGAGTGTCTAGGTTGCAAGAACTTGAACTACTAGATGAGCGTAGACAAGTAGCATATGATCATCTTAGAGTATATCAGAAGAGAATGTCTAGAGGTTACAACAAGAAAGTTAGACACAGATAATTTCAGGTTGGTGATCTAGTCTTGAGAGAGAATCCTAAAAATCAATCACATCAAGAACGCAAGGGGAAGTTTAAACCCAACTGGCTGGGTCCGTTTGTAATCACTACTACTTTTGGCTCTGGTGCCTATCAACTCTCAATGACTGAAGGAGAATAGATTCAAGAACCAATCAACGTTCTCCATCTGAAGAAATTCTACGCCTAAGGCATTCAGTCTATGGTAAAATGTCCTGAAGAAATCTCAAAAAATTGGAAAAAGTCCTGAAAAAAATGAACATCTTGGTGAAAACCTAGCAATAGGCGCCTTGATGATTCACAAACAAAAATTGAAAAAAAGTGAAAAATACAAAAAAATGAGAAAAAGAAAAGTGCCTTGGTGAAAACTTGGAAACAGGAGCCTTGGTAGCAAAAATAGAATCTCTGCCAAGATGGTGAAAACCCAGCAAATGAGCGCCACTTGTTTCAAAATGCTCCATCTATCAACGCAATCTTGGTCTTTCCTAGCTTTCAGTCTTGCTTTAGTTTGTACATATCTCCCGATTTGTTTCTATCTTCCAGTTTTCAATAAATCAGTTTGTACACCAATTGGCTCAAGCATCTGTATCCTATCAATGTTCAAACTTGGGGGCAATCAAAGTCATATCCTATGGCCTCCAATGTATCTTTAGATGTGTCATATCTAGTCAGAGTCCTTTGAAGCTTCATCCGAGTCATTCAGTCAGTCTCATCTCTAGAAAGGATTTTGCATCTACAACAATGCAATCAAACATCAAACTGAAAACAATCTATGCTTTTTACATGCTTTTATCTCCTTGTAAGCTTACTGATTCGCATTGAGATTTTTTCATTTTATGTCATTTCAAGCTCTTCGATGATGTCCTTTACAGGATTTAGAGAGTGATGACTGGGGGCATAATCTTTTCTTTTTTTTCTTCTTGCATGTGAAAATCTAACAACTTTGGAAATGCTGGATTGAAATGGTGTCAGACTGTAAGAGCCTCTATCTTGAATTGGATGGCCATGCGTACCTCGACCATTGATACCCAGAAAATTCAAGCGACTTTGATCTAACTATTGTCTTTTTGAGTGAGTTCTTTCTCCTACTGTGAAACACAATCTTGCCTAAGGATGTGGATGATAAAGGGTCACTATGGGTAATTCACACTAGATTTAGAATGATCTCTTGACTGTTTGATGTGTTTGCATGCAAGGCATATTCAGGTCATCATGACATTTATGTTTTGGTGCTTATACAAATTGTTATATCAAAATGGACATGATATTCAGGTCATCCTGGTGCTTGTGCCTTGGTGCTTATATCTAATCCGACATTCTGAAAATAAAATCAATATTCATATATCCATGGTTGTTGACCAGTGGGTGTTGTATTGATTCTTGCGCATACAAATCGATATTCATATGTCTATGGTTTCATAGCTAGTGGGCATTGTATTGATTTATCTGGTTACCTAAAAGTTCAATGATGATAACAAATCGACATATGATCAGTGAGTAGGTCCTAGGTCTTAGGTTGCATTTCATTCTGCATGTCTCTTTGCATTTTTGCATGTCTACATGATCTCACAAATGTTTGGAAACACTTCAAAGCTTAAACAATTCTTCATATCAAATGAGAGATGAGTCTCACTCGAAGGTCTCTTCACTGAACCGTAAGCAGTAACTTTCCTAGGTTAAACATCCTTTTGACATAAGACTAAGTACTTGTCTTCATCAACCTACAAAAACATATCATGTGTATTGCTACATTTACATCCCATATCATTACCATTTGTTGCATTACATTACATCTAGTGCATAAGCATAAATCATACATACATCTTTTCATAATCAATTACATTTGCATAACATCCATACATATGAAAGAAATCATTGCATTGCATTGATCCATACATACATTCTACACTACTCATGGCATAAGCATAACATGATATCATCATAAATCCAAACATGACAAGTACAAATGAAGTCACGATCCAAAATATCGATCTCATATATATCATCAACTCGAAATGTGTCAGGGATGCACTACTGGCACAATATAGAAAAGAATGAGCTCCTAAGAGCTATCATAGTTAGAACAGTATATTAGTAATCAAAAAGAATGGCGTATATCAAAACATAAGAACAAGAATCAACTATCAACATGCTCCTCTGCATCTAGTGGAGGAGGGGGTGGTGCATCTGGTATCACCTCTACTCTCAGTGCCCTAGCTCCCTCTAAGGCTGCCATGTAATCTGAATAAGTGGGTATTCTTTGCACAGCAGGGACAACAACATAATAGGCAGACACATAATATGAAGCCTATGAGGTCTGATGGGTCACCTCTATCTGTAATTTCTAAACCTCTTATCAAAACTCTGCATGAAGCTCTATATGTTACCTATCTACCTCTAGATACCTCTCCTCCCACCTAGCACTCTGTACCTTCAGGTCCCAAACCTAAGCTCTGAGACGTCTGATAGTCTCTGATGAAGTGAGAGGAATAGTAGGATCTGCCTCAACTGCTAACATCTCTGTGTCCTATGCTAGCTGCTCTAGCTGCTGGTCAGTGGTATCTGTTCTATGCGCCTTACAGCATCTAACCTCAACTCCTAGATCAAAAGTGGTATCAGCCTGTAAGGGATCTCCATCACCACCTACAAACTGCTTAGCTACTAAGACATCATCTACAGAACCAACACCACCCAAAGTACCTCTCACCCCTAGTCCATCTCTGTGAACCTGTGGATGTACCTGCTAAAGAAGTAGAAGGATCAGGGGGCCTCATATGTCCTGATGGTCTCTGAAGGGGGGCCATAGCTCTCTATCTAGGTGGTGTAGGATGCACTGCCTAAGGTCTCAGGCCCTGTATAGCAGGAGCACCCATAACATCCATCACCTCCTCCATGGAGGGTATCAACTCAGTGGGATCTAAGAATCTGTGAATGGGATGATTAGCTAGCCAAGAGATGTATCCATTTGTGACCCCTGCATCAACAACCTATGGACAGTAGTCCTAGTCTCTACCTATGATAGTGTTGTACTCCTCTAAACATAAAGAATAGGTGAGCCTCTATGTCCATCCAAGCCCAATCTCATGAACATTGTGCGCATATACAGTATACTCCTGTGGGGCATCCTATCTACATCCATACTGACGCCACACTCTAGTAATCAAAAATCTCTCCAAAATGGTGGGAGAATGACCAATGAGTACCCAACTCTGAAAAAGAAAACTATATTGCTCCCTCGCAGTGGGCCAGGCCTCTATCTGCAAGTAGGGTCTCTAATGCACAAATGTCATATCATCCAAGCATCATCTAAAATACTCAGTATGACCCATGCGGACCTATGTAACATAACCAACATACGTATATATCACTGGCTCCTATGGCTGACGTTGGGTCTAAAAAACCGGTCTCAAAACTGGGATATGCTCCTAGGTCCATATCTATAACACAAGAGCTCCAGAAGTGAAGCTCTTGCAATCCTAATACACAACCTCGTGCATCTCTAAAAACATATGTGCCAAAAGACACTGACCCCAAGCAAGCTCAATGGGAGTCACCATGAGAAGTGCTACCATCAGGGCCCATCCCATCAAGAAACCATTTTGCTGACAGCCTAGCATGATGAGCTCACCGATCATCCCAGCAATAATGCACTCTAAATGGTGCATCTGACCATATCTCTGTACAAGGGTCTCCCAGGAAATGGACCCCATCAACTATGTATCATCCCCAAACAGACGCCTAAAGACATGAAGACCAGTCTGGCTGAAACTCACATACTCAAGACGCCGACTACTATGGAATGGAATGCGTAATATCCTATAAACATCCTCTGGAGTCACAGTGATCTCTCCAATCGATAAATGAAACATCTATGTCTCATAATGGAATCTCTCGATAAGTGCAGTCAACAGGCCATGATTTACCCTAATATCAGGTAAATGGATCAAATACTCAAACCCGCATGTAGCAAGATGAACCCTCATAGGGTCAGGAAGTGAGCCACATAATCTCTGGGACGCTGGGTATGAATGTCGGACATGAATATCTAGATATGTGACCTATATCATACAAAAAAATGGAATTCTAATAGAAATTAGGTTCAACAATAGGCTAATAGTGCAGAAATTGAATGGTTTGGTATTTCAGAAGGTAGGTCAAAGAGTCAGCAATCAGATAGAACAATCAGAAAAGTCAAAATGTTGACCTAAATATCAGTTTTTAGCTCACTGTTATTCATACGGTAGTCCAGACTGGCACCAAAAGTTGTACGACACTCTACAATAGCCCATACAACAATCCATGGTCATACGACACTGGGTGCTTAGTCATACAAGTTTCGAGGGACCCGATGAAATGTCGTACGACTCATGGGTCCCTCTCATACGACACTGGGTGGGTCATGAAATGACAAAGCAAATGGAATTCAAATGTCCTACAAGTCTGGGTTGGGACTCGTATGATTTTTCATCATGCGAAAATTTAAAAATCAAAACGCATACGAAAAAATTCTAAAATGCTATAAAACATGAAAAATTTGAATTTTCAGAGGGGCACAGAGGTCCACATACCAGATGTCCATACTGTCAAGGTCTATCATGTCTCTTGCTGTGCTCAAATCGATGTGAACTCATAGATACCTTTGGTTCTCATTGTTCTACCATTTTCTTGCTCAGAGGGCTCCACAAGATCTCCAAAGTCAAAAGGTTGAAATGATTTGAAAATGACCCTTCCGGCCTTTATATAGCTTTTGACCTAATTTTCAAAAGTGCTCCATTTTTCACAAAAATTGCACCCCTGGCTAATTTCGACATTCCGAATCCATTTTCGGGATCAAAATTAAAATTTGAGATGATTTACTATGTCAAAATCATGATTTAAAATTTTTGGCCCAGGACGATCTACTGCTTGCATATTCGACCTTCGATCATCACAGAAATCCAGTATTCAACTTAATTGATTATCTTACATCAAACTATCAAAATTTCAACTTGATCAACCATGGTCAACTCATGGTCAACTCATGGTCAAACCTAGTCAAACTTGGTCTTTTGGACCTTCAAATGATGCAGAATGCGTTCTCGAACGTGTTTAACCACTTCTCAAATCAATTAACATGCTTCTCAACCATAACACTAACTTTTCTTGTCAGATTTCAATTTTAATCCTGAAGGGGACATGGTATTGCATATCATTCAAAGTTTGTAATCTAATTTGAAATCATATCTTTATGGAAATCATATATTTCCTCAGTAATCAAGACAACAACCACGTCTAGTTGTTGATTTATCAAAAGTCCTCATCACTCAGGGAAAATTAATCATCATTCGGGGCATATCAGATTCATCGAGATCCATATCAATCTGATATTCTCCTAATCTTGTAAATTGTATCAGCTTTTCATAACCATCGGTTCATTAGTGTTATTTCCTTGGTTCTTCGGTAACTGAAGGGTTCAGATGTGATACCTATGTGATTCTTGTAAAGACAATCGAGTCTGGAATCAGTCACTCACTTCTTCGCAATCATAAGGTTCAGAATCAGGCATTTTGATGCTTTTGTTTCATTGGTTCATCATTGCTATAGTGAACATTATCTTTGGTCATTCAAGACCTATTATCTTCATATCAAACTTCAATCATCTTCTGCTTCATATCAATATCAATTTCAAACATCAGTTTCATATCTTTATCAAACACAGACTGTCTTTGAACCACTGCGCTTCGCACAACAATTCAAAGAGGGGCAAAATGTAATACCCAAAAATGGGCTATAAGTTCATTGACCTCCTATATCATCAAATCGAATGAAATCGACATCGAAGTCCTAACCTAAGGCACATCTGAACATCATCGAATCCTAATTGATTATCTCAAATTCTGCATCAAGGAATATTCCTAGTAATATTCCTAATTATCATAATTATCTTTAATTTAATGATTATTTGGCGATAAATCCTATTTATCCTAAAGTTTGATTAATTGAATATTCTCAATATTTAATTAATTAGATTTAATTTTGCCACTTAATTGTTTAATTGAAGTTAATTCTATTTATTCCTAAATTGTATTATTTAATTTTGACAATAAATCCAAAATCCTATGAATAATTGATTAAATTCTTATTTAATTAATTAAAGCAAGTTGTCAATTTTTAATAATATTGTTTTTAAATAAAATTTTGAAAAATGATTGATTAACCCATAAATCAATTGTTTTATTTTTCAAAATCAGTTAAGTTGGAAATAAATCACTTTATTATTAAATTAATTCATATTAAAACATGCACAATCACAAAAGTAGACAACTATCAATTATCAATTAAATCTAAACTCTATTTTGAGTTGAACTCTGCTTTTGCATGTTTTTGTGAGTTAATTATCCTTTATTTAAAAATAACTCAAAAATCAACCTGAGTTATTTGAGTGATTTATGGCTTTTTCTCATGCACCTCCAAAGCCCTAGATTTCTATAAATTAAGGCTTTAGCTCATCTCAAATCATCCACAAGAATTGCATAATCATGTTGCTAAATTGGAGACTGAAGAATCATCTTTGTGAATCCAAGCTTTGTGAGATCATTCATATTTTAGCATATCATATTAGAATTTCATTTCTAGATTAGCATATCATATCAAGTTTTCATATAGAATAGTTTCATATCAGTTTTCATCATATCATTGCATATAAAATTAAAAAAAGTAGATTAATTGCATTAATATTTCATATCAATTTTGCATTCAAATCCTTCATTTAGGTGTCATCAAGGTCACTGATCTCGATAACAATCTGAGAACATCATACTCGCACCTATTAGAAGGCAGTAAATCACCTGGTTAGTTTAGTTTTCAATTCATTGCACGATTTCATTTTTGCTAACCTCTAATGTTTTACTAAAGTGTTGTGTCTACAGATCAAGTACAAAATTCACACACACAAGGATCACAATATATATCAATGGGGCACCACATCCCCATCAGTGACACCTTTTCCAAATAGTAAAAGTGTCAAAATAATTTAAAATAAAATATTGAAAAGTCTAGCTACAAGTAGGGACACAAGACATGGCACCGATATGGGCACCACATAAAGGTATGTGCACCCATTAATTCCATAGACTAGGGACAAGAGACATTTTTGTCATACATCATTCATTAAAGGATTTAGAAACTTCAATGACAACATAGGAGTAAATAAAAACAAGAAAAATAATTTCTTATTCTTGAAGGTCACATCTTTCCAACCTCCACACAAGAATAATATTTTTCAAATAGTTCATGGAGAATAAAAAAATTCTAAGAGACTATATGGGTGTTTTATTTCTAGAGACTATAAGAAGAAAGGTGCAAAAAGGAAAGAAATAGAGGACAAAGGTTGAGGAAAATAAAATAAAGGCGATGGACTCCCCGTCAAAGCTTAAAGGAGAGAAAGAGGAGAGATCCTAGAAAAGTTGTGGACTCTCATGAAGCATTAATGATAAATAAGGGAGATATGGAAGGAGATAATGTGGGGATAGATTAAGTTCAAGGCATTTGTCCCAATCATATGAATTGAAACATAAAAAACATATGACCTAACTAAGATTGAGTAATAGAGTAAAAAGTGACCTAAGATAAAATGTCTATTTACTCTAAAACATTATCCTTAGTAAAAAGGAAAGGTCTCTGTAACTTCCCACTCTGCAACTTCCCACAAAACTCAATTTTCAAACTACTGGCTCCCATGCCTGCCTCCCCTGGGGGAGATAATATCCCCCTGGATGACTTGTCTATTGATCCTGATAGACCCCATGCCACTCCTATGATTTCCTATGTCATGGGCCCAGCGGTTGAGTCAATGGGGGAATCTCAAAAAGCATCCTCTTTTGCTGATATCTCGTTGTCTCCCCCAAAACCCAACTATAAAGGATCCCTTGTTGGAGAAGCTCACCAATCTTTGGAGGCTCTACTGGTGGATTTCATTCAGACTGAGGAAGGTGTTGAACTGTCGCCCCCAGACTCAGTGGTGAATCAAATGATGGTGGACTTCCAACTGTCCCTAGTCGGTTAATTCTTCAATTTTCAATGTACCATTGAAATGGTTAGGAAATGGGTGTCTAACCAATGGAATATCAAGGGTTCTATCTTGGTTTTAGCTATGCCGAGGGGACTTTTTCTATTTAAGTTTACCACTCTTGAGGACCTGTCCTGTGTGCTAGCGGGGTGGTGGGTTTATGGAAAGCACTTCCTGGCCCTTGCAAAATGGAAACCTGGATTCAATTCGATGACAGACCTAACAAGAATGGCCCTGGTTTGGGTCTACCTCCCTGGCCTCCCACTCAAGTACTGGGATGAGAAGGTCTTCAGATGGATAAGTGACTCCTTTGGATCATTCATCATAGCAGACTAGGTGACTCATTCGAAGTCCAAGCTTTTTTTTGCTAGATTTTGTGTGAATTTCACTCTGAGTAAAACCCTACCCAACTTTATCATTTTGAAATCTAAACTGGGTAGATGGACCCAAGCTCTGGTGTATGAGAATTCTACCATGTTCTACCAGAACTATGATAGCAGAGGCCACTCTAGTGACACTTCCAAGTCCTCCAAGCTGGGATCTTAAAAAGGGAACAAGGACAAAGGAGTGGCTAAGGGTCCTCCCCCCTTAGGAGAAGAAGAGAAAGTGGAAAGTAGGCCACCCTCGGTGACTAAGGAAATGGAAATTCCTACTATTGAAGATCTAGCCCTAGAGGAAGGTGAGATCATCCCCCCCTAGGAGATGAATGTTGGGTTCCCTAATCTAGGTCCTCATGAGTTCACAGAGGAACCAGTTCTCTAGCCGATGGTAGAGCTGTTAAAAATCCCCTCAATGCCCCCCCTCCCCCCCAGAGGGGATGATGACTAGCCCTACTAAGGTAGAATAGTCTACCATTGTGGTGGCTCTAGAAGTGCAATCCTCAAAGCCAGATGCTAAACAACCCCCCCCCCCCCCCCCAAAGGTTGTGAAGAAGAGCCCATCCAACTCCCTTAACAGTTTGGAGGATGATGAAGGGGAATGGAAAATGCAGAAAAAGAAAACCAAGCCTAAAAAGGCTGATGTGGGAATAGAAACACCCAGGGGAAGGCCTTCAGATAGGGCAAGGAGATCGCGAGGGACCACAAGGGATGTTGCAATAGGTAAGCAACAAACCCTGGAATCTAGTTTCAAAAGTAAGAAATGAATTACCTTTCTTGGAATGTGAGGGGCTTGAACAGCTCCCTTAAACAAAGTGTTGTCAAACACTACATTTTTTATCTTAAGCTTGATGTTCTGCTCCTCCAAGAGGTTAAGATGTCTACTAGTAATTTTGCTACCCTGGTGCCCAATCTTTGGCTGGGTACTACCTTCCTTTATTTTGAAGCTTCAGGGGCATTTGGTGGTATTGCTACGCTCTGGAACCCCAATAGGATAACTGGTCAGTTGTCTGCTTCTTCTCCCAACTTCCTTGCTCTCACCTTCAAGAAGAATGGTACCGAATGGACTACTTTCAATATTTATGCTCCTAATACCTGGGCAAGTAGAATTTCTTTGTGGGTTGATCTTGGCCATTGGCTGAATCAGGACTATTCTATGAATTTCCTGCTGGCAGGTGACTTTAATACCCCCCTTTACCCCTCAAAAAAGTGTGGTGGTCTTGTGGATTACTTGGATAGTATGGGGGGGCTGGCTCATTTTATCTCTTCCACAGGTCTTCTTGACCTCACTTTGAAGGGGAACCCCTTCACTTGGTCCAAAAATAGGAAAGGTACCCACCTCATCTAGGTGAGGCTGGATCAGGCCTTGGCCACCTCTTCATGGAACTTTTTCCTGAACTCTTCCTTATCTTCCCTCCCTAGAACAACATTGGATCATAACCCCCTCCTTCTCTACTAGCATGACTCCCCTAAAGTTAGCTCGGTGCCCTTTAGATTTGAAATTATGTGGTGTTCTCACCCATCCTTTAGGGATCATGTGAAATTCTAGTGGGAGACTAAAATCAGGGGTACTGCCATGTTCAGAATAGCCCAAAAGCTTGAAATTATCAGAAGGGAGGTTAAAGGTTGGAGCAAACATAACTTTGGAGACTTTCACAAAGAGAAGATGGAACTATCTAGAGTCTTAGATTCCCTCTAGGCCTAGTTGTCTACTAGAAGCCACCCACCCCAGGTTCAGGCAGAGGAGGAGTTGACTAGACACAAGTGGTAGGAAACTCTGAAAAAAGAAGAAATCTACTAGAAGCAAAGATCCAGAGTCCAATGGCTTGCTGAAGGGGATAGGAATATGACCTTTTTTCATAGGTCTGCCAGCATCCATAAAAGAAGAAATACCATTTCTACTATTAGGGATGAAGGAGGGAATGAAGTCAAGGAGAAAGATAAGATCAATCAGGTGGCAGTCAACTACTTTAGGGGGTTGTACTCTAATGAGGGTCTGATATGCCCAGACAACATCCAAAACCAACTCCTAGACCACATCCAAAGTGCTATAATGCTTAATGACAATAACATGCTTATGGAGCGGATCTCTGAAGAAGAGGTAAAGAATGTGGTCTTCACTATGGGAGCTTACAAAGCCCCCAGGCCAGACAGATTTCCTTCAGCATTCTTTCAGAAGTATTGAGACATTGTGGGGACTAATGTTACCTAGGCTGCCAGAGACTTCTTTAGGACTGGGTGCATTCTCAGACAACATAATCAAACCTACATTGTGCTGGTTCCAAAGCATGACAATCCTACCACTATGATGGATTTCAGGCCCATTAGCCTGTGCAATACCTTTTACAAGATCCTTACCAAGATCCTGGTGGGTAGAATCAAGCCTCTACTAGACAAGATTATCAGCACTACTCAGAAAGGTTTTGTGCCAGGTAGATAGATCCTAGATGCGTCCATTGCCACCCATGAAATCATCCATTCTATGGACAAAAGCAAGGTTCTAGGTATGGCATTTAAACTAGATATCTCTAAATCTTATGACAAAGTTAATTGGTCATTTCTGCTTAAAATTCTTGCTAAAATGGGGTTTAATGAGAAGGTTATCTAGATTATACAAGAATGTACTCAAATTGTTAGCTTCTTTGTTCTAGTCAATGGCTCCCCTGGTGGTTGTTTTAAACCTAAGAAGGGTCTTAGACAGGGAGACCCCATCTCCCCCTACCTCTTTATTATGGTGGCTGATGTGCTTAGTAGGAATCTTTGTATGATGTCTGCTATGGGAAGAATAAAAGGTGTCAAACTTGCTTCTACCCTTCCTCAAGTGGTGTTAGAATAGTTTGTGGATGACACCTTCCTCTTTGGGTATTCTTCTGTGATTGAGGCCAGGCAGTGGAAACAAATCATAGAAAGTTATGCTTGGGCTTATGGATAGTGTATCAACTATCAAAAGAGTGGGTTGTTCTTCTTCAATACCCCCATGGAGCTACAAAATAAGGTGCTTCAAATCCTAGGTTGTCTGGCAGCTTCCCTCCCTTCTATCTACCTTGGCCTCCCCCTTACGGTTAAAGAGGTGTCCCAAAAATTTTGGAATTCCATCCTTGAAAGAACCTAGAGGAAACTTTTTGGTTGGAAGGGGAAGATTTTAAGCAATGCTAGCAAACTTCAGCCCATGGCCTCCATGCTCCAAGGGATCCCTGTTTACTTCCTATCCCTCTTTAAAATAAGAGGTAACATGGTAGACAAACTTGAAAGGATTCAAAGAACCTTTCTATGGGCAAGATTTGAAGAAAAGAAGAGGATGTCTCTTGACAATTGGGACACTGTCTACCTCTTGAAAAGAATGGGTGGCTTAGGGCTAAGAAAAATTGGTCTGATGAATAAAGCCCTTACCACAAAAGTGGCTTGGAAGCTTATAGAAGGTAAGGTAGACTGGTGCAGACTAATGGAAGCCAAGTACCTCCAAGGACACCCCTATAGGTGGACATTCCATGGTAGCAATCTCTCCAGTGGATCCAACTCTGGATGAACATATGTAAATGTAAGACCCTTCTATCTAAAGGAGCTTTTTGGAAAATTGGAAATGGGAGATCCATCAGATTTTGGAATGACCACTAGATTGTGAACCAACCTAACCTGGGCTATAGATTCAAACCTCTTATGGACTATCTCAGACCTATCCTGGGTAACAGAGTCTCCAACTATATCACTGGTAGGGATTGGGAGGATATACCTAACCGGTTAAGGAACAGATCGAACCTACAACACTTGGCCAAGGATCTCATGGAAATTATGGCTAATGTCAAAATTTTGGGGCTTGATGACTCTATTATCTGGGGCCCCACCTAGGCTGGTACCTTCTCTATTAAATCTTCTTACAATCTACTTCTGAAGGAGGAGAGTAACTTGGGGGACTGGAAGAAGGTGTGGATCCCTCAACTCACACCGAAAATAAATTTTTTTTGGTGGACTTTAATGCATGGTAAGGTCCTAACCCAGGATAATCTAATAAAGAGGGGCATCCCCATGGTGAACAGATGTATCTTATGTAAGAAGGAGGAGGAAACGGTGAACCACTTTTTCATCCACTGTGATTATGCCTCCAGAATATGGCAAGAGGTTATCAAAAAATTGGGTATTTTGTGGGCCTTGGGTAGAGAAGTGCATCAATTTAACAACTGGAGATCCCCCTCCAATCACCCCGTACTCCAACTCCTCTAGCATATGCTACCCCCTCACATTTGTTGGGCCATTTGGAAGGAAAGGAACAACAAGATCTTCAGAGAGGAGAGTAACCATTCTGAGACATGCCTCCATATTGGTTGTAAGCTCCTATGTGAGAACACCAGGATGGCTAAATGGAAGCTTCCCCCCTATCTTCCTGCTACCTGGGAGGTGAGAATTTCTGACACATGGAAAATCCTTGATGGGTTCTCCAGGTTTGACGATGCTAAAAATAGCTAGAAAAGCTACCAGATGCCCCCCCCCCCCCCCCAGAGGATGGACCAAATTAAACTTTGATGGGGTGTCAAATAATATGGGCCAAGAAGGGGGTGGTGTTCTGAGAGATCACAGAGGTGGTTTCCTGCTAGCTTATGCTAGGCCCATCAATAACGGCACTGTCACCCAGGTGAAAGGAATGGCCCTTCTCTGGGAGATTAAATTTGCAAAACAAATGAATGTCAGGCAGCTGGAAATTAAGGGGGATTCCAAAGTGTTTGTTGAGGCTATCAAAAGTGGTGCTAGTGCGGGTTGGTAGGCTAGACCTATTATTATGGAGATCGGTGAGCTTATCAATAGCTTCCAGAGCACCACTATAGCTCACACCTACAGAGAAGGGAATTCAGTTGCTAACTCAATGGCGGCAATAGACCTAAAACAAACCAAACTCAATAGTTGGAGGGTGGTTAGTGATTTACCTCTAGTGACTCAGCAACTCATTGGGGGAGAAATGAATATCATTATTTAAATGTGCCACGCTGTCATTTTCATTGTGAATCCTTACTGGATCATGTGCTGGTGTGTTCTGATGATTTTTGTGATTATGGAAAGGAGAACCCAAATTCCCATAAAGAATCATCATTACCTTTTAAATGTATGGAGTAGGCGATGTCTGAATCAGAGGGCTTACTTGGCTAATAAGGACAACAAGTGTGTCCCTGGTATTATTACTATTAATGGCACCTGGAGATCTGTTAGATCTAGCGGTACAGAGCCCATTTTCCAAAATTTTGCTCAAAAGCCAGTATTTTAAGTATAAACCTTCCTTGGAAAGGCTTTGCAAAAACAAAAGGGTTTTTAAGTTCTACAAAAACACTTGGCTCTTTATTTTCTAGGATATTCTGGCACAAGAGGGACTGAACTTTGAAATGGGAGGCAACACTCTCCACATTGAGCATGATAAAATTGATGAGGCTTTCACCTCTTATGCGTTGGTGACACATTATTGCAAGGAGAGCATCATTTGGGGTTTTATGGAGAGAATGAAGGGTGGGCATGATGAATGAATCTCCAAATAGTTCACGTTGTCCTAGAACAACAAGAGTGTCTCTGTTGGAGGCATCCACTTCTAGCTAAATGAGGAGGTCATAGCTAAGGTGACTGGGCTTTCTATGATGGGGAGAAAATACAAAAAACTAGTCAGACTCCTGACCCTACCGGCCTCAACCAATTTTTCAAGGATGGTGAGCTGCTGGTGAAAAAGTAGGGGGGCTTCAACAAGGAGGTACTGCCAGACTTCTGGCTGAAAATCTGCCTCATAGTGATGAAATAATTCACACCAGAAGGTAAGTTCACTATTTTTTACTACTACCACTTACCGTTCCTAAACCATATTAGAAACAAGGATTTAATTTCCATTTCTTTCTATCTTTTGCACTCCATAGAGAGTAATATCCTTGATATTAAGGACAACCCTAATAAGCCAATACCTATCCTCCATCAAGGCCTCCTTCTCTGCATTTACCAATTCCACAAAGCTATCTGTCCGGCACCCCAACCCCCCCAATTATCCAGGAGATGACCCAGGAGGATTCCCTAACCAAAAATGAAAATCCCACCCAGTCCTCCTCCTAGTCCATTCGTGTCATCTAGGAGCCTGAGTTGGGTGCTAAAGAGGGCAGAACCTACAAAAAATGTGTTAAAAACCGATTCAATAGGAAGGCAAGGATGATTCTTATGTCTCTGAGTCTATGGAGATTAAAGATGGGAAGGAGGCTGATAGTACTCCAGAGACCAAATGTAGGCCCAAAAAAAGGAAAACAGTGGAGAGCCAGGTTAATCTGGAGGTGGATTTGAGTGGCTCGATTCGCAGGAGGTCAAACATAATTGCCAAGGAGCAATGTAAAACTAGGCTACTGGAAATGGCCTCTAAAGAGCATTCCATGAATGAAAAAGACTCCCAAACCATTGAGTCCATAAATGATTCCTTGAATGATCATATGAGTCCCCCTAGGACTGGTAACAACCCTGTTCCTAACCCCAAGCAAGCCATGGAAACCCCCAATATTCCTACCCCGCCCCTAAGTCCTGCTCAAGATCCCTAGGATAAGCCTCATACCTCTGATTAGAATACCGAGGCCCCAGAGGACAAAAATAATTTCAAAGGAACCCTTAAAATGAGGTTTGCAAACTTGGACAAAGATATTGCGGAGATCAAGAAAAATATGCAGGATCTAATGAACCAATGCATGCTGACCAACAAATTTGGCCTGAAGGTCATGCACGCTTCGGCTACGACCCTCTGTCATGTATAGGAAAAGTTGGTGGGAGGCACTCTGGAAGCGAATGAGGACAACAAGGATCTTTTCCTATTTCTGCAGGAAGAGTGGGCGAGGACCCTGCTGTCTAAGCAGTTGGGTGGGAAGAATTAGTTCTGGTTTCTATGTGTTGGTTAATTTTGACTGGGCTTGGCCCTAGGATCCCCTATTTTGTGGTTGGGGTTAATGTTAGTTTTTATATCCTTTTGTTCAGCCCCGTGTGGCTTTTAACTGATACTTTACATGCTATTGCTCACTCTAGATACTCTTTTTTAATTCATTTGAGTAGTATTGTGATTTATGTTTTTGATAAGGGTAGATTTAGACTTGGTGATTATACTATTAAATTGTTATATCTTCTTTGACCGGTTTCATTAATGTGCTATTAATGTGCTACTAGTCCTTTGTTCCTCAGGCCAACACCCTCTTGTTGCTTTATCTATCAGAAACATTATCCTTAGTAAACTATATAAATGTGTTTCCAGGCTTGGTAAATGGAAACCCTCCATGGTGTTATCCTATATTATATAGCTTGCAAAAAATATAATTTTTAGATATCCAAGTTGGAAAAATAACAAACTACATCTAATATTTTTGTATTCTAGTTATAGGTTGGTGAGATAGAATATATTGGTAGTTAAATGACCAAAATGTAGTGTTACGAGTAGTAGTTGTTGTTGCACCAAAATATTGACCTAATAATGCCAAATACAACCACTAGACTTATAGAAGACCCATGAGGTGGTTAAGTTATTCTACGAATCATGAGGGGATCACTGACCATTATGCCAACAATCTGCCCCAAAAAACTACCTCAAGGTATTCAAACCTATGACCAAGCTCTAATACCAATCATTACAAGTAATAGTTATCATTGCACCAAAAGATTGACTTGTTAATTCCTGATACAACCACTAGACTTAGAGAAGACATAGGAAGTAGTTAAGCCATGTCACAAATCTTAAGGGGAGTGCTAACCATTATGCCAACATGTAGTATTTTTTTTAATAGATGCATCTATATTTTTACTCTACTAATATAAATTTACTTCTAAATTACACATGACATGTGGAACCAACATTTGCATCATATTAGTTAAAAATATATTTAGACCATTGTTAATTTAGAAGGATAATTGATAAATTTTCTATTTAATTGGAATAGAATTTTAATTTCTAAATATATTGTGTGTTTAGAAAGGAGAATAAGGTTCTATTTCTATAAAAAGTTATTGTGAATAGAGATTATTAGAAATCATTCATTCAAATTCATTTCATTTGGTCTAGTGGATATAGATTTTAGGAGTAAATCTTCATATTACAATTCTCTTGTTCATAATTATTCATGATAGATCTAGATTTATTTTCTTCCATTCAGAAATGTAAGTTTTCTCTAAGTTTAAAGAGTAGAATTTATTTTAGAAATAATCAAAGAGAATAAAGATGTTTATATCTAATGATGATGGTGAATATTATTCTTTTGAATTAGTTATTTGTATATATATGTGAAAATATTATTTGGTAAAATAGTGTCAATTATGTACCGCAATAATATAGGGTGGTAGAGAGGATGAACCAAACCTTAATTTAGGAAGAGCCAAAATTGTGTTGAGTCTATTTGGTATAGTATATCAGTATTGCTTGTTAAGTGTTTAAATGAACTCTATGATCAACTCTCTTTTTTTTTATAAAAATAGCTTATAAAATATGGATAGTGATGTAGAATGATAAAACTCCATGTGATATCCTACATCACCAAAAAACTATTATGGTTATATCTTTACTTTCAATTTTGTGTGTTGACATGTTATCATGTGTCAACTTGATTTCCAAAAAGAGCTAACAATAATTCAAGGTTGATTATATGTTTGAAATCATAGCTAGGTTGCCTAATTTTTATAATTCTCTTTTATAATTACATGAACTATCATAAGATGAATATATATTTTTACAAGCTAATACAATATTATTTTATAAATTTGTATTAGGAGAAAGTTATAATTAATTCTTTATCTGTTGGTTTTTCACTATAATAGAAAATATATTAAAGATAAACTTTTATATTTGTTTTGTCATATATTAAATACATATTAAAAAGGCAAGTACTAGCCACTATGTGTGGTACTTATTATTCAAAAAACTTAAATAATCAAGGTACTTGACATCTATTAGTGGTGCAATTATGGTAGGTGTTTCCTTTACTTTTTGTTATTAACCTCCTTAGCTAATTTATAACGAGTAGATAAATTTCTTGAAAAATAAGTGATAAAATTTACAAAGTCCAAAATATGATAAAAATGTCAACAACACTAAAAAATTCTTAGAATCGCCTTTCTAACAATATGTTGTTTGCCAATATTTGACATTGTGTGCCCAAATTATGCTAAAAAAATAATTATTAAGGAAAAGATAGGATTTGATAAGGTGTAGTAGACTATATTTTTAAAATAATCATGACATCCTATTGATATTAAAAAAATATAATATGTTGATAGGTGGTAATAGAAAATTACCTTAAATCACCCAAAAAATATTTTTTATCAATAAATATGAAAAATCAATGCAATATGCTAGTCATAACATGGAATAGTTTTTTTGTATTAGTGTGAGAAAAGATGGGACTAAGAAAAAATATCACAAGATATATCAATGGGGAACCACAACCCCATCAGTGACATCTATTTTGAATAGTACAAGTGTGAAAATAATTTAAAATAAAATATTGAAAAGTCTAGCTACAAGGAGGGACACAAGACATGCCACCAATATGGGAACCACATAAAGGTATGTGCAGGTCCATTAATTACATAAACTAGGGACAAGAGACATCTTGGTCATCCATCATTCATTAAATGATTTAGAAACTTCAACGCTGAGGTAGGAGTAAATAAAAATCAAAGAAATAATTTCTCATTCTTGAACCACATTCTTCCAACCTGCACACAAGTATAAGAGTTTCCAAACAGGTCATCAAGAAAACTAAGATAATAAGAGAGTATATTGTTATGTTATTTCTACAAAGGGTAAGAATATTAAGGTGTGAGGAACAAGAAAAGTGCAAAAAGGCAATAAATAGAGAGTGAAGGTTGAGGAAAACTAAATGAAGGTGATGGACTCCCCATCAAAGATAAAAGGAGGTAAAGAGGAGATATCCTATAAAAGTTTTGGACTCTCATGAAGCATTAAGGATAAAGAACGGATATAAGAAGGGAGAGAATGTGGGGATAGATTGAGTTCATGGTATACATGTCCTAATCATATGAATTAAAACATAAAAAAATATATGACCTAACTAAGATTGAACACTAGACTAAAAAGGGACCTAAGATAAAATATATAGCTACACTAACAAGTTATCCTTAGTAAAGTATATAAATGTTTTTCCATGCTTGGTAAATGGAAACCCTCCATGGTGTTATCCTATATTATAGAGCTTGCAAAAAATATTAATTTTCTATATCCAAGTTGGAAAATAATAAACTACATATGGTATTTTGTGATTCTAGTTATAGGTTAGTGAGGGGGAATATATTGGTAGTTAAATGCACACGATGTAGAGTTACAAGTACTAGTTGTCGTTGCACCAAAACCTCAACTAGTTAATGCCCAATAGAACCACTAGACATATAGAAGACACAAGAGGCGGTTAAGATGTGTCAAAGGGGAGCATTTAGCATTATGCCAATAATGTTCCCCTCAACGCTACATGATGGGATTCAAACTTGTGACCAAGATCTGATACCAATTGTTACAATTACTAGTTATTGTTGAAGAAAATGACCAGTCGATCAATGCCCAATACAACCACTAAACTTATAGAAGACACATGAGGCATTTAATCCATGTTATAAATATTGAGGGGGGAATTGACTATCATGCAAACATGTAGTGTTTGGTTTAATTGATGCATCTATATTTTTTACTCTACTAATGTAAGTTTACATCTAAAACTACATATGAATTTTCAAACCAATATTTTGGTCATATTATTGAAAAATATCTTTAGACCATTACTAATAGAAGGATAATTGATAATTTTTCTATTTAACTGTAATAGAATTTTAATTTATATATTGTGTGTGTTTAGAAAGGAGAATAAGATTTTGTTTCTATAAAAAGTTATTGTTAATAGAGATTATTACAAATAATCAATTCAAATACATTTGGTCTAATGGATGTAGATTCTAGGAGTAAATATCCATATTAAAATTATCTTATTCATCACTATTCTGGATAGATCTAGATTTATTTTTTTCCATTCAAAAATGTAAGTTTTTTCTAAGTGTAAAGAGTAAAATTTATTTGAGAATTTATCAAAGAGAAAATAAAGATGTTCATATCTAATGATGATGGAAAAAATTATTCTTTTGAATTAATTATTTTTATATATGTGAAAATATTATTTGGTAAAATATTATCAATTATGTACCACAATAATATAGGGTGGAAGATAGGATGAACCAAAACTTAATTTAGGAAGAGACAAAATTATGGTGAGTGATAATTGGACTGATTCTTATAGGTATAGTATATTAGTATTTCTTTTTAAGTGATTAAATTCACTCTATGATCAACTCTTTTTTATAAAAATAGCTTATAAAATATGGATAGTTTGATGTAGAATGATACAATTCCATGTATAATACTACATCATCAAAAAAAAATATTATGGTTATATCTTTACTTTCATTTTGGTGTGTTGACATGTTATCTTGTAACAACTTGATTACCTAAAAGAGCTAAAAAAATAATTCAAGGTTGATTATATGTGTGCAATCATTTAGGTAGCCTAATTTTTATAATTCTCTTTTAGAATTCCATGAACTATCATAAGATGAATATATATTTTTACAAGCTAATACAAGATTATTTTACAAAATTTTATTAGGAGGACTATATTTAAGTCTTTATCTATTGGTTTGTCACTATAATAGGAAATGTATTAAAGTTATACTTTTATATTAATTTTGAGATATATAAAATACAATACTAAAAAGTTAAGTACTATCCACTATGTGTGATACTTGTTATTATTCAAAATAATTAAATAATCTAGGTACATGACATCTATTAGTGGTGAAACTATAGTAGGTGTTTCCTTTACTATTTGTTATTAACCTCCTTATCCAATATAATGAGTAGATATATTTCTTGAAAAATATATTCTTCTCTGGCTCTACTAAAGCATTTAGAATTACCTATTCATTCTCCCTTGGAGGAGTATACTCAATTCTAGGTGTGACTATTCTCTTAGCTTAAAACATTTATATGTTGCAAATATAATTATTACTCTAAAAAACTATAAAATAAAATATGTTAAGATTAAATTTTATGAAGACTCTTCATAGAATGAAAATATTTAATATTTAATATTTTTATTTTTTATTAAAATATGGTTATTATTATAATATTTGAATAAGTCAAAATTAGATATTATACGCACAGTTTTTCAAAAGATACGATAAAATTTAGTAACTTTTTAAAATAATTGTATTAGTTTTCTTAATTTAGAGACCATATACATTTATATATATTATTCAATACATTTTGAACTTTGAAATGTTAAAACTATTCAAGGAAATATCATACTATAAAAAAGTGGTATTGAAAAACAAAAATATTTAATTAAGAAAGTTGTGTTGAAAAATAAGAATAATCAATTATTACAATAAAATGATGTTGAGTTATATAAGTCACATGTTTAATGAAAATGGGTAGGAAGTATTCGAAGAAAGAAACATAAATGAAGAATTTGGGTTATATATATTGTTTTGGTGCTATGAATTTTTATAACAATTAAAAACACTCTTCTATTAAATTATAGATATTAAAATTTAAAATGGGAAGAACAAAAGAATTCAAGAGAGTAGATAACTTCTTGCTAATGAATTTTTAAGTGTTTCTCAAGTATATCAATACTATTATTCTAAGATGCCCACCACCTTGAGAGTTTGTGGAATAGTATTTTCAAGAAATACACACAAAAAAAAGTTGTTGATTAAGCATCTACTAATGTTTATCTATATAATTATAAACATGTTAGGAATAATATTTATCGTAACTCTTAGAATTAAATATCCTTTTATGTTTAATTTTCTAAAATAGTATTCAATCAGTTGTTTTATCACTCCAAAAAGATATATATTATTTTAAGTTTATTTATACCAAAGCATATCGATTTATTTAATAATCTAAATTAATATGTTTACAGTCACACATATAATAATAAAAATAATAAAATACATAATATAGATATTGTGCAACACAAGAGATGTGTTGCGGGCCAAGATGCCTCAATATCCATCTAGTAATCCTTACGGAATAATCCACTCCATGTCTCCATGAGATCTTAAATACAATATCATACTTACACATCCTACGATGATAATCACCTTCTTTATATAGACCTTCTTATCACCATCCACCTGAATACTTTATAATAATATTTCTCTCGATACATAACATGACATGAAAAAATTTAAAAGCTTTCACATGCATATTATAAATTTACATACTTTACAAACATGATAAACATTATTTTCAAAAGTACAATATATATAAAGTAATCAAATTATTTATTTAAAATAATAATTTCAACTTGATATAGTTTTACAGTTGAAAATCTTTAATGCGCAATGACTATTGTATGTAAGAATAATTCTAAGTCATCAAACAATATTTATCAAAAATTTAAACACAAATTTAAAAAAAAAAAAATTATATATATATATATATATATATATATATATATATAATATATTTATACTATTGTAAGCACCTAGATGGTGAGATGTTCAAATTCTCTTCCACAAAAAACAAAAAAACAACAATAATTTTATAGACAACAAATAAAAAAATTTAAATAAAAAACCAAATAACTATTTTTTTTAATTGAGGGAGATGCTCATGCATCACAACTATTTAAAATAACAACCAATTTGATTGATTCCTACAGTGTTAACTGATTAAAAACTGTTACAAATTACTTAAAAAATATTAGAATTAATAGGATTATATTTTCCCAGCATCTAACTACTAAGGTTGGGCATGGGAGAAGCTAAGCTCCCGATAAATCATCCACCTATAGTGCATTTGTCTCCCTATAGTATTGGCCTATAGTAGCATGTACCGATAGGACTAATTGAGCAGGCAGGACAGGGCGATCTGACAGGACGATCGTGAAGGCCGACGCCAGATATCTAATTCACCGGCATGTCAAAAGGGGAGCCTGTAACCGCAACTGTAACCGTAATTAGCAAACCACCGTCTGCTAACTGGATCAGCTAACCGCAGTCTACTAACCGGATCAGCTATCCGCGGTCTACTAACTGGATAAGCTATCCGCGGTCTACTAACTAGATCTGGTAACTGTCTACTAACTGGATCTGGTAACTGTGGGCTACTAACCATGGTTTACTAACCTGATCGGTAGGTGAGTTAGATGTATCATAGTCAAAGAAAAATGGACTGAAAAATAGTCAATTTCCTGCGTCCATTCTCATTTGGGTTTTATTTGGGCTGAGAAGGGTCTGCGAGTTGTGGTTTTCAGAGCGTTGATTTGCAGAGCCAGTCCTATTTTTTATTGAGCGGGCGTAGCGGATTTCCAGAGGCAGTCATTTTTTATTAAGCGGGCGTAGCCAATTTTTAGAGACAGTCCATTTTTTCGAAGCGGGCGTAGCTGTTTTCCAGATCCAGGCCATTTTTTTACAGGTGGGCGTAGCTAATTTCTAGAGCCATTTGCAGAAGATCTAGACAGGTGAACAACGTATGTTTGCAAAAAATTATTCTGTGTTTTCTACCTTTTAACCCTGTATTATTCTGTGTTTTCTACCTTTTTACATTTTTATCACCATGTGCAGGGTTTTGGCTGTGAATTAGAGGCTTTGTTTCGGCAAATGCTTTCATAGAAGAGACAAGTTGTAACATTGTAGGGTTTCGGCTGCAAATCAGAGGTTTTTTCGCCGTGTGCACAAAGAGGGTTTTGGGCACGAATTGGAGGCTCCGTTTCGGCATACCATTTGAGAGAAGAGATAGATTTGCAATATTACAGGTACATAGAAAATATCGATGATCTGCATGTTTTGAATGGAAAACAACAAAAAAAAATTGGTAAAAATCACTGCATTTTTTGAGATCTTAGTTTTTTATTTTTATTTTTTTGGTCTATAATGCATTTTCGTAGATCACAGTAGTAGCTAATGCTTCTGATTCGATCTAGGTTTTGTCCTTTCTCAAATGAAAAAAACTAGGTTTTCTACATAACTAATTAACCCCCTCCCCCCACCCTCCTCAGTGGTGCTTGTCTACTTTTGGGCCTAACAAAATATGCTAGAACTATCTTCTGTCTCCCACTTTCTCACTGTTAGGTTGAAGAATCAGTCCTTAGTACATAGGACAAATGTGTTGGACCACTATTATTTGCATCAACCCCTAACTAGGACAAGGGCATCCCAAGTGCCTTTGACGAGGATTTTGGTGTCAAACTTGAGAGAGAAGATCTATTTAGGTCTTTTGATCACTTTTTTTTTCCTTTTGATTCAAAAAGGAGAAAAATTGTGTTTGGGGCTATATAGGGGATTTCCTTAGTCATACCTCATTTTGGGACTGAAGCCTACAATAATAATGAAATGAAATGTAAATTTGAATTCAAATGCTTGATTGGAAATGAGTACACCTTCAATTTATGATACAATTTTCTTAGGTTAACTCCTCTTTGTTTTAATGTGATAACATGATATATCATCTTGAATTTATAATTGAAACAATGATTAAAGATGCGTTGAATGTAGTCTACTTCTCCTTGGATCAAATATCATCTTGTAGTGTTGTAATAATGAGTTGTTGATGAGGGGTGTAGAAATGAATTGAGAATGAGGCATTGTATAAGGGTATCAAAGTAAAGTTGTGTTTTGGCTGACCTAGAGTTATTATATTTTTTATTGAGGGTAGTTATAGAAAGGATAAGACCAACATATTATCAACCTAAAATTTTGGGAATAAAAGTACAGGTCTAGGTCATCTTGACTGATGTAGTCTTGATTAAAGTCTAAATTTTTTTTTAGGAAGAAGAGATAATAGGGTCTATATGCCCCAAAATTATTTATGCAAAGAGATGTGATGTGTATATGTGGAAAATGTGTCTTCAAAATTTAAATGAAGGGGGAGCTAAAATGAATTAAAATAAAGGACACAACTAGAATTAAGGATCCAAATAATAAAGTGTTGATCAATTAAAGTGGAAGAGGAATCATTGTATTAATTTAAATAATTAAAGGTCCTAAAATGAATAGAGGAATGATAAATATTAAAAGTTGTGCTAGGAGAGTGTGAAATAGGATACCTTAAATAAAGGTGTAAAATTTACAACACTGCATATAGATTAAAACCTTTAAAAAATAATGAAAATATTGTCTATCATATGAGAACAAAGGTCAATAATATGATATAAGAACACCAATGTTAAAAATAAAATTTATGATTTCCTACTGAAAAGAATCACTAAAATCATTTACTTCAACTTATGAATGTAATTCTATATTAATTCATTTCTGCAATAACTAAGTCTGATATATTTTGTTATATGAACTCATCAATATTCACTATTTTATGCAGCATGTCAAAGGATCCAATCTCGATTTCTCCAACCAACTAGCTTTGGCAAGACTTGGCAACTCAAGTTCAAAAGAATCTTTAATAATCAGTCATATAAGCTTTGTAAAATCACAGACTATTGTTACTATTTACAAAACTCTACACTTTTGTACACAGAACTTGTTGAGTGTTCTTTGACATTGAAAAATATTAACATTAATTTTTAACACTTAATTAGCTATTAATATCATTATTATTAATTAAAATAAATTTTTAAAATACTAATAATTAATAAAATTAATAAAAACTAATAAATTTTTATCAAAAACATCATTCTAAATTATCATTTCTTAACCCTATTCTAATAATTTGTTAACCCATATCTTATAAGTCTTTTCATAAAGAATTGAAGAGGTTAGAAAACTTTGTATTCCTTAGAACATTGTGAAACTTCAACTTGAAAATGATCCCATATTGTAATGAAAATATTAAACTTCCATATCTTTTACTATTAGAAAAAAATAAAAAAATTCTTCAACAAAAAAAATTATTTTAATTTAAGTACAACAATAATATTTACTCCTACAAGTAAATAATTTCTGTATACTAATTCTACATTAAAAATGACTAAGTTTCCTCTCAAAAATATTGTTCCATTCTTATAAAATACAATCCAAACTTTATAAATGAATCTACATACAACCGCTCAATTGAAGATATTCTAAATTCCCACATCCATCAATTATAATACTCTCTTCGCAACTTGAACTTATAAAATATGGCATTACATTAAGCTCTGGACAGTCATGAATGCTGAAATATTCTATAAGCTTGTTATAAGTGTACTGTATTTTTTTCAACATTGGACAACCATCCAACCTAAAATATTTCAAATCTACCCCTCTATCAAATGTTATACTCTTTAGCAACTTCATATCATTGAGAGTCAAGTTCTCAAGGACTAGCTTGCTACAGTTAGAAATTTCAACTTGTACAAGGTCCCATATAAGAGGATTAGTGGACTCTTACTATGCATGGAATCCACATACCGCGTTACTATGCATGGATCCCACATACAGTGAAATGAAAATGAAAATGAAAATGAAATGAGGAATGGAGTCCAGATACCGCGAAAGTAAGCGTACCGTGCAAGTTTCCCCACTTTATCCCTCTTGATCCATGTGAGGTCCAAGTAAAATGATTTGTATAGTCATTCCCACGTGCTTCACGATGTATGTCCTGCACTAATTCTCTTCCCACACGCTTTTCTATCAATGAATTTGATGTAACATTCATCTCAGTCAAAAGATTGGAGAAAGAAATCAAATCATTGTTGTCATGTCATGCCATGTCGTGCAATAATTATGTGGTCATGTCATGTCATGGTTAGACACAGATTATAAAGATTGAGTTATAGAAGGATGAAATATTTTGCAATAGACCAAAGCCTATTCAACTTTATTTGGTCTCACCATCAGATCTACTTGTTTATCTACCAAACCCTCACTTTGGGGTCAATGACCTAGGGCTTTCTAGAAGAAACCCTTCCCTACAACACACAAGTTCAACATTGATTCAAAAACCTTCAAATGCATCCCAATAAACTTCTACAATCATCACCTTCTCATTTCCTTCATCGGGCATCACCCAACCACCATTGGTGCTTGAACAGTGCACCTTTTGTTGTTTGTTCAGCAGTCCATGCTGTAGCATACCTCCTTCACACTTCCCTACATTAAACAATAATAAAAGGAGTATAATACATGTTTATTCCCCTCCCACCTTTCATATAAGTCACAAAATGGGAGGGTGACTTCATTCTAAAACTCTCAGGGCTACTTGCTAACTGTACCCCAACCAGTCCCTGTCTGTGCAACAACAGTCACGTTCTTGACTTTAAAAGAACCCCAAATGATGAAGTTAAAGCATAAGAAAGTAAAGAAAATACAAATAAATGTCTTCTAACCTTGTTTCAACCAAAATCACATTTTCTTACATTCAAAATAAATTCCTGTTGCTCTGACTATACAACGGACAGAGAGTTACAAGTTTGCAGAGAAATTAAAATTTTATTGACTGAGCATTACATTTTCCAATCTTTTCATCTTCCCCGTGCCATCCCTGACTCATCACATGTGTGTCACCTAAAATAGACACTAAGCTTCGAACAAGACTATCTAACCAACTTTTATTGTCCCTAAAACTGTTTGCAACAGTGAGCATTAAAATGACAAACATAAGATTTAGTTGTCAAGTTGACAACAAAAGTTGTCAACTAGACAACATAACACTTTTAAACTAACCTTTAGACGTATAAAAGGTTTAGTGAGAACCTTTATCACCCTATAACCTTTACTAACCCAACTGACTCCATTAAGCCCTTTTGAGGCCATTTTTGCCATTTTAGGCAATTTACAAAATATTGCACTTTGAGTGCTTTTAACATCACGTAGAGGCTCTATTGGCCTTATTACATAATTTAAGACCTTTATAGGTCATTTTCAACAACTAGTAACCTAGGATCAACAAAATCTATTCCTAGTGACCCCTAGGTATCTTCTAGACTCAATAATGCCATTAAGGCTTATTACGCTGTAGGCGTTTCACTATGAACACCTCCAAGAAAAAAATTGGATCTAATGGTTGTAAATCTTCTAGGTAGAATGACTACCATTGAAGTCATCGGAACAGTTGATTTTTGCCTGGCACTTTACATGTGGACTTTAGATATTTTTCCTGCAGCAAGTCCAAAAGATAACTCTGACACAACATGAAAGGGAAGAGATCTCCCAGCGTGTGGAGGGTTTCGCCGCTCAGTCTATGATACGTGTTTGTTATGATTGACACCTGCATGACCAAGATAGGCAGAGAGTGTGCATCCATATTGAGAGCTCCATTGAGGGCAAATAGCTTGGCAACAACATCACTAACCACCTCCTTCATCACATCTGAAACCCTAATGTCAGGGATAGATGCCTCAATAAATTTTGCTATGCGGTCATTGCAATCAATATACACCAAGCCTTCTGGCAAAATGGCCAATGTTCCGGCCAGTGGATAGAAGTGCACCAGAGTGTCTGAGAGACTTTTCTTCATTTTCTCCATCGTCGTTTTGAATTCATGGGAGACATTGGGCTTTGAATAAACAAGGCCATTCTAAATCTAATTCATGCCCAACATCTGGAAATCTGAGAGGCTCAGATTCAATTGTTGTGCCTTCATTGGATTCACTGGAAATATGATTGATTTTCTATCGATCCTCATCGCCATGACAAAAAATTAAGCCTAGTTTATGAGAAACCAGAGATATTTTAATAGGGGAGGAAAAATAGGGTAGGTAGGAATAATTGTGGAGATTTCTAGAAGAGCGTCTTGAATGCATTCAAAGCATATGTCCAGCTTGAGGCGTTGCAGAGATTCCATGGCCTGTATTGCTTTGTGGCTATTGTAGTTGAAAGTGACGAACCTAGCGAGTAGACCTCTCGAGGCCAAATTCTTCAAGAACTGGAGCATGGGATTCGTGTGCCCCGTTGCGGATGTGACAAGACAAAAAACAAAACAACAATGAATGTGAAAGGATAAGGATAATTCCCACAGCCAATTTTGCCATTAAGTCTTGGAAAATAATCTTCTTAGGGTAGAATAGGCCAAAGACACCAATACCATCATCCCCGAGCACAAATTTTGCAAAAGCCATCATTGCGGTGAGTCAAAAGAAAAAATGGAGGAAACTTGCAATCAAATACCATTCCTTTGAAATGAGTCTCTTGTCCATTCCTTAGTGTCCGTGTAAGGCTGTGCTGAAAGCACACAAAACATAGTAAACAAACACTTAACTGGAGCCTTCGACATTGCTAATTAGAAATTTGCAAATCATCACATTCATGGAGTGTCATGGTCCCCAGGTATGCCCATGTAGGCTGTATTGAAGAGGCAGTCCATAACTCTTTAAGAAAATACCCAACTGTGATGTGGTTGCATGGAATGCCATTATTGCAGCTTTGGCACAAATGGTGTCATTTAGTAGAGTATAATTATATTAGGGTAGATGGAAAGATTCCACATGTAATTAGAAACTATGTACTACTGGCATCCATGCAAAGTTCTGTAAAAACTATATGTGCACCTGTCCAATGTTTGGGTCTAGACCACTAAGTCTTCTCCATGCATAGAATTGGCAAAAAAAATTAAACCAAGTCTACCTACCGTATTCATTCATGATATAAACTTTAACATTTCTTTATAGAATTTAAGGTCTTCAAAAGTACATAAGACTGCGTGTAAAGAATTATCTATCCCATATACACGGCAAATGCAAATGTGCAAATATTGAATTTGAAATGGCAAATTAGAGATATGCTCAATGTGGGCTAAGCTTTTGATTTCACGATCCCCTTCAATTATTCAACTTCAATTCAATAAAGAATGGCAATAATAAAATGAAATGAAATATATTCAGAACAACTAGAAAATTGACTTAGACATCTTCCCTGTAAAAGCCACGTGGATAGAATAGCATCCACAAATAATAAGACTGTCTATATTGACTATCAGGGCAATTGTCAGTGGCTTCCAAATTGAATATGAAACATTGCATACATAATGTGTCAGTTATTTCTTCTATGCATATCCGGTGTTTGGTGTAGAGCTTTCTGAAGAGACTATCACTTATAGTAAGAGTTTTTTAACTGGACGGCGTTACCAATCTGAGAATTTGAGCTCATTCAGGTAACGTCGTTCGCTAGGCTATTGTCAATTAGCTGTAGAATTAGAGCCACACCATAGGTTGTCTTGAATGAGATGAGTGACACGGTTAAAGTTAAGCTCGTGGTGATCTTTTCATCAATTCTATATTTAATCAAACATGTTTTAATCAATTGATTCGGTCAAAGACAGAGACAGAGACTGATAAATATATATATATATATATATATATATATATATATATATATATATATATATATATATATATATATATATATATATATATATATATATATATATATATATATATATTAAAAAGTGAAACAACATAACATTTATTCAGCTTAAAAATTGCATACCAAGTTAAAATTATTAGTAAAATAATAAAATATACAAAGTTATGCCTAGATAACCAATAGATAAATTCATTATCAAACTGGTTTGAAGTTGTTAAATAACCTGCTTTCATTTTTGAAAGTTGGAATTGCATTCTGAAAGTGAAATTGTTTTCATCGCTGAAAGTATTGGGGTTTGACAGATTTGCTAAAAGTTCGGGAACTTGTTGTTGGTCTTTACTAATTTGTTCTGATTAACTGGAGAAGGGTGTTGTGATTTTGTTTGTGGATTCTGGTTTGGTGAAACTAGGGGACAGAGTATGAAACGTGTTTTGATTGGCAGATTCTTTTGTGCGTTCGGTGTCTGACTAGAGTGCCATGTTTGTAATTTTATATATCGAATCAATAAGTCTACTGTAGTAGATTTGTTTAATCATGGTTATTATTTGTTCATTTGATCCTGCCTTGTTATTATCAATCGACACATGTATCCGCCTATATTTAGTATCTTGAGTTAAAGAAAAAAAAAGGAATAAGCACATAAAGAAACCCTTCTCAAAACTGTTGAAATGAACTTGTTGTAAAAATGAAATTCAAATGGGAAACTAATGACTGGTGTTTCCCGAAACATACATTGTCTGTAACATTATACAGTTCCAATCACGTAGGGTATTCTACCAGATGAATTAACAAATACACTGAAACAAATATAGAGGTTGGACTGATAGCTTTTCTTTAAAACTTAAAACCGTGATGATATATTTATCTCTGTACGGATACATCGATTCTGTTTAATTTTATTAGCCAGAACATCAATTTTCTTGTTGAATGATTCATTTTTTAGTATTGTCTTTGAAACTGTGAGTGACATTCTTTGTATTTCACCCGTTGTTCATAGTTGGGTGTTAGATAATGGAAAAATGGTTGCTGATTGCTTATTTTAATTTTAATGGTCTTTTGTATTTTAAAGCTATAATGTTCTGGTACTTTTAATTACATTGAATTTAAATGAGTGTTCATTGATGGGAGTGCCACAATGGAAATGTGATGTATTTTATTCGAATGAACTAGTATGAAAATGTTGCTTCTATATCCGTGTGAATACTTGAGTATCTAGGATTCGTGGATTTCTTTACGGTAGCGACACTGTTGTTGTTTTGAACTTGAGGATGGACATGTAGGGACTGTATGGAGCAGTGTCTTTCCCTATGGGTCAGAGCCTGTGAGTGGTCAGACTTGGGTAATATATGGCAAGTTTGTAAAAAAAAGTGATAATTATAAAAATGAATTGGGGTTTAAACAGTAAATAGATTAATTTTGTGCTTCATCCACATCTCACATACTTGTACAGATGGAGGGTGGGAGTGGGAGAAGATACCTAAAAAATTTAGGTATAAGTGTTCACCTTGTCTCTAAGAGAGGTTCTTACACTACCACATGAGCTTCCCTTGAAGGTCGGGGTCCTGAGAGACGAGATCTAGGTAACCCTAAGTGCTAATTGTGGCAGGTAAACTGGCATCCCATTTTGGACGGTGATAGTAGTGCTGGTACATTCACCAAGGTAACTTAAAACTTGGATTTTGTCCATTAATCATGTTGTATTAATGAAGCAGCTATGTCTTGCTCGGATGTTTTATGAACTAGTTAACTAGAAATCTTGTTTTAAAAAGAAAATTGTTGTGATTTTTGCTCGCAAAAGTTTGGGCAGGACACATTCCAACAAAGTGTGCAATCAAAACCATCAAGTAATTTTTGTGAAGTCAGACCCACTTGTAGGATGAAATGTTATGTGCGCAGGTGCAAAATTTGAAAATGTTAGGCATTTTCGACAATCGATATCACAAGTGCACAAGTGTGATTGTTGAAACTGTTATGTATTTTCCATTGTAGGTGCGCAAGTGCACGATTAAAAACATCCAGTAACTTTTTTGAAGTCGGTCCCACTTGAAGGATGAAATGTTGTGTGCGCAGGTGTGAAATTGGAAAATGTTACGTGTTTTTGACAATTGCTATGACGTGGCAGTTGTGATTATCAAAAATAGTTATGATTCACGCTACACTTGCTCTGCTTCTGATAATAAAACCCTAAAGATATGGGATGTTCACACTAGGGACTACGTTAAAACCCTAACGGGCCACTCTAATTTGGTCTTCACTGTCAATTTCAATGACCATTCTAACCTCATTGTGTCTAGTAGTTTTGATGAGACCGTCAGGATATGGGATGTCAAGACCGTGAAATGCGTTAGGGCTATTCACGTCCATATGGATCCTGTCACAGCTGCCGATTTTAACCATGATGGGTCGCTGGTTGTTTCCAGCAGTCATGATGGGTCGGGCAAGATATGGGATGCCTCCAATGGGAAATGCCTTAAGAGGCTCATTGATGAGAAGATGCCTTCCGTTTATTTCGTTAATTTTCCCCCGATGGCAAGTTTATTTTGGCTGCTACCCTCGATGATACGGCAGTAGCAATGCAGCCATGAAAATTGTTAACCATACGAAGGGGGAACACAGTTTTTTTTTCAAAAGTTTGCAAAAAGCTATATAAGACAAACGTACAATTTACGTGGCTGGATAGCCACCACCCGATGATACCCTGGTTATGTTCTGCTTATTGCTTAATTTCACCAATTACTACACTTCCAAGCTAATGTAACTGTTGAATCTTTCTAAGCGAGAGAAGATGTAGCGGTTTATCCATTGGTTAGTTGGTTTTTTTGAGAAGTTCGTATGCTGCTTTTTGGGGGTGGCAGCTGTCAGTTGCTAATTTTGGTTTTCTTTCTCCTTTTTAGGTAAGTTTTTGTCATTTATCATTTAGCAGATACGTAGGGTGTGAGACTAGTTTTCTTCTAATGCGTAGAAGCTGCAAAATTTGTAAGTTAAATTTTTTCAGAGGTTTGAAATGTAAACAATTTTTCAAATTTTGTTATGTATGTGTTCTTTCATAGTTTTCTTTTATATGTTCAGATAATGACTATGGAGTCTATTTGACAGTTTTGTTTGATAAGTTGGTCTAGTTGTTCGTTTGTTCTCTCTTTAGCAGTAGGAGTGCTATAAGATCTTTAGTTAGTAGTTGAGAAGATTTACTTTTGGAGACCTACATGCAGAGGACATAGGTTTAATCTACATTAGTCTTGGTATTAGAGCAATATTTGATGGATCATAGGGGATTTCGCATCAAGTGGGTGACAAGGGGCAGTAGGAATGTAGGCGTTGAAAGGAATACTTGTGAATTGGTTAGAAGAGCAGGAACCCTTCAGCCAACATTAAAATTGGATGAGTCTCAGGAGGAACAAGGGAAATTGGTGAATGCTACTAGGATATCAAATGTTATGGAGAGGCTTATTGAGGCATTGGCAAAATAGAGTTCGAAGATAAAGGTTGATATTTCTTATTTGAAAGGTGAGGTCAGCCCAGATGCATTTTTTTATTGGGTTGAAGAATTAGATAATTACTTTGACATGGAAGACATAGATGAAGATGATTTAAAAAGAGTAAAAGTTTCTGCCTACAAGTTCAAATCCCATGCAGCCCAATGGTGGGGAAATGTGCAAAGTTTAATAAGACAAGGAAAAGATAAAATTCATCTTTTTTCCTAAGATGCAGAAACATCTAAAAGCCCAATTCTTGCCCTCAAATTACCAACAAAAATTGTTTAAGGAATTACTGAATTATAAACAAATGGATCAGTCAGTGCATACTTATACCGAACAGTTTATGAGGCTTCAAATTCGAACAGTTATCCAAGAGAGTGCATGAGAAGAGGTGGTCCGATATGTGAATGGGCTCAAATTTCAACTTCAAGCTTTCATTGGTGAAAGTTCCCACTGCAAACGAGGCATGTGAATATGCTTTAAAGGCCGAGGAGAAAGTAAATCGAAAAAGCAAAATTATGAGTAAGAGAGGTGAAAGCTGTCAAAGCAAAGAGAAAGAGGTTTACTTACAACCTACTGTTAGTGAGGAGCTAGAATAAGCTAAGAATGCAAAGGTTGACTTTAGAGGAGGGGAAGCTTTAGAGGTAGATGATGTGAACAACCCTCGTTGGGAGAGGGAAAGCTCATAAAGCATTTTATTTGAGATTTAACCCACGGGGTCATAGATTGTCCTCAAAACCCCCAAAAGGGCGATGGTAGCCCAAGAAGAAGAAAAACCTTGGCAAGAAGAAGTTGAGGCTGAATCAAGATAGAAGCCAATGCTGAGAAAACTTTAATCACAGGGGACAAAGAAACATATGAAATTGATTGGAAAAGTATAAGTGTAATGTGAAGGAAATGCAAATGTAAGGACGAGATATTTAAGGTGATAAAAAATTGTGGATCTACTGATAATTTGGTGAGTATAGGATGAAGTCCTCTGTGATGTGGTGCCAATTGATGCATGTCATTTGTTTCTGGGTAGGCCATGAGAATATAGTGCAATGTTATATTTGGGTAGAGAAAATACTTTTGAACTTAAATAGGAAGGAAGGAAATCTATCTTAAAACCGTGGAAAGAGGAAGGGACATGTGAAGTGGTAGCTTTGTCTTTTTTAACAGAAGCTAGATTAGAGCTTGAACAAAAAGGTGAACATCAGCCCAAAAGGGGATTCAAGCAAAAAGCCACAGCGAAAGAGAGAAGTTATTTCAAGAGTGAAGTTCAACCAAATTTGAGGCAGAGCTGCAATGAAATTCTACCAACGAAAATGAATGTTGAATCTCAAAAGGTAGATATTGGAATTTCAGTTGATTATAATATGGTTCAATGGGATTGTGAATTGTGGGGACATGAGTATGATCATAAAAAATATTCCTTGGATCCATTTTTTTTTGTAAAAAGTGACTATATAACTCAGTATGATAGTAGTGATGGGAAATGCGATTGGAATGAAGGAAGGATTTCAAGTCTATTAGTGGTTCTACTATGCATTTTACTTTAGGGAGTTCACATAGTTTTAGTGGTTCGTCTGAATTGTGGAATCAATATTGGAAACCTCTCCACAAGAAGAATGGAGTTGTAAATTTTGGCAATGATCCAAATTTGTGTCAAAGAATCGTGAGAGAAAATGTTGATGACAGGCCTACCAAACGGTTTGCACTTTCATATGGATGGCAACATGGTCTGTTTCTTCTAAAGTGGAGGTTCAAAAGCTTTGAAAAAATGGGGAAAATAATAAAATTGCCAAATCTTTCGAAGACAGAAGATGTAATGGTTTATGTTTAGTAATTGATAGGCTCCCACTATCAATCGGTCTCTTCCTTTCCTTAGCAGTTCATGTGCTCCTTTGTGGGGTGGGAGCTGCCAATTTGGACAGATGCCAATTTTGGTTTTCGATGTCCTTTTAAAGGGAAATTTTTTGGTATGTTTGGTTTAGCAGATATGTAGGGTGTGAGGCGTAGTTGTCCTGTATCGAGTAGAAGTTGCAGATTTTGGAAGGAACAAGAATTTTGGGGTTTGATATATAAAGGATATCTCAATTTTTTTGGTATGTGTGGTTTAGCAAATATGTAGGGTGTGAGGCGTAGTTGTCCTATACCGAGTAGAAGTTGCAGATTTTGGAAGGAACAGGAATTTTGGGGTTTGATATATAAAGGATTTCTCAAATTTTTTGTTATCTATGTGTTCTTTCATTGTTTTATCTTATTTTTTCAGATGGTAATGACTATGGTGTCTATTATATATTTTTGTTTAATTAGTCAGTTTAGGTGTTTGTTCTTCCCTTAGCAGTAGGTCTGCAATGGGATTTTTTTTCAGGAGCTAAGCAGTGGTACTTCTGAACACTTGCATGTAGAGGACAGAGGTTTAATCTGCATAAAAAGTCCATTGGGTAGATGAATTGGGGCAGGGTATCTTATAGTTCTACAGTGTTAATAGTCATCTAAAGTTGTTAATAGTGTAAGGATTTTTGTTTGTTTTCTAGTTTGTAAAAGTGTGGCCCTAGTAAACACTAGGACACACATTTGCTCAATTTTTTTTACCCTATTAACCATTACACCACACCGGTTTGGACACATAATTTATCATTTTAAATTTGACCTTATCTAACAAAATATACAAGACATCCATACTGATCTTTATCTTCTTGTAGTATCACATCACCATCCCTTCGAGAAGATTCATACACCTAAAACAATTGAAAAAAAGCTTTCTATATGGCAGATGAAGATAATACTGAAAGACATAAATATAAGTAAAAAATGTATATTCCAGAAGACTGGCTCCAATATGAAACGGCTAGCCATTATATTCAATTCAAACATTTAGAAAAGATCAAAGCCTGTCAGAGGCATGATGGAAAAAGAGAAGATGTTTTTCTTGATCATATCTATCATATAGCAAGGGGTAATAAATAGAATGGCAAGGATCTTGAGAGAGCACAACAGAAGAGTTGTAATTTTTTTTGAAAAACAACTGGGGCTATTAAATGGAATAGCAAGGATTGTGAGAAAGCACAACAAAGAAAATGTAATTTTGCAGAATAAACAAAGTTTGAGAATGTTCAAATTTGCCAAAGATTCTATTCATCATAAGTTGAGCACTGGTGTTCATCGTATTTGATTGTTCTTGTGATGACACTTGCAATGGCAAAAGAAGAATTTTTTTTTCGAAAAAGATTTAAAGGATACTACACAGATATCCAGTGCGACTGTTAAAAGCCTAGCTTAACTGAACATTCAAACTCAATTACACAAAATTTGCATGGAAAAGGCTAATTTTGCTATAAAAAAAACATATATGTATGTTCAAATCTGCCAAAGATTTTCTCGAACATAACTTGAGCACTGGTGTCCCTTGTATTTTATTCTTCTTCTAATCATCCTCACATTAGGAATGCAACCAAATCTTTTCAACAAAGGTCCAAAGAGAACTATGTGGCTATCCAGTGTGTCTGTTATGGCTCAACTGAACATTCACAGTCAATTGAACATTCAAACTAGACGATACAAGATTTGCATGGAATGATGGCGGGGAAGTAAATGAATCAATGATCCTTGAAATCTCATCATTGCATGCTTAGTGGCCTAAATTAGAATAAGTAAGAATGGGGAAATAATTAAAATTGGAATAAATAATTGTTTCTAAAAACCATTAATTACATTTGCTATGCGTTGACTATAATCTCCCACAAAATAAAATGTGTTCCATCTGTTGTTGTACTTGGAAATTTAAATTATGTATACAAGGTGCTCCTCTCTATTACCATATCATTCATGTTGATCATGGACGTCAAATTGTGATCCCAAATGTTGATCTGAATCTTCCTGAATACAATTTTCTCCCATCATAACCTATTGTAAACAGTAGGGATTATGGAAGCATGAAATCTGTAACAACTATCTTCTTTATTTAATTAGTAGTTTTTTAACTTTTGTATCAAGTGGTATTGCAATGTTTAGATAGTTAGCAGGGGCATCTATGTTGTCAGATTAACCTGAGGCTTGTAGTTGGGACACGTAGGGTTGGTTACCCTAATTTTATGTGAAACATTCTGTTGTCAATTTAACAGGGGGCATGTCTTTGTCAATTAATTTTAATTAGGGTTTTTTTTGTGAAACATACCTGGACCGTTTCACTTTTGAGTTACTGTACTATGAAATTTCACTGATAACTCGATTGTTATTTTTGTTTGTAGCGCATCACTGTATAGTAAAGGATCTAATTTTTTTTGTGTTATTGTCAGTGTGAAATAGAAATTGTACTTATCTATCTTACCGTGGATGGCTCTACTCCCTCGCAACTACCGCATGCGTATCCCTGTACAAGAATGGGATGAGGCAGAAGAGGGACAGATTGTACCAATAATGTTGTCACGCTGGTTCAAAATTGACTATATCTACGTGGAATCTTCCATTGCAAATGTCATTGGGCAAAATGTTCTTTATTCGCAGCCCCGTTTCATATTTCCATCCTAGTTGATATCTATATTTCTGTCAAACTGCATGGATCTCCTTCAGAGCATTGGGCTGTGTCGACAAATAGCCTTGGCATTTGTCAAGGAAGTTTATATTCCAGGCAATACTCTGGATGATGCTATAAGGCGTTACGACCTGTATGAGGGAAAATCCCGGGTAGGAGGAATAGTGCCAAGAGAGATGGTTAATGGTGATCCAAGTGTTAGACATGTTCTTCAGGCTTACATGCAATCTGCAATGTATCTTGATGATGAAATTACTCGGGTTGGAGTCGAGAGGCATGGTCAAGGGTTGAATGCTGGGATGATCAAGGAATTGAACAAGACGTATGGATCTATTTTATTCCTACTTAAACACAAACACCACGATAGTGTGTTTGGCCTTGAGCCATGTTTTCCAAATGAGGATCAAACTTTGGAAGGAATAGAAGAAGTTGGAGTGAACGACGATGCAGATGTTGAGTAATAGCTTGCAGATCACAAAGAATGAGAATGGTGTGCTGGGCATGTCAAAAATATTGCTCCCCTCTTTTTTTTTATATGTTTGGGTCAATGTGAATGTGTGAGTATAGGGATAATGTTGTAACCTCCATTGTTTCTGGTAGGTTGTGTTGCTAAATTAACAATGTGACAAATATATTATTTCATGAGTGTGGGGGATTTTGTTCGTAATTATTTGGGTTGGTTTCTGGAGGTTTTAGTGATACAATGAGAGCGGGTAGTCAGGTGGAACAAGTTTGAAATATATACGTTTAATGAAAACTGAATGGAATGAATTGAATGAAAAGCAGAGACATGGCAATAGAGCCCTTTTTTTTTGGTAATTGTTCTCGAAACATAGGTAATTAATTGTATTTATTCCATACTGCTATTTGCAATATTTAATGGGTATGCAGTTCGCCCCATCTGTTGAAAGGTATAGCCGGTTTGATGCTTGAGATGTTTGAAGTTTGAACAATTATTTTTTATACTGTTGTCATAGTATGCATTATTCATTAAGAATTGTGTGCTTGTGTTTGGATGTTAATTAGCATGGTTGATGTGACATAGAAAACCCACTATGATATTTTTTTCCAGTGGTAGTATCTTCTGCTGTAATGAACTGTTGTTTGTTTGAAAATTACACCTAAATAGCCATTCTAATGTCATATAAAGTTGAACAACTGATATATCTATATATATATATATATAGAGAGAGAGAGAGAGAAACATAAGGGATCTTATTAGTATATCTATCATGTAGTTGAGTAGAATTTGTTGTTGTTGTTGTTTCTGGCCGATATCCCTATTGCCCCTACTCATGTTATAAGCTCTCAGATTGTGATTGTAGGTGTTATTTGTATTTCTGAGTCAATGTTTTATTTAGCCGGGCTGATTGTTTACGTATATGGTTGTGTTTGGTTGGGAGAGGCCCATTTGTTCATGTGGCACGGCTCTGTTCATTTTCAATGTAAGACTATCCATTTTGAAATTGGTGGAGAGCGAAGAAAAAATAGTTGGGAGTAGCCAGATTTTTTGAATTCTGCTTAGTTGTTTTATTAGATCGTTTGGGTAGATGCGAGCAACTTGTCAAATATAGGTTTATATAAAATTTAGCTTGTACTTGAATCAGGGGACCTCCTCACGGACACAATGGTTCGGTAGAAGAGTGGAATCTTATGTGGCATTGTTTTATACGAATGGTAAATACGTTGACAGTCTGTCCATATATAAATGTGGAAGCTCTGTTTCACTTATTTAGGCCATTAGACTATTTGTATATAAGATGCCATTTGTAAAATGTAATAATAAAAAAAAAGGTAGATTCAAATAAGTAGAAGAAAGAAATGCGGATACTTATATTGTGAACTGAGATCTGTATGTTAAGTTGATATGCCATTTGAAGTGGTTTTCTCTGAGAGGTTCGAGGCACGGAATGTATCTGCCGCTTGAGTGGCCAGTAACACTACTATTATTTTATATGGGCAGGCTAGTATGTTACTGAAGTATATGGATAGATTTATTGAGATGCGTGATTCAATTGTTGGGATGCATCATGGGGCAACTCGGAGGGTATTGGATGATGCAAAAATTTTGTTGGTAAGAAGCACAAGATAATATGGTCTTGGGATGTCTATAACTATTCTTTTGTGTGAGTCCATCCAGGAGGTAGGTAGCTCACTAATACATGGACTTGGCCTTGTCAGTACACAAAGAGGGATTTCAGAAGGACATCTCCCAGACAGGCGAGATTTGATCATTCATCAAGGAAACTGGTAATCATTTGCATTGTACCAATATGATATAGTTTGAATGAGTGTGCCTTAAAAATGTATAAATATTTGGTTCATGTTCTTCAACCTTTAAATGATGGGTGTTTTGTTGTTGTCGTAACATTGTTTACTTCAGGGTGATACGAGCACTATGCCTGGGATGGAGGACCCCTTGAAGCAAGTAGCTGAATGTGATCCAATTGGTCATGCTAAGAGAGGCACCCTTGAGGTTGGAAGAGGGAGTGCTTATGTCGACAGTGTCAGTTGTGAAGAAAAAGAGAGGGATGATAGTTATGCTACTGCTCAGAACTATCATGCTTCAGAGGATCCCAATATTCATAGTGGTCGGGGAGACTGTTTGGATTCTTAGATTGATTGTAAGGTTTGATTTCTCTAAGAAACCTTCAATCATGATGTAATGTTTAGGAATAGTGGAGTCATCCTTCTTGCCCAATGATATTGTTTTGTATCTTCTAAGCTTTCTGGTTTTACAAATCTCATTTTTATTATTCTGGTGCGTTGTGCATAGGGGAGGACCGATTACAGAACTAAAAAGTGCAACAATAGATTGGTATATTACTGCATCATAGGTCCATGTTTGGTAGATGGAGGTCTTAAATTTTGGGACATTGCAAGGATCAATATTCATAGGATGCAGATGCATGCACTTCCATTGATCGAAGCACGCAAACGCGGCCGGCCTGCCTCAACGAACCCAAAACGGCGTCACTCCTCTTATAAAGATCAAGGGTACTACCAAAGGAGGGAGAGAAATGTTGAATACCAGATGAGGATGAGGTCTACAACCCAAAGAAAGCATGTAGAGAAGCACATATGCAAGTTGTACAAGAAGGCATCAGTGGAGCTCCTCCCAACAGAAGCCAAGGCAAAGATTGAAGAAGAAATGGGTCAATATGAGAGTACAGCGGCCAGGCAAAAAAGACTGAGAAAGTTGTTAGAATTGGTGCAAAGAAAAGATTATAAGGTATTGGAAAAGGGAGGATGCAACAGGACTCTGGTTTATAATTCTTTTTAAGAGTTTTTCGCTTTGCTGTTATTTTCACTCACATTGAAAAAAAAATGCGCAACTGACAGGGCAGTCCAGGATCATCTATAATTGTGTGCGAGGAAGTTGATAGGGATACACCAGCTGATGCATTGCCTGCCACGCCAGTTGTAGCTAGTAATTGACCTATGCAGTGATGCCCCATGGGATGGAATAAGATGGAAACGAGGAGGAAATCTTCCTAGAAAAACAACATTTCTGAGTTTTCTCAAGTGCTTGAGGTCGTCAAAATGGGGTCGAACTCTACTGACAGAAGTTAGAGTCTGGAGCAAAGGAGGAAGAGAAAATTATCTTCTTTTGATTGTGTTCAGTTAGAGGAAAAGGTAATATGGTATTATAAGTTTTCATTTATTCTTCCATTTCATCACTCACCTTCAAATTCACAATTTCAATCAATGTGACCCCATTTACGAATTACTTGCCATGTCAGGCTTCTATGGATAAAGGACATGGTTTGGTAGAGCAGAGTGGTGAAGATGAATGCATGATCTTGGATCCCGGTGTTTATGAAAAGGGTACTTATTTTTCTCGGCAGAATTTTGGGAGTTCATACAAGTTGGTGCAACGAATGCGTAGAAAAGAAATGTCAATGGACCACAACGATAGGGATGTTGTGGTAAGTCTTGTGTGGTTGTTGTACGCCATTCCTTATCTGTGTTATTTTTTCAGTGTTAACAATGTTGACCATTGTCAATGGCGACATAGCCTATGTTGGAGGGCAATGGTGGTGAGGGCGGGTGTGCATGTCAACAAGTGTCGATTCAGTCGAAGAAGCGGTATGTATATAATTAGTGTTGTAACATGTACGCACTTATTTGTACACACATTGGATACCATCCTCATCGATAACATGTGTTCTTAAAACATGTTCTTATATGTTATGTAGGTTGAGAGTGTTGGGGTTGGCATGGAGAGCCTTCCCATGATGCAGGCCCCAACCAGAGTTGTACATTTTATTTTATCTGTCAACGTGTTACAGTAGAAATTAAGGTGGATGCGGACATAGTGTAAACTGATTTAGTGTCTTGCAAGAGAGTCCCATTCGATCTGCTTCTATGCAGGTGAGCGAGAATCATATTTTAGAGGAAACCAAAAAGGTGTTGGGAACGTTCTATTATGAGCTATTGCACATTCCAAGTCTTGCACCATGCTATGCTGTCAACAATGTATTACAATGTCTTATTTGTAGTTGGCAGTCTCTGTGATAGTGTCATACCAGTCCCTTTACTCTTTATGTAATTTACAGGATTGCAGTATAGAAGAAAATGCACATGGACAAAGGAATGTGGGGCATGACATTATTGGTGAGTTTGCACGAATGGAGTTTGGGATGGAAACTCATAGTGCTAGTGAAGTTTGGCATGGTGAAGTGGACAATTCCCATAGCCTTTCTGAATCGGTAATAGTAGGATTCCTTAATTTCATATGCCTCTTGAACCATGAATCATATGTTTTTCTGACATGAATTTGGTTTTCCGGTGTACATTTTCCAAGTGCAGGCACCCTTTATCGACGAGAAGCTATTAGAGGAAGGTGGTCACACATATGCAAGTGGAGAACACGTCGAGTTGCTAGCGAATAGTGTATTGGTTGGCAAAGGCATTATTGAAGGTGTTGGCAGGAATGTCAAATGCCACAACAAATGACTACCACCGGGCATGGTGAAATTCCACATTGTAGAGGCCATTGACCCCAATGCTAGGTTGCCCTTTCCCCACTCATTTTTAGAATCTTTATGCGACTATGTTAAGTCTTTTGAGGTGTGGAACATTTTAGACCTCTATCGTACTTTGCCTATGATGCAGCAGAAGGTATTATTCATTTCAGTTATTTTCATGTCTGATTATAAAATTTCTTTAGGTGTATGGTAATATTCTTGTTGACATTCTTTTGGAGCAAGCACTCATCAGAAGTTCTCTGTGTAACTTCAGGATGAAGTGGATGATGCCTTGACAGTGGACATAGAGCATGGCGAGTAGTTCTGTCCTCCCGTTAGAAGAACGAGTGTGAGGATTCGATGCCTTGGTATAACCCCTCCAACGGTGCAGAAGGACCCTAAGAAGCAGAGCAGATTCTATACAGGACTTTTTTCACTTGCGCAAAATAGACAGCGTAGGAGGAAATGATGAGGGGTCTGCATTGAGTCATTAGTGTAGCAAGTGCTGCAATAGAGTTACTAATACTAACCTTTCTTAGATTGAGTTTAGTTAATTTGGTGATGTACGCTTGAATGGGATCTGCGATGAGTTCAAATCGTGCACAGATTTCCTTGCGTTAATTATTCTCTGTTCAATGCCCAAATGTGTTGGTACCTTTGGACGGTTGATTTCGTAGGTTGTTATATTTGCATTGTGTGTTGTGGACATTCAAGGCATTTCGGTTTGTGGAACATTGTTATCATGTTACTAATTACTTGTGTTGTTGTGTTGCATATTTGAATGATGAGTCATTATATTATTATTCTATACAATAGTAATTTTATTGAAATTATTGGTGATCTGTTACAATGCACCGCCGAAGGATTATCTTTGATATGTATAATGCTAACCTTTACTGGTATCAACTTAAACTCTGATTCGCATTTTTCTTTTTTAGTGGCATATTTTGCAGTATAGTACTCTGAAGAGGTGGGCTATAGATGTTTGGCACTATAAGGTGGATTTTTTTTCTACGTTCATGTGCATCCCTTTGTTTGGGTCCCAATTTAAGTGTTTGATGTTATTGATATTCCATATTTCTTTGTGGTAACTATTGGGGGTATATGTTTTTCTATTAAGATGCTCCCCCTTTGTATCTCGGAAATAAGTTTTAATGATTCTTTTTTTGTCGATTTTGTTGCAGATCGAGCAGAAGACACTACATACCAGCTTTCTGGTGGCCTGACAGTGGAGGTATAAATTGCCTATATGCCCTCATGTGTTCATTCCTTATTTATGGAAACTGATTGTATGGCAACTTCTGCGAGTCGTAATAAATTTCACTCCTGATTAACAAACTATAATTGCATTGTTGGGAAGCAGGGATGGCCAAATGAAAAGATGCTTCCACACAACCAAAGGTCATGGAAAAATCTAGCAAGCATAACCCTCCCAATACATGTGTAGTAAATTCATAGTTTGATAGCCCAGGAAAGCGTGCAATGTCGAAAAATTCATCTGGTCAGAGGGAAGTACCTTCTTCAATGGAAGCACCGTTGGCCAGAGTAACAGATGTTGGTGGTGCGGCCAAGATTGGAAATAATGTAGGCATAGATGATCCCCTGATGACTGATACGTTAAAGAGCACAGTAGAGGAATTGACTGATACGTTGAAGAGCACAGTACAGGAATTGACTGAAAGTCATATTTTGCTTCAACGCAATCACATTACTCTGATATCGCAGAAGTTGGAGGCTGCTGAAGCAGAGAATAAATAGCTTTTGTTGGAAAATTTAGAATGGTGAAAGAAATACAGGGACTTGGAGAGGTCATTTGTAGAGTTGAGGGAGAAGATTGTGAAGCAGGAGTAGGAATTGCTTGAATAGCAGTTGATTAGTACCAATGTGGAGGCAACCCTTGCTTGTAACAAGAAGATGTTTTCTGAATCAATTGTTAAGTATGATGTGATGCTAGATGTTTGGAGATGTCAGGCAGATGTCTGGAAGGTGAAATTCATGGAGGAAGTTGGATTGACTCATGATAGTATCTAAGAACCTGTTCCATTCGTGCCAAATTGCCATGTATGTGGGAGGGCTGTCAAAGTGTGGATAGTTCTATCTGTGTAATACAACACATTCATGATAGGTTGCACGCTATTCATTTAACGGACAAGGCCCACTTGTACTGAGCAATGCAATAGCAAGTGATGGCAAATATGTGTTCTTTGACATTTATGTATATGTCAAAAATGGACAGCATGGCTAATTACAGTCATCATGTGTCTTCCCTCAACAGTGATCTTGAATACATAAAATAGACATTTATTGGCAATGAAAAAATTGCACCTCTTGCCATGTCTTGTATGTCCATGGATTGCACATTTAATTTTCAATTTTATAATGTGGCAATTGATCTTGATCTTAAAAGAAGGTGTTTATTATATGCAAAATATTGGAAATAATTTGTATTATTCTGACTAACCATATGTAGCAGGCACGCACTTCTCTATATGCTACGTCCATTTTTTGAAAAAAAAGGGACAGCATGGCTAATTTCAGTCATCACAGCCATCATATGAATGTTTTACTTCAAATTTGCAAATTGTAACAACCTTGATGATGTTTTACTTTAAAGGGTTCAATTGGTTTTTACTTTAAATTTGTAGATTGTAACAACCTTTATGGTTCACTTCAAATTTGCAAATTGTAACGACCTTGATGATGTTTTACTTCAAATGTGCAAATTGTAACAACCTCAATGGATATGTGGCAATATGAAATTTTCTTGTGTTTTCCTGCTTTCTTCCAGTTTTCTAGGATAGTTTCCTTGCTTTCCAAGAAGTACTCGTGCACAATTTTGTCTCTATGTCAAAGTTTTGTGTTCCAGAATTGACCCCATGCCAAATGGATTGCTTCAAGGTCACTGGTTTTCCATGTCTATCCTATGTTTCACCAGTGAAGTTGATCCATAAAGTTTTATGATTCGCGCCCTTAGCCCCATGTTCTTCAATGTGTTGCCAAGGTCCAGTCTAGAGCGCACGTGCTGAATCGCAAAACCCAGGGAGATTTTTGAGTTTTAAGGTCTGCAAGAGATTTCATAATATGCCAAAATGTCAAAAAATATTGATGTTTTCTATCTCCGTTGTCTTTTGTTCTGAATGAAAACCCCCAATGTTTACGATCTCGATAGTTCATAATATGCCAAAATGTTGAAAACTCTCGATGTTTTCTGCCTCGTTATCTTTGTTATGAATGAAAACCCTGGATGTTTTCGATCTCGATAGTCCAGAATATGCCAAAATGCTGAAAACTCTCACTATTTTTTGTCTCCTCGTTATCTTTTGTTCTGAATGAAAACCCTGGATGTTTTCGATCTCGTTGCATCTATGCACTTCTTCCCTGATGGTCAGCATTTCCTTTCCACGCTGCTGCGACCGGTTTATGGGACCATACTCCAAGGAGGTTTTCAACCAGCAGAGGATCAGATGGTTGTCGCATGTTCGCAAGGGATTTCTTCAGACCTTGTGATCATGCGATAGCCGTTGATTTTGTTTTATTGCCTAAGGTGTCCTAGTAGGTGTGGCAGCCCGAAGTATTCAAGTGGGTGGCAAATGACATATGATCTACAGTTGTCGCATGATCATAAAGAATATTCTTCTCCTTTGTGATCAAGCGACTTCCATCTAATTTAGGCCGGTTGTGCTGTGGGATTGGGTGTTGTCAGAAGTTGCTAAGGTGTTCATTTCTCATTGGTCCTCATACTGGTGCCTGTAGCATTGTCATTGTCGCTTGCTTCCTAGCGGTCTTCATGAAACATCTAGCGACTCAGCGAGCGGCTTATTTCCTTTGGTCGCCAGATCTCCAATTTCCCCCATGGTTAAGTCCAAATAGGTAGTGACTCAGCGAGTGGATTAGGTCACGTAATCTCTAGATTTTTGGTGGACCCATGTGTCAGTGGGGTCCCGAGTTCAAAAGGATCAACGGCTGGCACATGAGCGAAAGGAATATTCAGGAGCTGTGAGATCATGCACTTGCCATCTGATTGGAACCTTGGTTGCAGTGGGTCCATTGTCAGAGGAGTTGTCGAGGTGTTGCTGATAAAGCATTCGAGAGTGAATAAAAGATTGACAAGTCGCAAGTCTGGGCTAGAGCTTTTCAGTAACGCAATTGCCGAATAACTTAAAAGTGGAAAGTTGAAGTGGGTCGAAGTTGGTAATATGCCGAAATGCTAAAATTTCATTAGGTGCAGTGTGTCGAGGTGGATTTTGACTTTTTCAAGGAGTTTTGCAACTGTTTCAAGGATAATCTAGACCGTTCATCTGTAGGGAAGTTAAGGAGATCGACGACTGTGTTTTAAATCTAGACCCGGTAGCCGTTATTGTTCAAATCCAAATATCTCTAAAAGGTTTTTGCCAGCGTAGATGATTGCCTTGTTCATTGGAAAGATGGGAACAAATCACAGATTCATAGCCATAAAAAGCGTGATGGCATGGAAAATGGGACAGCCACGTGGATGAAAAGTTAAGTACGCATGTCTAAAACAAATCATGGATTCTTAGTCATGCAAATTTAAGAGGCCTAAATGTTAAGTGCGCATGTCCGAAACAAATCACAGATTCTTAGTCATGTAAACTTAAGAGGCCTAAATGTTAAGTGCGCATGTCCCAGACAAATGGCATCTTCATAGCCATGCAAATTTAAGATGCACTAAATGTTAAGTGCGCACGTCCGACACAAATCACAGACCAAAAGAGTTTCAATTTGAAGGACTAAATTAGAAGTGCACATGTGCGAAACAAATCACAGATTCATAGCGTTGCAAATTTCAGAGGGACTAAATATTAACTGCGCATGTCCGAAATATCATAGTGTTAAGTGACATGTAATGGTACAGTTCTTCATCAAATGAAAGACCGTGAAAATGGCATTAGAATAGGAGAAGAGTGGATGGGCATTAATTAAAGTGTTCAAGTTAATATTACCATTAATATTCAAAATGTAAACTACGCTTGTGTGAAATGGGTAACCGTTCTTTATTTCAAAAATCGCGTACGCATGATAGCACATTGGACCTCCGCAATTACATTTCCCATCCTTTCCTAATTACTATCACTGACACCGACTTTATAGCAAATACTTGACATTTTTGAAGGTGGACTTGCGCAATTAAATAATGATCAAAAACCCATAACACTTTCGTACCGCTAAGATGACTTGTCTTTAAAGAAAATACTTGATGTTTTTGAACGCGGACTTGCGCAATTAATATTCGAATTGAAAACCCATAACACTTTCATACCGCTGAGATGACTCATCTTTAAAGAAAATACTTGATATTTTCAAACATGGACTTGCGCAATTAAATAATGATCGAAAACCCATAACACTTTTGTTCTGCTGAGATGACCTAACATTTCCTCCTACAATTGGAAGCGATTTCCCCAAAATTACTTGATGTTTTTGTTGGCAGACTTGCGCAATTAATATTCGAATCAAAAACCCATAACACTTTCATTCCGGTGAGATGACCTAACATTTCCTCCTACAAGTGGAAGTGATTCCCCCAAAATTACTTGATGTTTTTGTTCGCGGCCTTGTGCAACTAAAATGGAAAAGTTGGGGAAAATACATAACAGTTTCAGAAATGTTCCTGAACAACTGTTTCAAATGAGCAATGGAAAGACCACCAAAAAGGATGAGAGAATGAATTGAGGACTAGCATGAATTAATGGCATTAATGATGACCAACTCACTCCACTTTGGCTTGTCCTTTCCCGTCAAAGTTAATGGGAAGTCTATTAAGTAAGTTATGGCCTTTAGTTACTTCATTCCCTTTCCTTAATAACTTTGTTTGTTTGAAAGTATTCTGTGTTTGTGGAATTGCTGTGAACAGTGGGAGATGGCAAACACTGTGTAATTTTGGGGAAGATTTCGATCACAAATATAGAAGGATTTAACATTTTGGGTCTAGAATAACAAAGAAGACAGGTGTGTTTTATATTTACAATTTTAAAAACAGCATTTATAGCTAGCTTTATATTTATTAGTATTTGTGTAGATTTGGTTTTGGGTTACAGCTTACAGTAGTTTCTTTCAATAGTTAAAAAAAATACATTTTTTTTTTTTTTTTGTCTCAAAGGCCTAAATGTTCGAATATACATAGTAGTTTTGATCTTTAGTGAGTCGTAGAGAAACCAAAAGCAGAGAATCTCATAACAGGTTTGTTTGTAGCTATTTGTATTTGTCTTAATATGTAAATTTATTTTGTCCATTTCAAAGCACTCTATTCTTTTGGTGAAGAGTGGGAGACCGCAAAATTTGTGGGTTTCCGGGGTAGACCTGTACCGGAAACATAGAACGCTTTTAGGTTCAGGGTTTACGAAAACTAAAAATCCCAGAACAGAGGTCTTCTTGGCGGATTTGGGGTTTTCATTGTGCGGGGTTCTATATTCAGTAGGAACATGAAAAATAGATAGAAGATGTCTCGAATGTAAAATTAGGGTTTGATGAATCCTTATTATATTTGTTTACACCAGTCCTTTGTTTGTTTACTATTGTTATGAATTGTTAATTTTGAAAAAAACTCATTGAAAGGACACGATCCTTTGTAAGTCATATTCAATATGTATTACAATTACAAGCATTTAATATTTTGAATTAAAATAGCATATTTTGAATTAATACAGCATACCAGCTCCTTTATCAGCAAATAAGTTATCTGTTATACTGACCTTAAGTGTCGATATAGCTTTACATTTACTATTGTTTTACACTTGAAGTGATTGTGATATATTTTAGAGGATGTGCTAGCTGCCATTATTTTTGTATTGGAATATTCATATATCTGAGTTATATAGATGCATTTTTAGGGAGTATTGAAAAATTTATTTAAATGTTATGGAAAGGGAATAAAGTAAGGACTGCCATAAAGTAAGGGATGCTTATTTATTTTGTTTTTGTACATTACAAACACATTACTAAGAACTTTGAGCTTCGGTTTTGCAAGATATTATATACGTCATGGACTATTCACAATAGAGCCCTGAATATCCGAAGTATGCCGCCACGGGAATCTGGGTTGGAAGTAAAAGATATAATCGTCATTTCAATTTATGTTCTTATTCCAACTAACTTCACCTTCCTGGCTGTTATTGGGGACACGTCTCTAGCCATTGCTCTGCTTTCGGTACTCAGCTCTTTGATCGTTATATTCATATTCATATCCTCCTTGCTCAACATAGGTTTGAGTTATCCAATGGTTAAAATACTAGGTGGGCTAGCGGTTGTGTTATCCACTTGTACCTACTTGGCAATCATGGCCACTAAATTGTGGCCCATCTCCAAACGTAGCATAGGTATGATCTTCCTATTCTGTGTCATCAAAGTTGGCGCCATCGTCATGCTTCTGAGCCGCAATCTGAGAATGGAAACTGCTCCCCATCCACAAGAAGCAGCACCTGCACTGGGTACTGGCTAGTATTGAATTTGCTTTTATTACTTGCTTTTGGTGCCATAGGTAATGTGATTTTGTATTTTTCTCATGCTGCTCTTCCATCTATATTCTTTGCAGATGCTGTCTGAAAAGTGCAAGTGCGAGCTGCAGGATGAAATTGCATTTTTATTTTGTTGTGAGTTTGTAGTAAATTTTCCTTTTATTGTTAGTGTGAGTGCCATCTGATCAATATTTGTAAACGATGGTGGCAGTCCTAAATTTGTTCATCTTGAATTCGTTGGCTGACAGTATTGTCCAGCAGCAGACTTCGAAATGATGTGAAAACTTATTTTAAGTTAATAACTCAGTTTCTCATCATCTAAAAGATTCATACCACAATCAATTTCTTTCCTTTTCTTTCAATTAGACTGTATATGGTGTGAAAATTTGTGTCATAGGTGTATTACAGATAATTAATTCCTTTGAATGGCTTAAATTAAGAGTTGAAATATTTGTCAAGGGTCGTCAAGGTATTTTAACAGCATCAAATGACACCAAAAACATAGTTGCAATGGAAAAACCATTTTATGGTATAATTACATTCTATTTAATCCGTATGTTCTGGTGCACCAGCTTTTGAACTAGTTTGGTTGTTTAAAACTTCAAATTTTGACCCAAAAAAAAAAGGCGCTGGCTATCCTCCCAACAAAATGCACCTACAGATGAATTTTTTTTTCCAGATTTACGAAAACACAGTGATTTGTTTTTGAATTTTTTTTGGTGTTTTCGATTCAGAATCTACAGATCATGAAGAACAAAGCCTGAAAATTTCATAAAAATCCATGGTGTTTTCAAATTTTTCATATTTGTACGATGGTGCATTTTGTCGGGAGGAAAAAAAAATACTTTGCTATCTAACACGTTAACTTGGGTGATATGTTATTAGAATTTCATAAGTTGTGTTTAATTCTGTTAAGATATTTCTCTCTAAATTCCATTCTTATATACCATTCAATATAATAATATATTTGATCATTGAAAAACATAATAAATGAACAATTGGAAAAATAATAAGAAAGATATTCACAAAATTATTTTGACTGATGTTAAACAATAAAGGGAGATATTGGTAGAAATTTGTTGTAGAATGAATAATACAGAATAGAATGATATTAGAAAGAGAATAAAATTCAAATGTATGCGAGAATTGTTGAGAGAAAAATTTAGAATGTTCTAAGAAAAACTTAGTATCGAAGAGATTTTACAATCTTAGATTGTTATGTTTTAATGAATAATAAATTAAAAATTATGGAAATATATTGAGGGAATTTTAGTGTCAGAAAAAAGAGCCAATATATAAATATATTAGTGGTTGTCATATTAGTTAATGAGTAAAGAATTTCTTAGGTCACATCAAAATGTCATACCATAATCACTAATTTATGTTTTACCTTTTAATTCATGAGAAATAAATATATTGTTTCAGTAAGGTCAATATAGACATTCTAAAGTCGAAAGACTTAGAGGTGTAATAATATGATTAAACCATGACAAACAAAAGCAAGATTTTATAAAGGCCTTGATATTTTACATAATGAATAAAATTGTTCTGGTTTTTCACTTAGATTGACTAAAAAAGTACATAATATTTTGGGCATGCCATTATAATTTTGTTAAGGTTGGAGATTGTATTAGGTTTGGGTTTGAAGGTAAGTGTTGGGATTAGGGTTTAGTATTTATGATTATGGTTCACTATTTAGGATTAGATAAATAAATAAATGAATATATATATATATATATATATATATATATATATATATATATATATATATATATATATGTATGTATGTATGTATCTATATATATGTATCTATATATAGATACATATATATAGATACATATATATATATATATATATATATATATATATATATATATATATATATATATATATGTATGTATGTATGTATGTATGTATGTATGTATGTATGTATGTATGTATGTATGTATGTATGTATGTATATGTATCTATATATATATATATACACACACACACACATATATATAGATACATATATATATATATATATATAGATACATACATATATATATACATACATACATATATATATATATATATATTTTTTAATAGTAAATATATATATATTTTAATAGTAAATATATTATTTCACTAAGGTCAACAGAGACATGGTAAAGTTCAAAGACTTAGAGGTTTAATAATATCATCAAAGCATGAGAAACCAAATCAAGACTTTATTTAAAGGACTTGATATTTTACATAATCAATACTTTTGGCACGGTTTTCCACTTGGATTGAGAAATAGTACAAAAAATTATGGTTAAGGTTAGGGATTGTGTCAGGGTAAGGATTTAGGGTAAGTGTTAGGATTAGAGTTTAGTATTTAGGATTAGGTTTAAGCATTTAGGAGTAGATTTATAATTAGGGTTATGGTTTAGATAAGGATTTAGAAATTATGGTTTACTATTTATGACCAGTGTTAGGATTAGAGTTTCACTTTTACGATTACAGATTACCATTTAAGATTTAGGATTATGGTTACAATTGAGATTATGATACTTGTTTACACATGTTTAGTATTATAGTTAGGATTAGGGTGAGGGTTTACCATTTAGGATTGGGTTTTGGGTTTAGCATTTAGGAATAGATTTATTATTCTAGGGATTAGTATTATAGTAAGGATTAGCGTTAGGGTTTACCATTTAGGATTAGATTTAAAAGTAGAGGTTATCATTTATGAATATGGTTTAGGCAAGGATATTGGATTAATGGTTTAGCATCTACCACTAGGGTTTAGTATTTAGGATTAGGGCTTGGCATTTAGTATTAGGGATTACGTTTAATATTTACATTGATGATCATGCTAAGAGTTATGGTGTCAATTTATGTATTGTTAGTATTATGATTAAGGTTAGGGTTTACCATTTAGTATTAAGGGTTAGACTTATGACTAGGATAATGGTGCATGTTCACATCATGATGGGTGCTATGGTTACGGTTAGGTATTGTATTCAGGCTTGCCATTTAGGATTAGAGTTTAGTGTTGAGCATTATGGTTAGGATAAGGTTCTATAATTTGTAATTAGCACTTCACATTTAATTGTAGGGTTTAATATTAACCATTAGTGTTTAATATCGAGTTTTATAGTTAGGGTTTAATATTTAATATCAGGTTTTAGAATTTAGGATGTAGCATTTATGATTAGGGTTTACCATATAATATTATAGTTTATCATTTAAGAATATGCTTTATATTAGGATTTGGGATTTAGGGTTTACAAATCAGGCTTAGAATGAGGGTTTAACCTTTAGGATTAAGGTTAGAATTAGGGTTTATCATTTAGGATTATATTAGAGCTATAAGGATTATGGTTTAACATTTATGATTGGGGTTCTAAGATTAGAGTTTACAATTCATAATTAGGTTATTCTCATCTGGGATTATGGTTTACAATGTAGTATTCAAGGTTATGGCTAGGATTAGGATTACGGCATGGGTTTAGTATTTTAGATTATGGTTTAACCCTAATCATAACTGTACTTGTAAGCACGTGCCATTTATGCATAGGGTTCAGCATTTGGGATTTTACAATTGCAGTTAGGATTAGATGGCTTAGCATTTACAATTATAGTTATGAGTAGGAATTAGCATTTAGGATTATGGATTAGCTTTTATTATTAGAGTTAATCCTTTATATTTTGGTTTGACCATTTAGCATTATGCTTTAGGTAAGGATATAAGATTTATAAATTAGCAGAATGAGGATTGTTGTTTAGCTTTTAGGAATAGGACCTTATGATTTATGAATTATGATAGGGATCAATGTTTATGATTAATTAGTAGGGTTTTTCATTTAGGGTTTAGGGTTATGATTTGAAGATTAGGGTTAGGGTATGGGTACACATTATGTGCTAAAAATGTATCATGTTTCTATTAATCATTTGGTTCAAGAATAATCAAGATTGAGGTCTCAAAAGGGGATTCATAGCTCTCTAGTCATGGAGTGCAGGGGTTTAGGATTGAGGCCCTCAGATAAGAGCTGGTGATCTTCTTTTTTGATGGATTCTGGTATTGCTTATTTTTCTTATTTTGAACATTCAAGTTACTTCCAAAACATTCGGGACTTGTAGAAGGAGGATATGACTGGTTTAGATGGGTAGGTGAATGAAAAGGATTCAAGGGTATGCAGCTATGTTGATCTTGAGGAAAGATAGGATATGGAGGGACGTATGGACCCGAGATGGATGACGAATTAGGAGAATTGGTAGGGGAAAAAGAAGGGACATAAGGGCCCCAGATGGATGGAAGACACGAAGCCCTTAGTATTGGTGGAAGAGGTCCAACTATGGACATGGAAGATGCAAAAGGATATTCAATAAGATCATCAACATCTATATCACAACCAAGGACATCAGCATCTTTAGAGTGAGCATTGGGATTTTCAATAGGATCATGTATATCTTCAATATGAGCACCTTCTTTGGTATGATTGTTCAAAGCTTGCAAAGAGTTACGAAGAGTAGAAAATGGAAGTGAACATGGAGTGGTAGAACAAAAAGATGGAAGACTTTGATCTTGACAAGGATATTTGGACAGCACAAGGGTATAATTTTGCTCTTCATTTTTAATGGGTTTAACATTCGAAGTGACAACACTATTTTTTCTAGCTTTAATGGAAGTATCATAGTTGGAAAGTGCAAGTGTAGTAAGGTTATTTTGATTGTCAGTAAGGTCAATGGTGCAAGTAGTAGCTTGATCTTGCTTAGGAGAAGTCTTCAGACATGGTGGAATGAATGAGAAATGGCATAGATGATCAAAAGAACCATGAAACGAATATGATACATCATTAAAAGGATTGGATGAAATGAAGGGTTCTTGATCTTGATCTTTCTTTATGTTCTTTTCTTTACCATTTTCAGAGTCCTCTTGACATGGAGACAGTTCTAAGGACAAGGACACATGTTGGAATTGTATGGAAGACTTTGGAAGAGATGGTGAAGGGCTAGCTGAAGTAGGCATTATAGTGCACAAAGGGTTTGGCTCTTTAGGTTTAGCATTATTAGAAGTATTTACATCAAAGTGAAGGTTAGATTGAGTTTCTTGAAGAGGTTTCTCTTGAGGATAAATATAGGAAACTACATGGAAAGCATTAGGAATTTTATTGGATGAAGAATTTGTGAAAGATTTTAAAGACTTGGAAACTTTAGGAGATGTAGGGGTATTGGAAGAAGTAGGAGATGGAAGGGAACCATAACAAGACAAAGGTCCAGCATCAACATGATCTTGCTCGAGAGTGTAATCTTTATTTTTAGCATGAGAGTTCTTTGAGGATAAATGCTCATAGTATCTATGTTTATAATCAGCACGGAAAGATTTATCTTCCTCATTAGAAGTAGATGTGTCATATTGTTCACAACAAGCATCATAGTCTCTTTCAAAATTAGAATCATATGGATCACCATCACGATCTATCCAATGTGACAACCCATTTTACTAAGCAAGAGCACAGGACTAGGATGACTGTTAGGAATAGAGGTGTCATAGGTATCACTACATTGTGCATCATCAGAGTCATCATAGTCATCAAAGATAGGCGTGTCAATCTTCATCGGAGAGGTATGAGAAGGATTATGATGTTGTTCATTATGGTATCTCTTGAGAAAAGAAGTAAGACTCTTGGGAGAAGTAGAAGAGGAACTAGATTGTGATGAAGAGGAAAGTGAAGACTTAGTGGAGGAAGTAGAGTCGGATAATGAGGAATGTGACTAATGTCTAGAAGAGTCATGGTAAGACTTGGAAGATGAGGAATGATGAGAAGACTTAGAAGATGATAACTGTTTGGAAGAAGGAGGTCGTGACAAGATCATGTGTATGATCCTAGCAAAGGCATCTGATTTAATCAATTTTTCTTTTGTTTTAGTCATAAATTTATCACCCATGAGATTTCTGGAGGAATATTACTCTTCAAATTGAGTAATTAGTTGGAGATCATCTATTCTCAAGAGAGGTTCCATAACAAGATAGTTAAAATTCATGGTTCTAGAAGAAGAGCAATGAAGTATGGAAGTGACAGAAGAGATGAATAGGAGAAGGTAGACTAGATAATAAGAGGAAAATAATCAAGAGGATGTGGACAGTTTATGAAGAAGATGAAGAAGCGTGAAGGAAGAAGAGAAATGATGAAAATTGGAGACTAGGAAGACACAGGAGATGTGGAAGAAAGAAGACCAAGAGTCATTTTGTGCAACTTGATACCATTTAATTTTGTTTGGATGTTGACCAACATGTCATAGCACTATTGGGGAGAGCTTTGAAGTTTTTATAACTCGGGAACTCATATTTGTTTGTTTTAAAAGATCAGGTAAACACATAAAGAAATTTTTATCATTGATTTAGGAAATTGATAAATTGGAGAATGGGGGCCCAAAGTTTAGGTGACCATTTCAGGGTGCATAAACACATCATAGTTAGTACTGAGTTCACTCTAATCAGTTATGCAACCTAAACATTGACCGTCATAAGAATTGAAATCATTGCACAAGCCATACGTTAAATCGTAACCTAACGCTAACCATAACGTGGGCCTTCAAACCCTAATGAGTAATCATAAACATCAAATAAATTACTAACCCCATGCCTAACCTAAACATTCACTTTGATCATACTCATAATGTAAACCTTTATTTTAACTAGATTCCTCACTCCAATCCTTAACTCCAACCCTTCTTATAAGACAAAACTTAATCTCAACCATGATGGAAACACAACCGTAACTATACTAAAAAAAATAACTCAACAGTAACCCTTACAATTTTTTTAATCGTAACCCTAGATGTAATGGTAATCCTAACCTCTTCCCCATTAATTATGAATCATAACCCTAATTTGATTGATTCAATTCAATTCTATTTCATTGTTGATAACCTTAATATGTAAACCCTCACCTGAACTCTAACACCCCTGCCATAGAGCATGTATTAATTTTATTACCATACTCAACATATATTCTATATAATCTTATTGTATTAACGTCCCTAACCTAAAGCTTAACGAATGAATAATAAGAAACCCAACCTTACTACTAACCGTAATCATAATTTTAAATATAAGCATAGTCTGTGCTAATAATACCCCTAACCCTAATCCTAACCATAATCCCAAGCCTAACCCTGACTCTGATCATAAAACTAACCCTAAACCTTAACGCTTAGAAAAATACTAAATTCTAAACCTTAATCATAACCCTACTCATAAATGCTAAACTCTATATGTAAAGGTTAAACCATTATCGTAATCCTAACCCTAACACAAAGATTATCCATGCAATGAATTAAAACAACTCATAACTCAAATGCAAATACTCAATGAGAGATATAAACCTCTATATATAGCAAGTCGTAACTAAAAACCAGGCTTCAGAAAAAACCCTAAGTGCTGTTGCTTTCATAAAACCGTTGGTCATTATTTTTTTTAAGTTCTAAAGGGACGTTACTTTTACAAATCAGTTAAGTCTGTAAAGCACATGTTTTATAATATATCACCTTGTGGGGTGGTTTGTCATCACTTTCGATTTCCTAGGTCTGAACCCTTTTAAATTTTTTGCAAGTCTAAGCTCAATGATTTTTCCTCAACCATCCTAAGTCATAAAAGCCTTATTCGTTAAGGTTCTTGACATTTTATTTAAGAGAATCTGATAAAGATCTAACGATCATCGCAAGATTGCATGCAATCTTTCGAGCCTATGCGAACATGCGATAACTGTCAATTGTCTTCATTGCACGCAATTGCACTACTGATCTGACGGTTGTCGTATGTTCAATTTTCTAAAGAGGATCAACGGTCAGAATTCAAACTTGAAGAAAAGTTGGCGCAAAGTTCAATTTTTCCCTTTCAAGTGAGTGACGGTTCGATCTTTCAGATAATTAATGGTGACAGAAATCATGTGGAGTAAATTGCTGAAATGATTGCTTTCGATTGCTAATATATCAAACATAAATCTACGCTTTCCTGGAATCCACAATGAGATAAAAGTTTGCAGGGAAATGGGGGAGAAGATTTGCAGTGGCCGATTATAATTTTTTGAAAATTTTGAAGGAAAGGTTGGTGAATTATTTGCACACTCATTGGTTGTTAAAAGATATTATCATTCTATCGTGTTTCTTTTACACCAACTGTATAGAATCCACAAGCTCTAAAATGCCCCCCATGAAGGAATTGTCTGGTGAAACTGAGTACAGTAAGAGGGGTCTACACGAGGATTTATTGCAGTTATTGCCCAGTTCAACGAATGACTTATTAAAGGCTAGACAGTTAACACCAAAGGAACCTATGCTAAAGGTAGATGACAGCTTGTATGACATAGGAAATTATATTAGGGATGCTAAGATTGGTATTCCTAGTGGAAGTGGGGTGTCTGATTTCACTGGTTTCACATTATTCACAGTAGGATTTAGCTAGAGAAATGCCCCTGTCCCTAGTAGTAATATATGGCAATTGGACTTAGGTAAGCTTGTCATGCCTGGCATTTTCGTAGATGCAGACCTAATGAGTCAGGTTGCAAAGAATTATGACCCTATACCAGGGAGATTAGGGATGGTAGAGGACAATTGTTGTTGACAATTTCTACTGAAGAGATCAGGACGGTTTTTAGGTTGACTGAACCCTCAAGCGACATAGAACCAATTAATTTTGAAGAATTAAAAGAAGTATATAATGCACAGAGGAATTGTCTCAGAAATGGTCCTGTGAAGGATTTTTGTGGTGAGATTGGAAAGATGATTTTCATGTGACAAAGTACATAGGAGCCCTTCAAAACAAAATATTTTGATGTGAGAGGAAGAGGTGCATATTGGTCACTGTGTTAGATTTTTGGGGGAAGATGCTGAAGAGAAAATGCCATTACATTTGATGTATATGACGGTGCAGATCTTACATCCACACTTATCAATTACTTTTGATTATGCCCCTTTTATTACTGACTTGATTCATAATGGACTCATGGGGATTCAAAGAAGTAAAGATGATAATCCATTCTGCTGGTACTCCTTCATGATGTACATGTTTTTATTTAAAGGTGCTAGTTATTTTGAAATGGAGATGGAATTGTCAAAGTAGAGGGATGGTGAGGACATGCCAGTCCAACTCTGGAACCTCACTATGACATTGGACATAAAAGATAGTAGTTTTATATAGTTTGATAAATGTTTTGTAGCAAGACTGAGGCTATTGTTTGTAAATGACAGCTCACGAGTCCCAAAGGCCCTGGCCGAACTTGTCTAGCCACAGGAATTCGCCAAAGACCTCAAAATAGTACATAACTGGGGGGATTTCATCTTTTATCCTTATTCAACTATTATTAGATTGTATGGCTTTAGGAGGGCTCCCTTTATCCTAACATATCAAGTCCCCCTTAAGATTGGTATTACAGAATTCTTCAAACAATTGGGGGATATTGAGAAGAAAACTCTCACTAGCAAAGGTAGAGGAACTCTATTCCCAAATATTACAATTGCCCACCAGTTTGTAATTACAAAGGGTGGATGGGTTCATATGCAAAAGTTCCTCCAACCATATCATATGACCACTACAATTGTCTGGACAACAGACCCAAAGGGGTGTTATAATGAAATGTTCAAGAAAAGGGTCAGATGCTCCCAAATAAACCACATTTTCAACTTCCTTGAGGATATTGTGAGAAATGTCAGAGGACTAGATGATCATTTTATCAGAAGGGAAAAATGGTTATTATATAAGAAGACCTTGGATTTTGTCAGGCAGTTTGATCCAGGTTATGATCCCCTAGGCAGTATCAACCCTATAGGGAAAAGGATAGACACTCTCATGGATTGTTTTAAGGAAATTTACAAAACCCTAGATCGGAAGAAGAAGAAAGCCATGGATGAGAGCCCAGAAAAGGGTAAATCAGTATTAAGCAAAGTTACACTTGGAAAGATGTTGCCTCCTACCAAATATATGTTGCAGAAAAAGACTAGTTACAATGTAATAATCCCACAATCTGACATAAGGAAATAGGAAAAGAAAAGGGAGGATATGCCTTCTACATCAGAGCATGTGGAGAAATAGAAGGAGGTTGTGGGGATTACAGACACACCTCATGATCAGCCTAGTCAAAATATATTTGTCTCCTCCCACCAAGAAGCAAAGGATAGAAGATAGGCCTCAAGACGTAGAAGAGGAGTACTCTCCTTCCCAATCACCCTATAATATGACCGATGATGAGGAGATCATAGAGCAAGTATAGAAACTGGGATGTGAGGGTCAAATTTTTATGACTTATGATGAAATTAATGAAGGAGTGCCAGAGCAGCCAAAAGATCTTGAATTAGGCCTAACAGGTGGACAGATGGTAGGAACAGAGCTGGACCCTATAGTCAAGCAAGCATGTGATGAATTTTTGGCTGATGATGCTTTTGTAAAGGCTAGGGCTTTTATACAATTCATATGAAAATTAAACATGACTCAGTTTGAACAAGCCCATGAAAAAAGGCATAGGGAGAATCCAGATAAGGATCCCAAAGTCATAGAAGTTGAGGTGAGAAAGGAGATGACAGAAAGATTTGAAAACACTACTCTGGAACAAGGGAGAGAGCTAGTAAGAAATGCAGGAGTACTTATCCTCCCTGAATGGGACATAGCTGATGCAGTGTTCCTTGATGCAGTTAGGAAGCAAATGACACCTATGCACAAGACCAAAGAAGAGGCAGAACAGGCTATAAAAGGAGTTTCTTTCAGTAATGATCATCAAGCATTGGTCATGTGGTCTTTGAAGAAGGATGAAAAGAATAGAGCAAAGCAGGCAACAAGGGATACTCTCACTGGTGGCCTCATAGTTAAGAGGGTTACTGACACTTCTACAATTAAAGCATCAAGTATGGTGGTAGCCATAGCCCAGCTTGTAGAAAAGGTAGCAGAGAAGGAAGCCGAGGAAAATGAGGAGCTCACTAAAAGATTTGAGACAATGGTAAAAGCTTACGGTGATTTAAAACAAGGCATGTTTGAGAAGGATAAGATAATTGTAGAGTTGAAGAGAAGGTTGGGAGAAGAAGGCCCATTCCAAGAACCAAAACAATTGCAAATTTCTTCTTCCAGAGCTGGACCTTCTTCCTCGAGCCCTATTGTTGAATATCCCCTATCTCCTTTACCCCCTTCCACAAGCAATGAGGACATAGAGCAGAGAGATAAGCAGAGGTTTGAAAAAAGAATAAAGGACACCATCCTACATTAATGTTGCAAATGTAAAACCAAAGGAGGTCTATAAATATGCTAAATAGTTATCTAACATTTTGACCTCATTTAAGAAAGAGGTGGACACTGTAGGGAAAATTTTGTATAGTGGGTGCCCAGGGAAAAAATGTTGATATCATTCCTTGATTTGATTAAAGATCAGAATACTCTGCATGTCCAATTGGCAAGTACTTATAAAATTGTTGAAGACCTTGAGTTTGAAGTAAGTAGGGAGGGTTTGAAGAGAAAGGCAGAGCTTTTAAGAGTGAGATATTTTTAGGATAACTACCACATATTCCCGGGTCTTATCAAAGTAGATGGAACCATAATGGATAGGGAACAATGGGTGGAACAAATTGACAGTGGGGCACTGGCCAAAATAGATGTTATTTTGGGTGCAGAAGATACTATTCCTTTCGCACAAGTAATTGAAATGTTACAAGATGCCAGAATATAGTTTACTAAAATAATGACTAAAGTTCACCAATTGGTTAGTGGTTGGGACAATATCCTACCAAAAAGGGATGAGGTTCTGGCTTTTAATTGGCCTAATGAAGATACTTTTGCAGCTTGGGAAATAGTGTACCTTTCAGAGACTATGAAAGAAGAGGAAACATCCAGTGAGGATGCAACAGATGGCAATGCCCCTACTTCTTAAAAGAAAACAATCTTGTAGTGTAGGTGTTAGCTAATGAATAAGCCACTGGCCAGCAGTGGAGCCTTTTTTACAAAGGTCACTGCTTGAAAAGGTTCTATTTACAACTAATTGATAAAACTATTTTCTTTTCTATCCCATGTTATCGTCAGGTTCCATAGTTGTAGTGGCATTTCTTCAGCATCCCTTTGTTGTATCAAATCCATTTCCTTTTCAAAATAGCTTGCACCTTAGAAAAGGAACATGTGCATAAGCAGAGAATAGCAAGAGAAAGGCCTATCCACTTTACTCTTCTAAATTCCTATTAACCTTTCATGGATCAACTCAGCTATGAAAGGGGCAAAATCAAGAGTAACTACTGAATAAGGATGCAGTATCTGAACCATCATGTACATCAAGTGTACTGGAATTCTCTCTTCAACAACCTATCCAAAGATGTGACATAATGACCAATATGCACATCTGGCCCTCAGGTTAAACTACTCTACTTTGAAAGGCTCTCCTTTATTTGATCCTATTGGAACCAAACCCCCAATTTTGATAAAAGTTTCCTGCATCGGATTAGTCCTAAGATAATTTCTTAGAGCATTATAAACATTCTTCAACTCTTCAAATTCTATTCTTTCCAAATCAGCAGATGGTTCACTTAACGTAACAAACTTATTCTTTAAATCACTGTATCTAAAAGAATTTCGACAATTATATACTTAGAAGTGGACATATCAATAGAACCCTTTTTACACATTGATCATTGTAAGAAAAACACCACTACTGGCCAGTGTCTTATCCATTGGGTACCACCTCCAGTACAAGATTGTAATATATGAATTAATATAGAAATCTGAAATATTTTTTATCCTTTGAAAATACTAATCACCCTGTGCTGGATTTTATGAAAAGAGTCCTAGATTCTCAATACTTATTGGTGCATCCTTAAGCAAAACCCCAGAGAACTTATGTCACATTGAAAGCTTATTTAATCTGATCCTTGATCAGAGTTGAGAAATGTAAACATATTCACAAAGATTATCCATGCAATGAATTTGAACAATTTGTAATTCAAATAGAAAAACTCAAGCAGAGATAAAAACCTTGGATTCTATTCAAATGACATATCAATATATGCTTACAAAATGCCTTACAGTGCAACCTTTTGAAATTAACTAGAATGAAAAATATTCTTCTTCCACAGAAATATGCCTAATACAGTCTATGATATTCCAGACTTAGAAAACTTATCAGCCATATTGATCAAGTTCCCAGTCCCTTATAATGAATTTTTTTGAAAATTTCTAGTAAAAGGATTGTAAACAAGCTTCGGATATTTTTTGAAGAAGACAAGAAAATAGTTGTCATATAGGACAAAAAAGTAAAATAGAGACTTTCTTCTTACAAAATTTCAAAATGGTTTGCTATTATGAGCGCGAAGAATTTGCAACAAATCCCAAAGGCAGTTCAGCTTCTGCCAGGTGTAGTGTCCGTGCTTGCTTTAGGGAGTTGGGGCATTGACAATTGTTGTCTCCTAAGTGGATGTTTCTTCTTCTTGGACTTCTTCGCCAACTTCTGAATGGTACGTTGCTTTCCAAGTTTCAAAGGTATCTTCACTTGGCCAATTAAAAGCCAAAATGTCATTCCATGTTGGCAAATTTTGTCCCTACTAACCAATTCATGCACTTCAATCATTACTTTAGTAAAATGTATCCTGGCATCTTTCAACATTTCAATCATCTATATGAAAGGAAGTGTATCTTCTGTAGCTAAAACACCATCCATCATGGCTGACACCCCATTCTCAATTTGTTCTAACCATTGGTCCCTCTCTTTTATGGTTCTATCTACTTTGAGAAGACTCGGGAATATTTTGAAATTATTATAAAAATATCTTACCCTTAAAAGCCCTACTTTTCTCTTTATTCCCTCTCTGATTACGTCAAAATCAATAAGGGATTTGACAATTTTATAAGTACTTGCCAATTGACGATACACAATACTATGATCTTTGATTGAATCTTGAAAACACTTCAAAATATTCTCCCTAGGTACCCATGTATCCAAAATTTGGCCCACAGTATCCGCCTCTTTCCCAAATGAAAGCAAAATGTCAGACAACCGCGCTACATATTTATAAAATTCTATGGCTTTTACATTTGTAGAAAAGTGTATGATGGTGTCCTTCATTCTTTTCTCATACTTTTGTTTCTCCATCCATTCTATATCTTCGTTACTCTGAGATGGGGGAAGAGGAGACAGGGGATATTCAACAATGGGGCTTGAAGAGGAATGTCAAAAAGTAGAAGAAGAAAATTGTAACTGTGGTGCCTAGATTCGATTTTCTTCCCCTAAATTTCTTTTTAAGTCTACAATTATCTTATCCTTTTGAAACATCCCTTCTTTCAACTCCCCATAAGCCTTCAACATTGTCTCAAGTTTTATCATAAGCTCTTCTTTCTCCTTTGATTCTCTTTCGACCACCTTCTCTAAAAGGTGAGCAGTGGCTACTACCATGCTTGACGCTTCAATTGCTGAGGTGTCAAGAAGCCTCTTTACTATGAGACCTCCAATGAGAGTATCCTTAATTATTTGTTTTCCTTTGTTCCTTTCATTCTTGTTCAGTGACCACATGACCAATGCTTGATGGTCATTACTAAAAGCAACTCCTTTTACAACTTGTTCTGTTTCTTCTTTGGTCTTGTGCATAGGTGTAGTTTGTTTCCTAACTGCATCAAGGACCACTACATCAGCTATGTCCCATTCAGGGAGGATGAGCACTCCTGCATTTCTTACCAATTCTCTCCCTTGTTCTGGAGTAGTTTTTTCAAAACTCTCTGTCATCTCTTTTCTTATTTCATCCTCAATAACCTTGAGATCCTTAAGAGGATTCTCCTTATGCTTCTTCTCATAGGTTTCCTCAAATTTATTCATGTTCAATTTCCATAAAAATTGTAGAAAAGCTCAAGTTCTCACAAAGTCATCATCAGCCAGAAATTCATCACATGCCTGCTTGACAATAGGGTCCAACTCTGTCCCTGCAATTTGTTCCACTGTTAACCCTAATTCAAGTTCCTTTGGTTGCTCTGGAATTCCTTCATTTATTTCTTCATGAGTCATGAAAATCTAGCCCTGAGTTCCCATTTCCCGTACTTGTTCCATGATCTCCTGATCATCTCTGATGTTCAGGGGTGATTGTGAAGGAGAATATACTTCTTTTGGATCCGGACGCCTTCCTTGTAGCCTTTGTTTCTTGGTGGGAGGAGAACAAACAAGAATCTATTTAGCTGGCTATTCTTGATGTGTATCTGTCATTTCCTCAACCTCTTTTTGCTTCCCTGCCTCCCCTGATGTAGAAGGGACATCTTCTCTTGTCTTTTGTGCTTCCTAATGTCAGATTCAGGGACTATGACATTGTAACCAGCCCTTTTTTGCAACATATATTTTCCAGGAGGCAACATCTTTGGACACACATCTTTGCTAAAAAATGACTGAGCCTTCTTAGGGTTTTCATCCATGGCTCTCTTCTTCTTCTCTTCCAGATTTTTATAAATTTCTTGAAAACAATTCATTAGGGTATCTATTTTTTTCCCCATAGGATTTATACTGCTTAGAGGGTCATATCCAGGATCAAAATGATGGACAAAAGCAAGACTCTTCTTATATGCTAACCACTTTTCCTTTTTGAGTGCTTGATCATCTAATCCTAGTATATTTTTGATTATGTCCTCAGGGTAATTAAATATGTGGTTTATTGCAGAACATCTGGCACGCTTTTTGAACAAATCATTGTAGAACCCCTCTGGATCTGCAGTCCGGGCAATTGTGCTTGTTAAATGATATGGCTCTAGGATTTTGTCCATGTGAACCCATCCACCCTTAGTAATCACAAACTAATGGGCAATCGTAATGTTTGGGAACAAAGTCCCTCTACTCTTATCGGTAAGAGTGTTTCTCTCAATATCCCCTAGTTGTCTAAAAAATTCTGCAATGCCAACCCTAAGGGGGACTTGATAGGGAAATATATAAGGAGTCCCTTTGAAACCATATAATCTAATAAAAGTTGAATAAGTATAAAGAATAAAATCACCCCAATTGTGTACTATGTTGAGGTCTTTTGCAAATTGGTCTGGCCTAACCAGTCTAGCTAAAGCAATTGGGACCCTTCAGTTCTCGTCGACAAATAATACTCTCAATCTCGCTGCAAAATATCTATGAAACTATATATAACTACTATCTTTTAAGTCCCATGTCATGTTGGAGTTCCACAACTAGACTGGCATGTCCTCTCCATATCTCTGGTTTGTTAATTGCATCTCCTCTGAAAAATAATCAGCACCTTTGAACAAAAACATGTACATCATAAAAGAATACCAGCATAAGGGTTTATCAACTTTACTGTTTTGAATCCCTATTAGCCCATTGTGGATCAGGTCAACAATGAAAGGGGCATAATCATATGTAATTGACAAATGTATATTTAATATCTAAACAACCATGTACATTAGATGTACTGGCATTTTTTCATTGGCATCTTCTCCAAAAATCTGACAATATGCACCTCTTGCCCTTACATCAAAATATTCTATTTTGAAGGGTTCCTGCAGACGTGGTCCTGTGACAATCATCTTTCCAACCTCAGTGCAAAATGCCTTTACAGTGCCATTTCTAAGAAGGTGCTTCTGTGCATCATATATCTGCTTTAATTCTTCAAAGTCAATTGGTTCCAGGTTGTTTGAGGGTTCACTTAATTTAAAAACCAACCTGATTTCTTCAGCAGAGACCGACAGTAACCGTTGTCCCCTAATCCCCCTGATCTCCCTACTAATAGGGTCATAATTCTTTGCAATTTGAACCATTAAGTCTGCATCTAAGAAGACACTAGGCACCACAAGCTTGCCTAAATCATTCTCCCATATATTACAAGTGGGAACAGGGGTGTTTCTCTGGCTAAACCCTGCTGTGAATAATGTAAATCCAGTCAAATGAGAGACACCACTTGCATTAGGAAAACTGATCCTAGCATCCCTAATATAATTGCCTTTGTCATACAATCCATCTGCTACTTTTACCGTAGGCTGCTTTGGTGTTAATTGCTTTACCTTTACTAAACTTGTAGTCGAGGTAGGTAAAATTTGTAATAGGTCTTCATGCAGACCCCTCTTAAGGTAATCGGTTTCACCAGACAATTCTTTCCTGGGTGGCATTTCTAGGGCTTGTGTAATTGGTGCAAAATAAACACAATAGAAAATTTATGTTTTCTCCACAAAAAAAAGTATGTGCAGGAAAACAAACCTTTTCTTCACAATCTTCAGAAAATAGCAATTGGTCTCTGTAACTCCTTTCACTCAACCCTTCTGCAAAACGTTATCTTTTTGGCTTTCCCAAAAGCATAGGTTTTGGCTTTTTGATATATTAGCAATTATCACCAATCGCTTCAGCAATTTACCTCACACGATTTCGCCATTAATTTTTTGAGAGATTGTACTGTCACTCGTTAGAACTCTGCATCCACTTTATTCTAGTTTAAATTTTGACTGTCGATCTCTAGAAGCAAATAATCAAATGGTTTGTCGCATGATCGCATAGCTTGGAAAAAGTGTATGCAAACATACGAGAAGTCGTCATATTAGTCCATTTATATGACGCTAGTCCTCTTTAGCTTTTAATGTTAAAACAAATGGTTAGTCTCATGATCACATAATATGAAAGAAGCCCATGCGATCACACGACAAACCATTAGCATTCACCTTAGTTGTTTATTTTCTTAAGCCATCTATCCCACTATACCTTTTCCAAGAAGGAGAATCCACGTCTGCAAAACCTGGCAAGTTGTTATGTAAGTTTTCCTTTTTCCTTACCAATCGCCGCTATTACTGACATCTTCCACATCACTAAATACCCTCAACCAATCAGAAAAAACTATATACATACATCTGGCAATGGCCCCACCCTTCTACGCTTTGAAAAAAACAAAATCGACGGCTAGTCACATGATCGCACAAGCCTGAAAGATTCTATGAGATCATACAACAACTGTTCGATCTTCTCCTCATTACTGCCACCTCTCAATATCCCTTTGATAATGGTCCCACTGACAACTATCAAACCAGAAACTACCACATCAACAAACCGGCGGGTGGATATAAAAAATATTATCTCGGTGTGAGCAGAAAACCTAACACTATTATCCATGTCAGCAAAATATAACCAATGAGTGATCAACACATGAGCAGATATGTCAGCGGCCCCACCCTTTTCTGCATTAAGCTTTATTTTAAGGTTGGCGGTTTGTCGTGTGTTCGCATAACTTAAAAAAGGCCCATGCAAACATACGACAAACCGTTAGCATTCAATTTCATACTGAGATAACCATTAACACAGGACTTGGGAAATATTAATATCACCGGGCCTTTAGACTTAGGAAAATTAAAGCCAAGAGATGACCTCCACGTGGTGATAAAAAAAGAGCACATGCCTTTTAAGAACTTAAGTGACAGGGAAAAGTAACGCTCAAATAGATTTAAAAAAGTGACAAATACTTACGGTTTTTCTTAGTTTTATACTCTTCGCCAGGGCTCCTGGTTAATGAGGGAAAACATTATATTTTTGCAAGATTTTTTTTGTGGGTTTTTTTATCAAAATTTGATCAATTTTTTTGAACATATATGTACACTTCAATTTTATAAATATTTTACAAGACTTATGTACTGACGAGTGAAGTGTCAACAGGTTGTTCACATCACATGACAGGTGATAAAGATAGATTTGTTCATGCAGACAGCTAGAGAGGAGGAATGCTTAGATTTGGGGATAACACTCCCACACCTATGAACTAGCAGTCGCATGCTTTTGTGCATGCAATGGTTAGCCGATAGGAGATTTGATTTTCTCCTATCAAATTGTATGTCACATAAAGAATGAATTGTGATGAGGAAAACACCAATAATTTCATTTTGATTGTTGGGAGCCTAATATTAGGAAGGTAAGCATAACATCATTAATATGGAACATTTATAGGTATTAATTTTTGGAGAGTAAATTTCATTGCAACAATCTTACTTACAAGGAAAAAGCTCATGCAACCAAATTACATGCAAAGTTACCAAAATATTATAGATGTTTCCTATAATTTAATATGTTAATTATACTGAACAAGAAACATCTTCTAATGATTTTTGGATATAAATTATCTCATAAATTCCATTAACCATATCAAGACAAATTCACAATTAACAATTATCTAAAATTTGAGAAAAGAAAAATAAAGATTTGTTGAAATACTTCACATTCAAATTCATTTAAATCGTAGGCCAGGAATGTAATATTTTGATGTTTCTATTTTGGAAAATTTGTAGATTTGTTGGAATATTTCATATCAAATAACAATTCAATTCTTTGTGACAAAAATGAAGTATTTTGGTTGTTTCCATTTTTTAGCAATCAACTTCAAAAATGTTAATTTTTATAAATTGTTAATTCATTTGACAATTTTCGGGCTGAAATTTTATTTTTCAGTAACTGTAACTTACTCTCCAAGATGAATTACTTCATGCACTCTTAACTAAACTTCCTTGTCTCTTATCCAATCATAAATCCAAGGGTGCATACCCAACTGATAGGCGCAACTCAAGAACCAATAAAATCTCTGTCGGCTCCACATAATAAACACAGTAAATTGAAACTGCTGAATATCAAGTGAACAACTACACTTGTACTACACAATAGACTATGCGCTCATGAATGTAAGATGAATAACATGTCTGCTTCACATATCCAGGGGTGCAAGGCTCCATCACAACTATACAGGGAACTACACAAAGAACACTCCTTGTGACTCTGTCAGGAACATTGCTGAGAGAAGCTGCTACAACTCTATCTGTACACACACTTAACCTCTACGTCCATGATATCATGTTGATAACATGTCCATGCTACATATACTCTAAGCTCATTGCAGAAGTCTTCCACACATGCTACTCACCATATGTTGTCAGCAATGACAAACATATAGTCAGCACTGGCTTGGTGGCAAATCTCCAACAAATGGCGACAATACCAACTTTATTGTTTAAGAATATGTGATGTACTTGCATCATTATGGAGAAATGTTATTGATTTAGATCATTGTAATATTGGCTTTCAACCTTCATAATTATCTGAATAGTTGTATTGGGACTTCTATTTCCCTTTTTATCTATATACTCATTTTATGAATAAGATAATAGATAAATGGTTTTGGCTATCATTTCCCCTATAAATAAGTAAATAAATATTTTTGGCTATCATTACCCCTATACTAGCAACATTTTGCAACATGTTTTGTTGAAATTTGTATTTCTAATATTTATTCCTTTAATGGATATGTCAAATAAATGTGAGGAATTAATTATAGAGAACATCTTATTCATTCCTACTTCTAACCTAATCCTAATCAATGTTAAACAACTATACCTAGAGTAATCGATGTCGATGCGCCTATTTTCATTAAATTGCAAGCTGTGATAGGCATCTCGAGAAGGATTATGATCGGCGTATTATATATATAAATATATATAAGCTAGTTTATGGCTACAATGGTAGAAAGATGGTTATATATATATATATATATATATATATATATATATATATATATATATATATAAATTTATTCCTTCAATTTAGTCAAGTCAAATCTTTCTTTATTTATAAGGCAAATCATCTTATTTTCAAGAAGATAAAACTTTTGTCTAGTCATTTCATATTGTTTGGCTCTTACTAAATATGTTTCTTATCCTATAAATATGAAAATAAACTCATTCATTAAAAAACAAAGAAATGATGCTTCAAATATATTAAGAATCATATTTATATTTCCAATTTTGACTCAATATGACATATTTGGTATTTTCCTTGTATGATGTAAAAGTCACCACACTTATATGAATCATTACATGCAAGGTTGCTCAACAATGAGGCCTCACAAAGTGACTCATAGCTCTCTATGCATGGAGTTGCAAGGACATGATAAATTTGCTCTCAGCTAGAGCTATAAACTAGTCCTATTCTACTGCCATTTTAGGTCTTTCGTTTGATGCAGAACTATGCCGTAACATGTCGGGTCATCTCACCGGTATGAAAGTGTTATGGGTTTTCGATTTGATTTTTAATGTGCAAGTCCGCATTCAAAAACATCAAGTATTTGCTATAAAGTCGGTGCCAGTTATAGTAATTCAGAAATGTAAGTTAACATTTAGTCCGTCTTAAATTTAGTCCATCTTAAATTTAGTCCGTGATAAAAATTATTTATCGCAATGATGTAATCAGTGAATTACTAAAATATAAATATATAAAGAAAATATTGTATAAAAAATCTAGCATTTAAGAAACAAAATATAAATATAAATATTCAGAATACAATTTTAATTCTCCAGTATGTCTTTTGCAATTCCTTTATCATTTCAAATTTTAAATAAATATTAAACATTAAAAAAACATAAAAAACTGATGGCAGCATTGCCCTCCATATTTAAATTTAAATCTAACTATTAAATTAAAAAATGATTAGAATCTAAATGTAAGAGAAATATAATTCTACATCTAACTAAATCTTAAGCTAAAACTGAAATTAAATTTGAATTTAAATCTAAAACTAAAACTATAATTATATCAACAAAAAAAAAATTATTAAATAGAAAATAAAATTATGACCTTTATATTTGGTTGCTTGCTTGCTCTTTAAACGAGCTTCCTAATTCCTTTGGGTCTCCGAATTACAAGGAAAAAAATAAAATAAACTATTTTTTTTAATTTTTTATTTAATTTTTTAACTTATTCTTCATCCATGTGGCACCCCTATTTTTTCGGGTCCTATTAGTTCGGGCCCTATTATTTCGGCCTTGCCATTTGTCCTCGTAGTATTTTGGCCTTTCCATTTGTCTTCCTATTATTTTGCCCTTGCTATTTGTCTTCACATTATATTATAATTTTATTTTTTAATAAAGAATAGTTTTTATTTATAAGGAATTTATTATGGCATATTTCCGTGCTCGTATTTCCATTTGTGCTCCCATTGTATAGCCACGTCTCTTGACATAAATATATAGTAGCTTATATATATTTATATATCTAATTAGCCGAGAGTAATCCTTCTAAAGGCACCTATTACAGCTTGCAATTTAAAGAAAATAGTCACCTCGACAAGGATTGCTCTCGATGTATTAGATATATTAATATATATAACCTAGTAGTAGTCACAGCGCAACATAGTAGACATTTACGATTTCTAATGTTTATGTATATGGCAAAAAAATATAATAAAATCAAATGTTTGGGGTGCCAATTAGGTTTAATGTTGTAAAAAAAAAGTATATATGGTTAAAAATTATAAATTCTCAAATATATTATTAAAATAATTTGAAATCGGGTAAGATGTAGAGTTAGCAGGACATTTTACGTTATGAGTTAGGGTTCAAGTAAGAATGACAGTTAGGGTTAGTAGGATATTTTACATTATGAGTTAGTGTTCAAGTAAGAGTTACTGTTACAGTTAGGGTTAGTAGGACATTCTAGCTTAAATATAATTAGGGTTTGGATAAGAGTTACACTAAGGGTTAGGGATAGGGTGATATTTAGGCATAGTTAGACATTTTACATTATGAGTTAGTGTTTGAGTAAGACTTATACTTAGGGTTGGGGTTAGGGTTAGGAATAGGGTTAGAGTTAGGGTTAGCATGATATTTCACCGTATGAGTTAGGGTTTAAGTAAGAGTTACATTTAGGGTTAGGGTTAGGGATAGGATGAGAGTAAGGGTTAGTAGGATATTTTACCTTATGAGTCAGGGTTAGGGTTAAGGATAGGGTGAGATTAAGGATGTGGTTAGGGATATGATGTTAGGTTTACAAATAGGATTAGTATCATACTTAGTGTAACATTAATGTTTAAGATTAGGGTATGGGGTTAGGGTTACTAATACGGTGAGGCTTAATCGTGGGTTAATGATGGAATGCAGAGTGTTGAGTTTGGATTAGTATTAGGGTTAAAAGATTGGTTGAGGTTAGTATGACAAATTGGGTCAGTTGAAGGTTATGCACAAAGTTATGATGTATGGTTTATAGTCACAGTTAAATCATATGATTGTTGGTCTCGGAAGAAAGATCAAGGAGACAAAAATGATGGAAACAAGGAGGCAAATGTGGTAAGTAAAAAATCCGAAGAGGATGCTTTGCTTTTGTCTTTTAAAAATGTTGATGATTCATGGGTTTTAGATTCTGGGGCTTCATTTCATGCTACACCCCATAGAGGTTACTTTCTTGATTATGTCCAAGGGGATTTTGGGCTAGTTTATTTGGGAGATAATGAACCCTGTCAGATTGTTGGAAAGGGAAAAATTAAGATTAAGTTGTAGAATGGGAATCATTGGCTACTACAAGAGGTAAGACATGTTCCAAGGCTGAGTAGGAATTTAATTTCAGTAGGGCAACTGGGTGATGAGGGTTGCACAGTTACTTTTAATGATAAAAATTGGAAGGTTTCAAAAGGTTCCTTAGTAGTAGAAAAAGGTGTGAAAGTAGGCACCTTATATCTTTGTGCAGGTCATACTGTTCCTTCTACTTTAATTGTTTCAGAAGATAATGAATGTTCAGGAACAATGGTTGTAGTTGAGCAGGAAGAACATCAAATCGTTGCTGTAGATTCTGACACAACACTGTGGCACAACAGACTCGGGCACATGAGTGAAAAAGGTATGAAATAACTTCATTCAAATAAAGGTTTACCTGGTCTGAAATGTGTCAATATGGATTTCTGTGAAAGTTGTGTTTATGGAAAATAAAAGAGAGTTAGTTTTGTGAAGAATGGGAAGGAAAAGAAAAATGAGAGATTAGAGCTTGTGCATACAGATGTATGGGCACCAGCTCAGGTATCTTCCCTTGGTGGCTCTTTGTATTATGTTACATTTATAGATGTTGCAACAAGAAAAGTATGGATTTATTTCCTTAGACAAAAATCTGATGTATTTCAAACTTTTAAGAAATGGAAATTCTTGGTTGAGAATGAGACTAGTAAAAAGTTAAAATGTCTCAGATCTGATAATGGTGGTGAGTATTGTAGCATAGAATTTGAAGAATATTGTTCCTCTAATGGTATTCGTAGGCAAAAAACTGTACCAAGGACTCCATAAGAAAATGGAGTGGATGAACACATGAATAGGACAATAATGGAGCGTGCAAGGAGTATGAGGTTGCATGCTAGGCTGCCTAAAAATATGTGGGTAGAGGTAGTGAAAATTGTTGTTTATTTAATCAATAGAGGCCCCTCTACTCCTTTGGACTATGGTATTCCAGAGGAAGCATGGAGTGGTAAGAAGGTGAGTTATTCTTTTCTCAAAACCTTTGGTTGTAAAGCTTTTGCACTTATAGATTCTAAAAATAGAACCAAGTTGGAAGCTAAGTCAAAGAAATATGTATTTTTTGGATATGGCATTGATGAATTTGGTTATAGGCTTTGGAATTTTGAAAATCATAAAATTGTAAGAAGCAGGGATGTCATATTCAATGAGAAACTATTGTACAAAGATCTGTTGCTACAACATGAGAAGAAAGAAAATGATTATGTAGTAATGGATGATACTCCAAAAGTTCATGTTCCAGTAGATGGGAAAGAAAAAAAGCCCAACTACAACTTGTCCAAGATTTTAATTGGCCATCAGAGGAAGATGTAGCTGCATGGGATGAAAAGACAAAACCCAAAAGGGCTAAATCTGCTACAGTTGATTTGGACATTTTGGAGGAAGATTGAGAAGGATATCTGATGTACCTGACACATGATCCAAGGAGTACAAGGACAAATAGCTATCATTCAAAAATGGTGTAGGATAGCTTGAAATGGTGGTCACCATCTCTCATTGAAATCGAGGAGCTTTTATAAATGTTTGCAGTTGAAAGTGTCAGTTTTTGAGCAGCAAGGTTGTACTTTGATCCGATGTGTTCTTTTTCCTTCACCACTTGGGAGTGGGTGTTGTATTTTCTTTCTTTTCTATGCTTTAAATAGTGTTAGGTTTTCCAACCACCCGAAGCTTGTTGTATTCCCATTAATGAGGGAATTCCAAGGTGGTTGAAAAAAGGGGCTTTTAAAGCAAAGTAAAATTTTTGTAAAGAGGAGTTTTTTTTTTTTTGTTGATTGATATTGGGAGATATAGAAAATAGAAGGAGATTTCTTAGAAGAAGATCACCAATTTTTGTGTCTGGTCTTCTGAGTGATGGAATTGTAAATGTAAGTGACAAGTTTTGATTTTAATACAAATACACTAAAACTTCTACCGCACATTGTTGTTGTCTCTTTGCTTATGTATTTTACTCTAGTATGTTTTTCATGTTAGGCATTTGAAATATACTGGTTGCAAGGCAATTTGCTTGACTATCTTATGAGCTTCTTTCAAGGAAAGAATTAAATGTGCTTATATTTCATCCTGGAGAGTAAATGCATTTGTGTGGATATCTGATGATAACAATATTTAGTTAACATAATAGCTTGCAAGGCAACCTATTTGGACTTATAGTGGGTGTGTAAGGCACACTGTTGTATTTTGATTATATTTACTTAATAGCTTGCATTTGTGACTCTATTGCCCTTAAGATTAGGCACTGGCTTGATGTATGTTTCTCAAAAGGTTGTATCTTCCATTACCAAAAAGGGGGAAGTTTGAACTTTTACATCATCCATTAAATACCTTTTATGTTTACGTTAATTGCACTTAAAAGATTGGACTATCCTCAGGGCATCTAGTTCATATTTCCTGATTCTATATACAGTGAATCATAATAGGTTACCCCTCCTTAAAAGGAAGAAGGATGAGAATCCTTAAAGCATTGATTATTGCTTCATTTACAGTCACACTTTATCTAATTATAGTTAGGACCCCTAAGAAGTCTCTGTGACCCTTGTGGACACATTGGAATGCTCAAATGTGTCCTAAGGGGTCCTACGGCCCCTTCAGACACACTTTAGCATTCAAATGTGTCAAAAGAGGTCATGGGGACTTCCTAGGGCTCCTAATAGGCCTTATCACACATTAGGACCCCTAGGAAGTCCCCGTGACCCCTATGGACACATTGGAATGCTCAAGTGTGTCCTAATGGGTCCTATGGCCCCTTCAAACACACTTGAGCATTCAAATGTGTCAAAAGGGGTCATGGGGACTTCCTACGGGTCCTAATAGGCCTTATCATGCATTAGGACCCCTAGGAAGTCCCCGTGACCCCTTTTGACACATTGAAACACTCAAGTGTGTCATAAGGGGTCCTACGGAACCTTCAAACACACTTGAGCATTCAAATGTGTCAAAAGGGGTCATGGGGACTTGCTAGGGTTCCTAATAGGCCTTATCATGTGTTAGAACCCCTAGGAAGTCCCTGTGACCCCTTTTGACACATTAGAATGCTCAAGTGTGTCATAAGGGGTCCGTCGGACCCCTTATGACACACTTGAGCATTCTAATGTGTCAAAAGGGGTCACGGGGACTTCCTAGGGATCCTAGTAGGCCTTATCACGAGTTAGGACCCCTAGGAAGTCCCTGTGACCCTTGTGGACACATTGGAATGCTCAAGTGTGTCCTAAGGGCTCCTACGGCCCTTTCAGACACATTTGAGCATTCAAATTTGTCAAAAGGGGTCATGGGGACTTCCTAGGGGTCCTAGTAGGCCTTATTGCGAGTTAGGACCCATAGGAAGTCCTCGTGACCCCTATGGACACATTGGAATGCTCAAGTGTGTCCTAAAGGGTCCTACAGACCCTTTGGACACACTTGAGTGTTCCAATGTCTCAAAAGGGGTCACGAGGACTTCCTAGGGGTCCTAATGTGTGATAAGGCCTATTAGGACCCCTAGGAAGTCCCCGTGACCCGTGTGGACATATTGGAATGCTCAAGTGTCTCCTAAGGGGTCCTACAACCCCTTCAAGCACACTTAAGCATTCAAATGTGTCAAAAGGGGTCATGGGGACTTCCTAGGGGTCTTAATAGGCCTTATCATATGTTAGGACCCCTAGGAAGTCCCCGTGACCCCTATGGACACATTAGAATGCTCAAGTGTGTCCTAATGGGTCCTATGACCCCTTCAGACACACTTAAGCATTTAAATGTGTCAAAAGGGGTCATGGGGACTTCGTAGGGGTCCTAATAGGCCTTATCACACATTAGGACCCCTAGGAAGTCCTCGTGACCCCTTTTGACACATTGGAACACTCAAGTGTGTCATAAGGGGTCCTACGGCCTCTTTGGACACACTTGAGCATTCAAATGTGTCAAAAGGGGTCATGAGGACTTCCTAGGGGTCCTAATAGGCCTTATCGCATGTTAGGACCCCTAGGAAGTCCCTGTTACCCCTATGGACACATTGGAATGTTCAAGTGTGTCCTAATAGGTCCTACAGCCCCTTTAGACACACTTGAGCATTCAAATGTGTTAAAAGGGGTCATGGGGACTTCCTAGGGGTCCTAATAGGCCTTATCATGCATTAGGACCCCTAAGAAGTCCCTGTGACCCCTTTTGACACATTGGAATGCTCAAGTGTGTCATAAGGGGTCGTACGGCCCCTTTGGACACACTTGAGCATTCCAACATGTCAAAAGGGGTCATGGGGATTTCCTAGGGGTCTTAATAGGCCTTATCACATGTTAGGACCCCTAGGAAGTCCCCGTGAACCCTTTTGACACATTTGAATGCTTAAGTGTGTCATAAGGGGTCCTACAAATCCTTCAGACACACTTGAGCATTCAAATGTGGCAAAAGGGGTCATGGGGACTTCCTACGGGTCCTAATAGGCCTTATCATGCATTAGGACCCCTAGGAAGTCCCCTTACCCATGTGGACACATTGGAACACTCAAGTGTGTCCTAAAGGGTCCTATGATGCCTTCGGACACACGTGAGCATTCCAATGTGTCAAAAGGGGTCATGGGGACTTCCTAGGGGTCCTAGTAGGCCTTATCACAAGTTAGGACCCCTAGGAAGTCCCCGTGAACCCTATAGACACATTGGAACACTCAAGTGTGTCCTAAGGGGTCTTACGGCCCCTTCAGACACACTTGAGCATTCAAATGTGTCAAAAGGGGTCATGGGGACTTCATAAGGGTCCTTGTACACCTTATCACGCGTTAGGACCCCTAGGAAGTCCCCATGACCCCTTTTGACACATTGGATTGCGCAATGCTACCACTCCTTTGGACACACTCGAGCATTCCAATGTGTCAAAAGAGGTCATGGGGACTTCCTAGGGGTCCTAATGCATGATAAGACATACTAGGACCCCTAGAAAGTCCCCATGAACCATTTTGACATATTTGAACCCTCAAGTGTGTCCAAAGGGGTCCTATGACCTCTTAGGACACACTTGAGGGTTCTAATGTGTCCAAAGGAGTCATGGGGACTTCCTAGGGGTCCTAACGCATGATAAGGTGTACTAGGACCCCTACGAAGTCCCCATGACCCCTTTTGACACATTGGAACCCTCAAGTGTGTTTGAAGGGGTCCTACGACCCCTTCAGACACACTTGAGGGTTCCAATGTGTCAAAAGGGGTCATGTGGACTTTCTAGTGTTCCTAGTATGCCTTATAACGCGTTAGGACCCATAGGAAGTCCCCATGACCCTAACATCATATCCCTAACCACATCCTTAATCTCAACCTATCCCTAACCTAACCCTAAATGTAACTCTTACCTAAACCCTGACTCACAAAGTAAAATTTCTTACTAACCCTAACCCTAACATTAACTGTAACTCATACTTGAACCCCAAATCATATGGAAAAATACCTTACTAACCCTAAATCTCACCCTATTCCTAACCCTAACCCTAAATGTAACTCTTATTCAAACCCTAACTCATAAGGAAAAATATCTTGCTAACCCAAACTCTAACCCTATCCTTATCCCTATCCTTGAACCTAACCCTAACCCCAACAATAATCCTAACCCTATTCCTAACCCAAATCCTAAATGTAACTCTAACTCAAACCCTAACTCATAAGGTAAAATATCCTACTAACAATAACTCTCACCCTATCCCTATCCCTATCCCTAACCCAACCCTAACTATAAGTCTTACTTGAACCCTAACTCATAATGTAACATGTCTTAGTAACCCTAAATCTCACCCTATTTCTAATTATATTTTAGGTAAAATGTCCTACTAACCCTAACTCTCACCCTATCCCTGACCCTAACTCTCACCCTATCCCTAACCCCAATCCTAATTGTAACTCTTACCTGAACCCTAATCATAACATAAAATATCCCACTAACCCTAACTCTCACCCTATCCCTAACCCTAACCTTAACTATAACTCTTACTCAAACGGTAACTCATAAGGTAAAATATCCTACTAATCCTAACTCTCACCATATCCCTAACCCTAACTATAACTCTTACTTGAACCATAACTCATAAGGTAAAATATCTTGCTAACCATAACTGTAAGTCTTATCTGAACCCTAACTCATAATGTAAAATATCCTACTAACCCTAACTCTCACCCTGTCCCTAATCCTAACCCTAACTCTCACCCTATCCCTAACCCTGACCCTAACCCTAACTACATATATACTATTTTATTAATTTTAGAACATAAAACCTAATTGATGCCCCAATAATTTGATTAGATTTTTTTTTTCAGCAATATTCCAAAACATTAGAAATCGTATATTTCTACTGTGTTGCAGTGGGACTATTACTAGCTTATATATATAATACGCCGAGAGTAATCCTTGTCGAGGTGCCTTTTGCAAGTTGTAATTTAAAGAAAATAGGGCCTCCGAAAAAATTAGCTCGGCGTATTATATATATATATATATATATATATATATATATATATATATATATATATATATATATATATATATATAAGCTAGTAGTAATGACTTTTAGATTAAGTTTTTGGTTGAATCTTTAAAAAGCTAGTTTTTTGTACACATTTAACTAGGCATGATATTTTAACGAGTTGCATGATGAGTCATGACTTCAACCCATAGTTATAGGTCGTTAACTATCCAATTTACATTTCAAAAAAAAATGAAGGTCTTACAATATTCCATGCAATGGCTACATGTTGACAGAGTTAGCCCTCATGAGTATTTGTCCCTCTCCCCTACACAGGCTCGTAACAATTCTGTTCAACTATGTGTCAGATGCAGATGTATGTGGGCTGCTGTCCTGCAAACTTTAAAAGAAACATTACTTTATAAAATTAATCAAAATAACCATTTTGCATTGCCATTTCAAACTTTACATGTTAATTACATTGGAATAATATATATTAGTTGTCGACTTTTTTTTTTATATTTAAATTAACTAAAAGTCAGGTTTCGAAACATGATATAATTTCTAATTCAAAATGAAACATGCAATTCAACCATGCTATTGATTTAATTTGCATGTTTGATTTTGAATGCAAATGAAACATTGAAATGTAATACAAGTTATATTTTAAATGTATATCATTTTATTTAAATTGGAATCAAATATACAAATCAAAATGACATGTGCAAATTGAAATATATATATTTTAAATGCAACTAAATCTATTGAAAGGTAAAATACAAAAAATCAAAATCTCTATTCCAAAGAACTTGCTCCTAAATTGAATCTACTGTTGGGTCCTCTAAAACACTCCAATTATTCCCTCTGCAGAACAACAAATGAAACAAAATAAGAAATGAAATGAGGAGGCACTCTTTTATAATCCAAGAGCATGTCTTCATTTTATCCACTGTCTTTTGCAAATTTGTTTGTCTTTTACAAATAAAATATTAATCATTAAAAAACAAAACAAGCCGATGGCCACATTTCCCTCCATATTTAAATTTAAATCTAAATATTAAAACTAAATATTAAATGAAATAATAATAAAATATAAATGTGCGAGAAATATAAATCTAAATCTTACAGAACTCTAAATCCAAATCTAAATATAATACTAATAGAAATCTAAAACTAAATTACGAACTTAGCCGCTGTCCCTTCGTATTGGGCCGCATGTATACACCGCATCCCACCACAAGTCCGTCCATGAGTGGGTCCCTTGCAGACCATCTCGACCAACATCAACGGCCACCATGTCGTCGCCTTTACGCGATTAAGGCAGATGTGCACAAATAGTTCAAAACAAATACAATGGCCCGCGAAGATTTAACGGGCCGTCAAATTTGTACCATTGTTCAACCATCAAACATCTTAAGACAGCTTAATACCTATTGCCTTTCCGCCTGCCGTGATTTACGCATTTCCCAAGTTTCAAATTCGATTCATAACGACTCATTGGCTTGCCTGAGCACACAGGTGTGGTTGAGGTCTCGTTTGGGTCATTGCACTAGAATTCACTGATAAAGGTGTTCTTCTGCACTCTTTAATAGTAAGTCTCTGCACTTTATTCCCATTTGTATTCCATTTTTCTCTTTTCCTCCTACAAATTGCGCAAATCACTCTGCGTTATCGACTTCTATAAACAATTTCAATGAATATTTCAAGTGCATTGTTCACTATTACTAAATTCTTCAGAGGCCATGTATCATAACAAATTACAATAGTGAGCTCAGGGAAAGCTTTGATTTCGAAGCCCTAACCTTCCCGTCGACCATGCCGAATAATTGTAATCATGAAGCGGAAGGAAGGACCTTGTGATGCGAATTCATATCCCGATGAGATAACAAGATAGTTACCAGGGTCACATGGAATCCAAAAAAGAGCAACCTGTAATACTCACCCCAAAGATTTCTTAATCGACTCCCACGCAGGATACAGAGACCCTTTTCTAGGACTTGGCGTTACAAGGTTTGCCTTGTGGAGAAGAAATTACAATAAGAGAAAGGAGGCAAAACCTGTCAGGAACATATGGGATTCCAATTTAGCTAGGATCATTGTCCCAAATGTTTTTGTTAATGCGGATTTGATACAACAAATTGCAAATAGGTACGTCCCTAACACAAGACAGGTACTGGCCCATGATAACAAGGAAATTATCAAGATAACGAGACAAAGTATAGAGGAGACATAAATGCTAGACACAGACAAGGACTGGTGGCCACTTGATACAAATATTATGGACCATGAATTTGAAAAGTTAAATAATCTTTATAGAAGCAAGATTTCTCTTCACAGGCCAGGGCAGTTGACTACGATAGAGAAAGCATTGAGTCCCACTGAAAACCCTCCGTATCATGTAGATTTCTTTGCTCCATACGTGAAAGATACATACTACGCTTTATGTCAGTGGCATGGTGAAGATGCAACATTTAATAGCCCCAATTAGATGTTGCTCATGTGCTTGGATATACAGGGAAATGAAGCCCACAGATGTTTTGATTACGCAGGAACATTAGCGGATGACATCCATAAGGCCTTGATTAGTATAAAGTAGGGGAAGAGTAGTAACTTCAGGTTCAACTCCATCTTAATGCACATGATTCTATGGAGCGGACTCAACATTTGGGATCCAAACCTAAGAGTCGAAGCCACTATTGATGGAGAGATGGCCCCAGTCCAAGAGTGGACTTACATTTGGGACAAGGATGATAGGGCATCATCCTATATTTTGTTTGAGAATCATTTTGTCAGGCCTCTGATGACTTATTTGAAAGGAACTATCCTGTGGGGGCTGTCTGATAGAGTGAAGCAATTCCTCAGACCAAAGGATTTAAACCCAGATATAGGAATCAATCACAATTGGGGGTCATGGTTTTACTACAAGGACCATACAGTGATCAGAGTATTTGGAAGTTAGGTACTGCCCAAGGCACTGCCGATCACAGTCACTGATAGAATTGCATTCTATGAAGTCATGAGGCAGCTTGAATCTGCAAAAATATATTCTCTAAGAGCGAGAAATAGAAAGAGAGGTTCTTTCTTCCCTGCCCAGGTGGTCATTAAAGGTTTTCTGCACTTCCTATCAAGAAAGGGATTTGAGGTGATACCTACCAAAATGAAAGACTATAACATGACCGATGTGAATTACAGATTTTATGACCCAGAGGGATTCATAAAGGCAATATACCCGGGCTGTAAAACTCACCAATATGATGAGCCAGAAGATTAGATAGGTAATTGTACAGAGTATGCTGATGTACTTAGGCAAAGGGAGAGGTGGTACAAGATACAGCAATCAGAGCACCGGAGGCAGAGAGAAGGTAACTATCAACCTAACTACAAATTTGCTCGTAATGTTGAGACACAAATGAATATGCTTACAACCTTGTACATTGATGTTGATAGCAAGTCATTGCCCAATGAAATCAACACTGAGGGTCAAGAGTGTAGGCCCACAGAAATGGAAATAGAGTTTGACTCATCACCTACTTTGATTGGATCCCCAATTGGGCTTGCATCCGAACCTCCCAGTCCATCTAATTCATCTGCACACATGGAGGAGACTTCGTCACCAGGCTCAGGGCCATCTCCTATTGTGCATAGGCCTTTCCCCATTCTGGCAATAGTTACACTGGCTCCTAATCAGAAAATCCCATACACACCATATGAGGCATTTCAGACCCCAATTCGACCACTTCCACCTCCTACACACTTTGACTTTATAAAAGCAATTGAACTGGAGCCACCGTCCAATGAATGAACACTTCTTGCTTTCAAGTTAGGTGGAGGGTTGACTGAAGATATACGATTGCAAGTGTGCAGGGACTTGATTGGTGATGATAAATTCATAAAAAAGGAGTTCAAATAGTTTGTTCTCCAACAAGAGGCCATCAACCTAGTTGCTACCAGGGGTCTAAATTTTCAATCCTTGATTGAAGAGGAGCAGTCACAAGTAAAGGATGAGGTACTCAAAAGGGTACAAGATTTGATGGCAATAATGACTCTGGAAAAGGGGAGAGAATTTATATCACAAAGTGGTATTCTTCTTTTGGAAGGTTGTGATATTTCGTCTGCCATTGCATTTGATAGCCTCGTGAGGAGGCAGGATCTTGATCTCTCTAACCTCTCGCAAGATGAAGAAAAGAGCCTCATATTTGGTTTCGCATTTGATGATGACCTTGATGTGCTTTCTATTTGGTCATTGTATCCCAATACCAATAAGCCATTGATGATTTCATTTCAGGATAAATATTATGGACAGTTGCTTATGAGAAAGTCACCTGAATTTTTGGGTCTACAAGCAAGTAGTTTGGATGTTAATGTCGCAAAGATGTCACACGCATTTGCATCAAGGGAACAAGATAGGATTGCAGCATTGGAGGCTATGAATAAGAGGCTTCAAGAACAACTGCAGGTAGTGTGTGGACTTCCTAATGAAGGGATTCATCGCGAGGAGCTTGATAAATTGAAGACTACAATTGCAACATTAAATGTTCAGAACCAGAGATTGGAAGGCAATTTTAAAAAGGCCAATATAGATGCTCAAACCAGTGATGCCATTAATAATGCCCTGTGCACTGTCATTTAGTGCAAGAGAAACATCCTTACAAATAATGCCCGAGAAACATGGAATGTTTTTGTGGAGTTTCTCAATTTTCAGAATACACATCTGCAGTGTCAGCGCTTTCTGGCATGCTCACTGTCGAAGTTGAACAAGTTAATAAGGGGCTTTAAATTCTATTCTACGAAGTTTCCACCTTATGTTCTTTTTGATCTTGTCGTTGATTTTGAGTGGAAGTTCGATGTTTTAGCCGAACAGTTCTCCAAGCATCAGTTATACACCAAGATGATGAGGATAGAACTTACACATTTTTATAGTCTAACTGATTGTGGGATGCCCTCCATTTACGTCGACCACAAAGAGGGAGACAATGTAACAAAAATTATAAAGACATCATTTGCTTGGCAGGCTAAAATTCATAGAATGCGAGATAGTGCCCTTCTATCATTGAGAGCCAATGAAGATAGAACAGTGAATGTATTTGATAATCAAATTGAGGACTTGGTTAGAATCCACCACAGATGGGTTAGACTCTACAAGGCAAAGATAGAAATCTGTGATACAAAGTATATATGCCATCTCAAATCCATCCAAGATTTGAAAGAGTGAGGGCTAATCAATGAAACAAGACATCTACAAGATCATTTTAATATCTAATTTGAAACGGCCTCCACATTGGTGCAAAAAAGGTACGGTGAGTTTATGGAGTGGGCTGAAACATTTTGGCAATGCCATTCAAACAATGCGAAGGCTATTCAAGATGCTGAAAGAATTGGAAGCACGCTTCGAGAGAAGTTGAAAGAATATGAGAGCAGATGGCCACGTACCGATAAAGACGCGAAGGAGGCTAGGATACTGAAACATAAACATAAAGAATTCATAAAAACTTTGAAATTAGAGATGCACGAGTTCAACTATCTTTCAAATGGGTGCTTGCCCAACCTTTACACAAAGATTGGAGACATGAGAGGTGCGGATGAGTGGGTGGAAGAGTGTAGGACAATCATGGACGAGGACTTCAAACAGGCAAAGACTTTCAATCCTACGCTTCAGAACATCCACAGTCTCATGGATAAGTTCATTACCATTGAAATTGCTATAAGGGAAAGCATCAGTCGTGTTGTGACATAAAACTCTGATGAATATACGGAACATTTATCTGTGGTCGAATCATGGGTCCGCAGGGCATAATTTTCATTATGTTTTGAGTTTGAAAGTTTTGTTAAAGGTATTAATTATTTTCAAATGACTTTACCCAATGCAATGGCCTGTCTCGAAAGGTTCATATACAAATCAAACGTGTAAATGTGAAATAGAAGATGAATCGTTAGCAATGAATATAATGTAGGTTTTGTATACTTCATGTTTTTCTTTACAAAGGCTTTCTTATGATAACATTTTGTGTCAGATTTTAGTTGAAGAAGGTGAAGAGTGTTTATATGGTTTTGCATGACAAGTCCTTATGCACGCAAATGGAGTCACATCAATCTGTATTCGCATAATTAGAGCAATTACAGTTCTTGTTATAACTTGTGTATTTTGAATATGTCAAATAAAGGTTGAACTAAATTCACTAAATTTTGATATCAACCTTTCCATTTCCTTCTCTATTTTTTTTTGTTATTATTTTTCCTCACTTTCAATCTGCGGTCCTACGCCATGCATTGCCCTGCCCGGTGATGTTGTGTTTCATCGCATTATGGTATTACAGCTTTCATTTTTGAGATTTTTTTTAGAACAAAGTTGCCTCCCAGGCTAGACTGGAGGTCTTTCTAACTCTGTTCTTTCCTACCACTACCCACACTGAACAGAGCTTGTACTTTCCAATTTTGAAAAATAAAATAAAATTTATGGCTCTCGTCTCGTAGTTTATGAAAATAAATTGTTATCATTGCTTTACATTTTGTCCGTGTTTATGAGCCTCTGCAAGTACCCTTATATGTGCAAACCAAATTTCTTCGATAAAAAAAGTAAATAAATAGAAAACTGAAGAATTTAGACAACAGCTTGTCTATCTTAAATTTGGAAAATATATGTAAATAAGATATTTCTTAAATCCAGTTTTAATGTCAAAGATGTGAGTGCAAAAGTTATGCATGCAAGCTCAAATCTCCTTCAAATTTGTCGTACGAAGTTGATTCATCGACTATAATAGGACTTCTATGTTATATGATATCTTTACGTCAAAACATACGGATCCTCATATTGTACTTTCCTATCCATTGTTCCTACCAACATAATAAAACATGCTACTTGTTTCTCGATTTCTTCTAGCGGTTGCTTTTATTTAAGTACAACACCTGAAACAGCTAATTTCATCGATAAAAAACTAAGCATAACACCCTTTGTAGAGTGCAACTACCAAACATTATCCTTTTACAACAGCACCGTAGACAACTGAAACATTAATATCGGACTGCCTGAGCTCCATATAAAATGCACTAAACTCTTAGATAATAAAAAAATAGAATTACATTAATGCCCAAACCACACTGCTTTTTTGGGCAAAGTTATTTGTCAGTTTAAAATACACAGGATGCAAATCATCAATATGAAACATAAACATGTTCCTAAAAATTTGTTGTCATAAAATCAAGTGTGTGGCCTTTGTCATCTCAATGCGATCCTTCAGAATCTTAGAGGCGGACTCCGACTTCGCTGTGCCATAAACCCTTCTGTATAGTCCAGCACAATGAGATTTACTGGGAAAAAAGCACATACGACAGCAACGAAGTCATTCGATAATAGTTGCTCGGGCTCTTGCATTCTCCTGGTCTCTCCCAATTGGCATAACATTATAATCCTCGAGAGACGTCCTGGCCAATACATTATTGCAGACCGCAATGTCCTTACTTGGCGCACCATATCCTGTCCCTCAACAATGTATGACACATAAAACCACCAGGTTGCCTGTGCCATCTGAAAAAGAACTCATCTGCACACCCCTCCACACAGAGTGTATATCGATCAAACACTCCACAATTGACTCACGCGTGGACTGGTAGTTCTATTAATCTCCTAACACCTAGAAACACTGTCGCACGGGCCACAAGCATTCTGCATATATAGTGAGTACAACACTCAACCACATATAAGGATGTGCATAGCGAAGACAACAAATAATTCAAATGATCAACAAAAATGTACATATGTTTATAAAGTATAAACAGCCATAAAGCTATTTTCGGTGGAAGATGATACCTCGTACGTTGCGCTCTTGTTAATCTATTCATGTGTAATGAATCGAAGAAAGCAAAACCTGAATCCAAGAGTTTCTGCACTTGCCAAAAACTAACAAGTATGTTACAAAAAATACATTAATTTCCAATAGATATACAAAAAATGTACGATATAAAAGGTCATCAAAAACTGATAATTCTATGTGAAGACAACAAACAGACAAATAATATTTTACTACTGTGATCCCTTAAATCCTATACTTTCTCATCTTTTTTCATAATATTGGTTATAATTTAATTGTATTGTGATTAGGTTTAACTTGATTGTTACATTTCAAGGGTTCATTATATTTGTATTTTATACAAGCAAGGATTTAGGTAGGTTTAAAATCAGGGTTCTGTATATTAACCTTCTGCAAGGTAGAAAGTTAGACCAATAATTACTTTCTTGTTCTAACTCTTTCCAGTGAAACCTATGTACCGCATGGGTCATTACCAATTAAAAAACCTTGCCAGAGAATAACTGAACATGATCTTCTGCATGCAAACTAATTAGCACCACCGTGGGAAACTTCGGCAACACTGGCACTATCATAAGATAATCTCCATCTATGATTCCTCGACCCACCTCTTGGTGGTGGTTCCAGATCATGATAAACAATTGGTGAGTAAGTTTGGAGACTGCCAATAAAAATGAAAAAGAAAAAAAAAAGATCCCATGCTGTCAACCATTCCCAAAGAATGTCTTTTTCAGAAAATTAAGTCCTCACCAATGATTGCTGGAGTAGACGAAGCGTGCCCACCATGTTCTGCAAAATGCAAGGGATCCTTCTTGGACCTCCCCCTTGTACCATTCATGGGAAACACGAATGACTGTGAAGGGAAAATCTCACTGAATTGGTCATGGTTAGAACCACGTGTGTGTTGTCGCCTCGGAGGGACAGGAACCCTACTTGCACTGAACCATGGACGCATCTAAACTGTGCTCGTTGACAATGGATTTGTGTTTGGAGTCAGGCTAAATGGCATGGCCCCGGACTGGTCTAGATCAATGAGAAAGCGGCCGACACATTCTGAGAATGCTTTCACTTGTTCATGTGTTTGTGGCTTTGTTTTCATCACTGACTTCAACAACCCGATCGATTCATTCCACTGATCCATTGTCTGGAGAGGTGATTGAACATCAAGTATGCTTTCGGGGCACTCTGAAGTGCATGCACCCTGGCGTGCATTCTCAATGCCCATATGAGGTGGAGAATTGTCTGTGTGTGATGTGACAAAATCATTCTCTGTCTGGATATCACCTGCATTCAAAAATTCTTTTTACAGGGAATCGATGAATGCAAAAATCCATAGAAAAATTACATCATTCGAATAAAGAGTAAATTGCCACAAAATGTTCACTTACCACTAACACCTCCCGCAGTCATGGCTGAAACCTTCAACGCATGCTTGCATGTATTCCCCTACAGCGCCCAAGGACAATCACACACATAAAGGTTATCACTAGAAGGTCTGACCAAATGAAAATTACATGATGTCTAGCTTCTCACAAAGTAGAATCCTGGTCTACTTTCATCAAGAAAGCAATCGTCATCAGGAATTGCCTTTGCCTTCTCTATACTTTTCTCCAAACTTTGCACCCTGTAGTTCCTAATGAAACCAGCATCTTGTAACTTCTCCTTTTGCCTATAGAATGGTTCCATCTTGTAAATGAGGGTGAAGTATAAATGATCCATCCAACATGTACATTTCTTTTGATGGTCACAAAGGTACCGCATCTTCAACGTGCAATGGTATGATTCTATGGCGGCATTTGTGTCCTAATTTGCATGTGGGAAGAGTCTGGAGCTTTTCACCCACATTTTTGCATGTACAATGGCTGATTAGCTTTAAAGGAAATGCATTGTACTTAACAGAACAAGTGTTGCAAAATACAAAACACTTGCACAAAAAGACAGAGATCTCTTACCTACATGGTTGTCCCCTTGACACCATGTCCTATACAAATAGTCTAGAAATTGTGGCTGATCAAAAAACTCATCAAAAAACTCTTGTAATAACCTGCGAGTGATTTCCTCACTCTCACCCATTGTCATCATTATCGTGCCGAGCCGTTGAAACATTGCCTTCGCTCGATCTTTCAATGCATACTTCTGCACATTCTTCAGCCATGCACGACGCACATGCCAAGTGCATAGAATGACACGACATTGAAAAGATGCCCTAATGCATGTGAATAGGAGCATGACTGGGGTCAGTGATCAAAAATGAAACTAGGTAAACATAATTCCATATGGAGTTGAAATGCCACTTGAAATGGGTTCTCAAACTAAGAGATGGATGAACTTACTGAATGGCCCGTATCTCAGCATTGGCATCGTCAGTCAAGAAAGCATTCATCGTCCACCCGTTTCTAGCCTCCTTTCCTCATTGACATATCACAAATAGCCACCCTTCAATGTCCTCGATCATGTTACAGGAGGACACAACCCATGCGACAGGAACCCCAGACTGTTGCTTGTCAAACACAAGCAGCGAGTAAAGCTGATACTGCACATGGTAAATACAATGACGATGACTACACTGTTATTAATGACGTATAACAAATAGAAAATACTTTTTCAGTACTCAATGCAAGCATGATTATAGATGTCTCACCCCATATTTGTTGGTGGAAAATGTGGAATCCATGGAGATAATAGAATTGTGTGAGTGTTGAATCATCATATCAAGCATCCATGGGGTTTGAATGCCCATAATAAAAGGTGTCCCATCATTCTATGGCTGCTGCCAATAAAAGAAATTATTCTGATCCAATTGTTTCCATTTCAAGATACTAGTGGGGTCATGAACATGTCTTTGGGCTCGACTGGACTTCACTCTTCTCCATGCATTCATTACATCTTTCTGTGTCAGGAAGGTATCTCTCCTTTGCAACATACCCAAAAAATATGGATCGCTCAAGTGTCTATCCATGACAGCATCCACACTGACATCCAATGCCAATAGGTCCTCTATGTAAGCCTTGCATTCCGTAGAAAGGTGAGGCGCAAACTCAGACCGTGGCTCCTTGCTTGGATCATTTACACCATGACATTCTCTACCATCTGTATCTACGTGAAACATTTTAGTGAAACTCAAAATAGCCATGTCCGGTCTATCGAACATAACCTTAACATTGAAGTGGCACTGACAACCCCTTTTCTTTATAAAGTGATGGATGCCTTTCTCTGTTGGTGCATTTTTCCTCTTGTCATCTGGCCCAAATGAACACCAATAACTGCGCATAAATAAAGTCCTACTGTTAACCATAAATGAATTGTGACACTTTGGAATCACGAATATAATGATGATTCTTTCTACTCACGTAGAATATATCTTGGTTGTGTTTTCTCTATACTCTTCATGCATGTGCTCTATATGCTTGACACAAACAAATGCACATTCCATGCCTTCCCTCTTTGACTCCCCTATGACAAAAGCCTCTATTCTATGGACTGGAATTGTTGCATACAAGTCGGTCACCTCATCATCTTCTACACCAATTGGACTCCAATCAATTTCATTAGATGAGAAAGGATGCACACCACCACCTCCATCTTGCACTTCAAGTTGCGCAAGCAGATGCCACTTGCATTTTCTCCCCATCACCACAAACTGCTAATAAAAAACTATCAACAAACAAATTATGTGGTTCATTGACAACATTAAGGGGTTCTCAAAGAACATCACAGACACGTCTAAGCTCCTTACAAAATGCAATGTTGACAAAATTTCAAAAAAGACAAAAACAGACACCATTTTCACAAAATTTGCACAAACATTGTTTTGGCAAATCCAATAAAAAAAAGGGTTTATCGACTTTTTTTGTCTTCAGTACATTTTGTACACTCATTGGCTGCCGCATAGGCAATTCAACTTAAGATGCAAAAATTTTTAAGTGCGCAAATACGTGTGTTGGGCCGTATTCCAGTCATAGCAAAAATCCTTTGAAAATGGCCTCTTCCCTGCAAATTCTAAGGTTGTCTCTACCCGGCCTGCAAACACAGTTTTAACTTGTGAAGAAAATCCATAAGGTTTTATGGCTTGCGCTTTTAGCCCCATGTTCTTCAATGTCTCACTAAGCTCCAATTCAAAGTGCATGTGCTGAATCACAAAACCCAGGGAGATATTCAAGTTCTAGGGTCTACAGGAAATAGTTCTTAATATTGATAAGTAGGAGATATTTTCCACAGCAAGTCAAATTGTGAAAATATTCACAATTTGACTTGTTGTGGAAAACATCTCCTTCTTATCAATTGATGAGCTTAATGGGCTTTATAATTAATGGTTCAAAAGGCACAACGCTTGATGAAGGTTTTGCAAATGAGGATGCACGCAAAGTGGGTTTAACCATGGAGGAAACTCTGTAGTTAAGCGAGCTCGAGCTGGAGTAGTACTGGGATGGGTGACCTCTCGGGAAGTCCTGGTGCTTCACCTCTATGAGCATCACCTAGATCCAATGAGTGCTAAGTGTTACATTCATTCTCATGAGAGATGGGTTCGTGTTGAACCACTGCTCATGAATCATGGGTCAATGAGTTTGACTCCAAAAACTACATAATTGAATCCTAATAGCAATATCACAGTGAACTTACTATGCCAAAATGTTGAAAACCCTGGATGTTTTCGACCTCACACTTCCCTTTTGTTGGCATTTCCTATCTCCGCTACTGCGATCGATTGGTGGGACCTAGTTTCTTGTGGTTGTTCAGTGCAGTTAACCTCGCACTTCTTCCCTTTTGTTGGCATTTCCTATATGTGCTACTGTGACTGGTTGGTGGCTGTCGGTGTTTCGGTTAAGGGAGTTGCATGGTGTTTGTGCTCTCCGCTTTAACGACAACCATCTGATTGAAAAGGTGAGTCCAGGTGGTGGGTCCCGTGCCAAATAGATTCGAGGTGCCTATTTCTCCCTTTCTCATTGGCTGAGATGGATGATAATGTGTGCCAGTTGTCGGCGGGACCTATTTTCCATCGAGTTCACGGTCTATCGCATGATCTCATAGCCCTCTTTCAAGCCTTGCGATCATGTGACTAACCGCCTGACCTTGCAATCAAGTTTAAATGCTAAAAGGTGGGTCCATGGTGCCAGTATTGTTGAGGTGCTTGATTTTGATTGGTTGCTGACTAGTGATGTGGCTGAAGACTTTTCAAAGGGGGTTTGGACCGACGACTGCATGGCTAAGAGATGGTGGTCGCATGATTGCAATGCTTAGTAAGGTGTCTTACGATCTTCTGACTAAGCATAAAATGTAAACCAGGATTCCTCTAGGGGCCGCCGATGTGTCGGGAGGACAATGAATCGACGGCTGTGTTTGAAAGTTGACTGGCTAACTGTTGGCTATACCCCTGAATAAAGTCTTCTAGGATTTTTGCACTTCTCAAGCATTTATCGATATAAAACAGGCCATTGTGAGGGGTCGAAAACCTTACAGTGAATAGCTGAGTAAAGTCTTCTGGGATATACCTAAATTTTGCTATACCCCTGAATAAAGTCTTCTAGGATTTTTGCACTTGTCAAGCGAATGGTAAACATCATGATATTGCACAATCGGCATAGCTAGCCTCTTCGCTGTGACAAATTACACACTATTTTCTCCGTTTTCGCTATTGTGACTACCACTTACCTATGTTGCTAACGATTTAAGGTTTAATGGGTGATAATATTTGTTAACATCAAATGTTGCTTTATTAAATCACACATCCGCGATTCAATATATGTTTCTCATGTTTAAGGTTTAATTAGCTATAACTACCATTTTTGAATCCTAATATTTCTGTCATATTTCTCGAGATGGACGAAAGGGTTACTGCGCAGGTGCGGGCTATTCTCTCTTTGAGCTATTTGAATCACATTTTCTTCGGTGAGACAGATTCCAAACATTCCGTTGGGCATTATCACCATGATAACCAGAGCTAACAGTATTCTTGTTTTGCAAAAAAATTGGGTTTCCGCAATGGGAAATGTTTTGCCGATACGAGAAATCTCAGCTTTTCGCTACTTACCTATGTTGGTGTCCAAACGCTGGTGCACGGGGCTACATGCTATTCTCTATATTCCCCATTCAAAACACTTTTGGTTTTTCTATGACTCACTAAAGATCGAAACTACTGTGTATATTCGAACATTTAGGCCTTTGACACAAACAAACAAAAAAGACGTATTTTTTTTAACTATTGAAAGAAACTACTGTAAGCTGTAACCCAAAACAAAATCCACACAAATACTAATAAATATAAAGCCAGCTATAAATGCTATTTTTAAAATTGTAAATATAAAACACACATGTCTTCTTTGTTATTCTAGACCCAAAACGTTAAATCCTTCTGTATTTGCGATCGAAATCTTCCCCAAAATTACATAGTGTTTTCCATCTCCCACTATTCACAGCAATTCCGCAAACATAGAATACTTTCAAATGAACAAAGTTATTAAGGAAAGGGAATGAAGTAACTAAAGGCTGTAACTTACTAACTAAACTTCCCATTAACTTCGACGGGAAAGGACAAGCCAAAGTAGAGTGAGTTGGTCATCATTAATGTCAGTCCTCAATTCACAAAATTCATGCCAGTCCTCAATTCATTCTCTCATCCTTTTTGGCGATCTGTCCATTGCTCATTTGAAACAGTTGTTCAGGTACATTTTTGAAACTCTTATGTATTTTCCCAAACTTTTCCATTTTAGTTGCACAAGGCCACGAACAAAAACATCAAGTAATTTTGGGGAAATTGCTTCCACTTGTAGGAGGAAATGTCAGGTCATCTCACCATAACGAAAGTGTTATGGGTTTTCGATTCGAATATTAATTGCACAAGTCCGTGAAAAAAAACATCAAGTAATTTTGGGGAAATTGCTTCCACTTGTAGGAGGAAATGTCAGGTCATCTCAGTGGAATGAAAGTGTTATGGGCTTTCGATCATTATTTAATTACACAAGTCTGCATTCGAAAACATCAAGTATTTTCTTTAAAGATGAGTCATCTCAGCGGTACGAAAGTGTTATGGGTTTTCGATCATTATTTAATTGCGCAAGTCTGCCTTCAAAAATGTCAAGTATTTGCTATAAAGTCGATGTCAGTGATAGTAATTAGGAAAGGACGGGAAATGTAATTGCGGAGGTCCGATGTGCTATCATGTGTACGTGATTTCCAAAATAAAGAACGGTTACCCATTTCGCACAAGCGCAGTTTACATTTTGAATATTAATGGTAATATTAACTTGAACACTTCAATTAATGCCCATCCACTCTTCTCCTATTCTAATGCCATTTTCACGGTCTTTCATTTGATGAAGAACTGTACCGTTACATGTCACTTAACACTATGATATTTCGGACATGCGCAGTTAATATTTAGTCCCTCTTAAATTTGCAACACTATGAATCTGCGATTTGTTTTGCACATGCACACTTCTAATTTAGTCCTTCAAATTGCAACTCTTTTGGTCTGCGATTTGTGTCAGACGTGCGCACTTAACATTTAGTGCATCTTAAATTTGCATGGCTATGAAGATGCCATTTGTCTGGGACATGCGCACTTAACATTTAGGCCTCTTAAGTTTACATGACTAAGAATCTGTGATTTGTTTCGGACATGCGCACTTAACATTTAGGCCTCTTAAATTTGCATGACTAAGAATCCATGATTTGTTTCGGACATGCGTACTTTAACTTTTCATCCACGTGGCCATCCCATTTTCCATGCCATCACGCTTTTTATGGCTATGAATCTGTGATTCGTTCCCATCTTTCCAATGAACAAGGCAATCATCTACGCTGGCAAAAACCTTTTAGAGATATTTGGATTTGAACAATAACAGCTACCAGGTCTAGATTTAAAACACATCCGTCAATCTCCTTAACTTCCCTACAGACGAACGGTCCAGATTATCCTTGAAACAGTTGCAAAACTCCTTGAAAAAGTCAAAATCCACCTCAGCACACTGCACCCAATGAAATTTTAGCATGTCGGCATATTACCAGCTTCGACCCACTTCAACTTTCCACTTTTAAGTTATTCGGCGACTGCGCGACTGAAAAGCTCTGGCCCATACTTGTGACTTGTCAATCTTTTATTCGCTCTCGACTGCTTTATCAACAACACCTCAGCAACTCCTCTAACAACGGACCCACTGCAACCAAGGTTCCAATCGGACGGCAAGCACATGATCTCATAGCTTCCGAATATTCCTTCCATTCATGCACCAGCCGTTGATCCTTTTGAACTGGGGACCCCACTGACACACGGGTCCACGAAAAATTTGGAGATTACGCGACCTAATCCGCTCGCTGAGTCGCTACCTATTTGGACTTAACCATGGGGGAAATTGGAGATCTAGTGACCAAAGGAAATAAGCCACTCGTTGAGTCGCTAGATGTTTCATGAAGACCGGCAGGAAGCAAGTGACAATGAGAATGCTGCAGTCACCAGTACGAGGACCAATGAGAAATGAACACCTTAGCAACTTCTGACAACACTCAGTCCCACGGCACAACTGGCCTAAATTGGACGGAAGTCACTTGATCGCAAAGGAGAAGAGTATTCCTTACGATCATGCGACAACCATAGATCATATGTCATTTGCCACCCACTTGAATCCTTTGGGCTGCCACACCTGCCAGGTCACCTTAGGCAATAAAACAAAATCAACGGCTGTCGCATGATCGCAAGGTCTGAAGAAATCCCTTGTGAACATGCGACAACCATCTGATCCTCTACTGATTGAAAGCCTTCTTGGAGTATGGTCCCATAAACCAGTCATAGCAGTGCGGAAAGGAAATACTGACCATCGGGGAATAAGTGCGCAGATGCGATGAGATCGAAAACATCCAGGGTTTTCATTCAGAACAAAAGATAACAAGGAGACAAAAAAACATTGAGAGTTTTCGGCATTTTGGCATATTCTGAACTATCGAGATCGAAAACATCCAAAGGTTTTCATCCATAACAAAAATAACAAGGCAGAAAACATCGAGAGTTTTCGACATTTTGGCATATTATGAACTATTGAGATCGTAAACATCGGGGGTTCTCATTCAGAACAAAGGTCGTAACTTAATAAACTTCCCATTAACTTCAACGGGAAAGGACAAGCCAAAGTGGAGTGAGTTGGTCGTCATTAATGCCATTAATTCATGCCAGTCCTCAATTCATTCTCTTGTCCTTTTTGGTGGTCTTTCCATTGCTCATTTGATGCCGAACTGTTCAGGTACATTTCTGAAACTGTTATGTATTTTCCCCAACTTTTCCATTTTAGTTGCACAAGGGCGCGAACAAAAACATCAAGTAATTTTGGTGAATTTGCTTCCACTTGTAGAAGGAAATATTATGTACGTGTGTGCAAAATTAGAAAATGTGGTGTTTAGAAAATTGCTATCACAGGTACATTCCCAAAACTGTTATGTATTTTCCCTAACTTTTCCATTTTAGGTGTGCAAGGGTGAGAACAAAAACATCAAGTAATTTTGGTGAACTCGCTTCCACTTGTAGGATGAAATGTTATGTACATGTGTGCGAAATTACATAATGTTATGTGTTTCAAAAATTGCTATCACAGGTACATTCCCGAAACTGTTATGTATTTTCCCCAACATTTCCATTTTAGGTGCCCAAGGGCATGAACAAAAACATCTACTAATTTTGGTGAAGTCGCTTCCACTTGTAGGATGAAATGTTATGTGCATTTGTACGAAATTAGAAAATGTTGTGTTTCAAAAATTGCTATGATAGGTACATTCTCGAAACTATTATGTATTTTCCCCACTTTTCAATTTTAGGTGCACAAGGGTGCGAATAAAAATATCAACTAATTTTTTTGAAGTTGCTTCCACTTGTAGGATGAAATGTTATGTACGTATGTGCGAAATTGGAAAATGTTATGTGTTTCCATAATTACTATCGCATGCGCGCAAGTGCGATTATTGAAACTGTTATGTATTTTCCAACCGTTTCGTTGTTGGAATCATCCTGGATTACGAAAAATGAGAATTGGTGAATTGCTAAAAGTTAATTCTAATTTTGGTCCAAAATGAGCTTTCAACCAATCCCAGGTTCAGAGAGGAATTTGATGAATGCTCATTTTCCACCAAAATAAGAATAAGCTTATACCAATTCACCAATTCCCGTATTCCTATTCCAAGTTTGTTCCAAGAAAGTGCGCGAACAAAACCATCAAGTAATTTTTGTGCAGTCGGTCCCACCTGTAGGATGAAATGTTATGTGCGCAGGTGCAAAATTGGAAAATGTTATGTATTTTCCACAATCGCGATGACGATTACGCAATGTATTTCTTCAAACTATTATGTATTTTCCAATATAGGTGCACATATGCACGATAAAAACCATCAAGTTCTGTGAACTCGGTCCCACTTGTAAGGATGAAATGATATGTGCACAGGTGTAGACTTGCAAAATGTTATGTATTTTCGACAATTTCTATTGGAAGTGTGCAAGTGCGATTGTTGAAACTATTATGTATTTTCCAATCCGTTTGGTTGCTAGAATAAACATGGAATATGAAAATGAGAATTAGTGCATTGGTATAAGTTAATTCTAATTTTGGTCTAAAATGAGCATTCAACCAATCCCAGGTTTTGACAAGAATTGGTTGAATGCTTGTTTTGGACAAAAATTAGAGTTAGCTTCGGCGCTAGCTATCCTCCCGACAAAATGCACCTACAAACAAATTTTTTTTTTCTCTAGATTTACGAAAACATAGTGATTTGTTTTCAAATTTTTTTTGGTTTTTTCGATTCAGAATCTACAGACCATGAAGAACAAAGCCTGAAAATTTCATAAAAATCCATGGTGTTTCGGATTTTTCACATTTGTATGGCGGTGCATTTTGTCAGGAGGATAGCTGCGTCCGCTAGCTTATACCAATTCCCCAATTCTAGTTTTCCTATTCCAGGTTAATATGAACAAAGTGCGCAATCAAAAACATGAAGTAATTTTTCTGAAGTTGGTCCTACTTGTAGGATGGAATGTTACGTGCACAGGTGTCAAATTAGAAAATGTTATGTATTTTCGACAATCGCTATCAAAAGTACACAAGTGCGATTGTTGAAACTGTTATGTATTTTCCAACCCTTTTGGTTGCTGCAATAAACCTGCAATAGGAACATGAGAATTTTTGAATTGGTGTAAGTTAATTCTAATTTTCCTCCAAATGAGCAGGTCCAAAATTTGAAAATGTTATGTATTTTCGACAATCGCTATCACAAGTACGTTATGCGTTTGTTGAAACTGTTATGTATTTTCAAATGTAGGTGCGCATTCGCATAATTCTGATCACGCTGTGTGTAGGAAAGTAGTTGAACAACTAACATTTTGAACATAAATGCAATCCGAACCTCACCATTTCCAATACAAACAACATAAATGAGTCATGGAAAGAGTCTGCACATCGCCACAGAAATGAGAGAAAAGAAACACTGAGCTACAAGCAGCAAAGTACACCAGTCATGCCAATCAAAAGAGATTCATGTATTCTCGGGTGCTTGCTGCTGTTCTCAACACAAATAGAAAAAGGAACAATCAGATTTCAACTTTTACGGGCCAAAGCCAATTTAAGGAGCCATTTTTGCTAAGCTGGTCTTTATAACTAGCAATTGGACCCGGTTAATTTTTTTAATGATGTATTGACGAGACCAAACAGCCTAAGGGGTCACTCATCAAGTAATTTTTGTGAAGTCGGTCCCACTTGTACTATGAAATGTTATGTGCACACGTGCGAAATTGAAAAATGTTATGCATTTTTTATAATCATATCACAACTGCGCAAGTGCGATTATTGAAACTATTATATATTTTGCATTGTAGGTGCGCAAGTGCATGATAAAAAACATTGAGTAAGTTTTTTGAAGTCCATCCCACTTGTAGGATTAAATGTTTTGTGCACAGGTGTGAAATGGGAAAATGCTATGTCTTTTCGATAGTCGCTATCACAACTGCGCAATTGCGATTGTGGAAAGTGTTCTGTATTTTCCAACACTTTTGTTGCTGGAATAAACCTGGAATAAGACAATGACAATTTGTGAATTGGTATAAGTTAATTCTAATTTTGGTCCAATATAAACATTAAACCAATTCTAGTTTCAGAGACGAATTGGTTGAATGCTCATTTTGGACCTAAATTAGAATTAGCTTTTATACCAATTCACCATTTTTCATTTTCCTATTCCAGGTTAATTCCGACAAAGTGCACAATCAAAACCATCAAGTAATTTTTGTGAAGTCAGTCCCACTTGTAGGATGAAATGTTATGTGCGCAGGTGTGAAATTGGAAAATGTTATGCATTTTCAATAATAGCTATCACAAGTGCGCAAGTGTGATTGTGGTAACTGTTATGTATTTTCCATTGTAGGTGCAAAAGTGCACGATAAAAAACATTGAGTTATTTTTTTGATGTTGGTATGACTTGTAGGCTGAAATGTTTTGTGCACAGGTCTATAATTGGAAAATGTTATGTGTTTGCAATAATCACTATAACAACTGTGCAATTGCCATTGTGGAAAGTGTTATGTATTTTCCAACCGTTTGGTTGCTCGAATAAACCTAGAATAAGACAATGAGCATTCGTGAATTGGTATAAGTTAATTCTAATTTTGGTCGAAAATGACCATTCAAGCAATTCCACTTTCAAACACCAATTGGTTGAATGCTCATTTTGGACCAAAATTAGAACTAGCTTATAGTAATTCCCCATTTCCCATTTTCCTATTCCAGGTTAGTTCCAAAAAAGTGCGTGATCATAACCATCAAGTAATTTTTCTGAAGTCGGTTCCACTTGTACGATGAAATGTTATGTCCACAAGTGCGACATTGGAAAATGTTATGTATTTTCGACAATCGCTATCACATGTGCCATTGTTGAAACTATTATGTATTTTCCATTGTGGCTGCGCAAGTCTGCGATCAAATACATCAAGTAATTTTTATGAGGTCGATCCCACTTGTACAATGAAATGTTATGTGTGCAGGTGCGCAATTTGAAAATGCTATTTGTTTTCGACAATCGCTATCACAAGTGCACAATTGTGATTGTTGAAACTGTTTGGTTGTTGCAATAAACCTGCAATAGGAAAATGAGAATTAGTAAATTGGTATAACTTAATTCTAATTTTGGTCCAAAACGAGCATTCAACCAATTCTAGTTTCATAGAGGAATTGGTTGAATGCTCATTTTGGACCAAATTTAGAATTAGCTTTTATACCAATTCAGCAATTCTCATTTTTCTTTTCGAGGTTAATTCCAATGAAGTGCGCAATCAAAACCATCAAGTAATTTTTGTGAAGTCGGTCCCACTTGTACGATGAAATGTTATGTGCGCAAGTGCGAAATTGGAAAGTGTTACGCATTTTCAACAACTGCTATCATAAGTGCACAAATGTGATTGTTGAAACTGTTATGTATTTTCCATTGGAGGTGCGCAAGTGCACGATCAAAAACATCCAGTAATTTTTTTGAAGTCGGTCCCCCTTGTACGATGAAATGTTATGTCCGCAGGTGCGACATTAGAAAATGTTGTGTATTTTCAACAATCGCTATCACATGTGTCGTTGTTGAAACTGTTATGTATTTTCCTTTATGGCTGTGCAAGTATGCGATCAAATACATCAAGTAATTTTTATGAAGTTGGTCCCACTTGTACAATGAAATGTTATGTGTGCGGGTGTGCAATTTGAAAATGCTATGTGTTTTCAATAATCGCTATCACAAGTGCACAATTCTGATTGTTGAAACTATTTGGTTAATGTAATAAACCTGCAATAGGAAAATGAGAATTAGTAAATTGGTATAACTTAATTCTAATTTTGGTCCAAAATGAGCATTCAACCAATTCTAGTTTCATAGAGAAATTGGTTGAATGCTCATTTTGGACCAAAATTACAATTAGCTTTTATACCAATTCGCCAATTCCAGTTTTCCTTTCCGAGGTTAATTCCAACAAAGTGCACAATCAAAACCATCAAGTAATTTTTATGAATTCGGTCCCACTTGTAGGATGAGATGTTATGTGCACAGGTGCGAAATTGGAAAGTGTTACGCATTTTCGACAACTGCTATCATAAGTGCACAAGTGCGATTGTTGAAACTGTTATGTATTTTCCATTGTAGGTGCACAACTGCATGATCAAAAACATTGAGTAATTTTTTTTAAGTCGGTCCCACTTGTATGATGAAATGTTTTGTGCGTAGGTGTGAAATTGGAAAATGTTATGTGTTTTCAACTATCTCTATCGCAACTGCGCAATTTGGATTGTGGAAAGTGTCTTGTACTTTCCAATCGTTTGGTTGCTGGAATAAACCTGGAATAATACAATGAGAATTGGTCAATTGGTATAAGTTAATTCTAATTTTGGTCCAAAATTAGCATTCAACCAATTCCAGTTTGAGAGACGAGTTGGTTAAATTCTCATTTTGGACCAAAATTAGAATTAGCTTATACCAATTCACCAATTCCCATTTTCCTATTCTAGGTTAATTCCAACCAAGTGCACGGTCAAAACCATCAAGTAATTTTTGTGAATTTGCTCCCACTTGTACAATAAAATGTTATGTCAGCAAGTGCAAAATTGGAAAATGTTATGTGTTTTCGACAATCACAATCACACATGCACAAGCGTGATTGTCAAAACTTTTATGTAGTTTCCATTAAGGTGTGCAGGTGTGTGGTCAAAAACATCAAGTAATTTTTGTGTAGTCGGCCCCACTTGTAGGATGAAATGTTATGTGTGTAGGGGCCAATTTGGAAAAATGTTATGTGTTTTCGACCATCGCTATCTTAAGTGGTCAAGTGCGATTTTGAAAACATTATTTGTTATGTAGTTTCCATTGTAGGTGCGCAAGTGTGCTGTCAAAAACATCAAGTAATTTTTGCGAAGTCGGCCCCACTTGTAGGCTGAAATGTTATCCTCCTGACAAAATGCACCGCCGTACAAATGTGAAAAATCTGAAAACACCATGGATTTTTATGAAATTTTCAGGCTTTGTTCTTCATGATCTGTAGATTCTGAATCAAAAACACCAAAAAAATTTGAAAACAAATCACTGTGTTTTCCTAAATCTGGAAAAAAAAAAATTTGTCTGTAGGTGCATTTTGTCGAGAGGATAGCCAGCGCTGAAATGTTATGTGTGCAAGTGCCAAATTGGAAAAATGTTATGTGTTTTCGACCATCGCTATCTTAAGTGCTCAAGTGCGATTTTGAAAACATCGTCTGTTATGTAGTTTCCATTTTAGGTGCGCAAGTGTGCGGTAAAAAACATCAAGTCATTTTTGTGAAGTCGGCCCCACTTGTACGATGAAATTTTATGTGCACGGGTGTCGAATTGGAAAAGTGTTTTGTGTTTTCGACCATCGCTATCTTAAGTGTGCAAGTGCGATTTCAAAAACATCAGGTGTTTTCAGATTTCAAAAATATTCCTAAGTCTTCAACACCTGATTTCATTCATATAGTTTCACCATCGTATGTGAAATCTGAATCTAATGTTGATCAACTGTTGTTGTATGTCCGCATGGTATCTTTTAAGTCCTTACGATCATGCGTTAACCGTGGATCTGGGTTTTCAAGCCAGCGCATAGGGGCCCAGTATCCCCCAGTATCTATGGATACTGTCGGACTGACAACTCTGCAAAGATCTAACGGTTGTCGTATGACCGCAAGGTATCTTTTGGGGCCTTCCAATCATGCGACATCCGTCGATATGAATTTACTCACATGTGCCTCTAAATGGTGGGCCCACTGCCACCGGTGCGAGTTGTATACACATGGGTGTTTCTGATTGGTCAAAGTTATTTGCTGATGTGAAAATTAAGTGGGGCCAGTCCGTTTAATCTGTTTATTAAGCTATCATCACCAAAAGAAAGATCCAACGACTGTCGTATGATCGCAAAGAATCTTTCCTGGCCTTCAGATCATGCGACAACCGTCGATATGGTATCAAGGCCATGAAACTTTACTTTATCTCTCGTCATAAAATGAATTTGATACTAACCGGTCCTGTCACTACTAGCAGACGCAGTAACCCCTAACATTTTATGCCACACTTAACTGTAAATGCAACTGTCGCTAACATTGTCCTCTAACCGCTAGCAGACGCAGTAACCCCTAACATTTTATACCACAATTAACTGTAAATACCCACTGTCACTAACATTGTCCTCTCACTGCTAGCAGACGCAGTAACCCCTAACATTTTGTGCCACACTTAACTCTAAATGCAACAGTCGCTAACATTGTCCTCTCACCGCTACCAAACTCAGTAAACCCTAACATTTTAAGCCACACTTGAATGTAAATGCAACTGTCACTAACATTGTCTTGTCATCGCTAGTAGACGCATTAAACCCTAACATTTTAAGCCACACTTGACTGTAAATGCAACAATTGCTAACATTGTCCTGTCACCGCTAGCAGACGCAATAACCCCTCCCTAACATTTTACGCCACACTTGACTATAAATGCAACAGTCGCTAACATTGTCCTCTCACCACTAGCAGATGCAGTAACCCCTCCCTAACATTTTACGCCACACTTAACTGTCTCTTTTATGTCCTTTCTTCATAGTCTCCTTCACACGGTTACTGTCTCCTTATGCAGTTCAATTTTTTAGTGTATTGGACTGAACGGTTTCATTTTTTTCGGTCTAATTCACCTTTCACGTACTTTACTACACGTCTCATCATCACTTGAAAATGGCAAAAAACTAAGCAGACCTCTGTCCTTTCTTGTAGGGGATAACATGGCTTTATATGGGTTCTATGTATGTGACAATGTCCAATTTCTGTACGATGGTGCATTCTTTCAGGAGGATAGCCGCGTCCGTTGGGCATTACGACATAATTATACTCTGACCTGCTTAGCCAAGCCAAAGTGAGTATTTTTTTCATTATTGTCAAGGTCGGAACGTGTTAAACATAAAAGCCAAAATATTGAGAGACTTCTACAATGAAAAATTCATGTTCGAAACATAATCGTTAATCGTTGTCAAAACAGACATTACTATATCTACAAACGTCGCACATTGTTTATATATTTATATTGATTCAGTGATATTGATATTGATTAGACATATGACTCTCATGTGTAAGTCGAGACAACGTTCATAACATTATAGTTTGTTTCTTCTTAGCAATATTTTATGTAATTTCAGATTCAATGGTGTATTTCTTTAGCTTTAAGATTTTCTATAATTTCTAAGAAAAGTTAATAAATATTATTATATTTTGATGAAAACATAAATATCAAGTTTCAATATAAAGCTTTAAGATTTTCTATAATTTATAAGAAAAGTTGAAAAATATTATTATATTTTGATGAAAACATAGATATCGAGTTTCAATATAAGAAAAAATAAAATTATGCTTCAAAATCAACACAATAAAATAAAAGATATTAAACATTATTATCTTAAAAAATCAAAAGACAGATATAAGAATCGATTTCCTTGTTCTTATACTGTCTCTTATAAGAATCTAGTTACAGTGCACATGCCTGTCAACGATGTAATATAATTGCATCAATTAAGATATCATTTTCCTCTTGGCATATGAACAACCAAAGGGAAAGCAAACAAGTAAACTTTTATTTTTCTAAAATAGTATTTAATCATATCTTTTATCATTCCAAAAAGATATATATTAATTTAAGTTGATTTATATCAAAGTGTATAGGATTATTTAATAATCTGAATTAATATGTTAACATTCACACATATAATAATGAAAATAATAAAATACATAATATAGATATTGTGCAACACAAGAGATGTGTTGTGGGCCAAGATGCCTTAATATTTATGTAGTAATCTTTATGGAAAAATCAATTCCAGTCTCCAAGAGATCTTATATACAATATCATACTTACACATATCCTACAATGATAATCACCTTCTTTATATAGACATTCATTTTATCACCATCCACCTAAATACTTTATAATAATATTTCTCTAGTTACATTACATGACATGAAAATATATATATATATATATATATATATATATATATATATATATATATATATATATATATATATATATATATATATATATATAAAGTAATCAAAATATTTATTTAAAATAATAATTTAATTTGATGCAGTTTCATAGTGTAAAAGACCGATTCTATCTCACAAGAGACACCTAAGCTCAACATAAGGAAAACTCATATATTTGAACACATAACAAAGTGTACTAGAACATAAAGACTTTTCCATATAATATATTTCACTTCTCAAAATAAGAAAATACAATAATCTAAAAATAATATCAAATATCCTCAAAGTACAATAATAAAATATCGACCATACTGTCAAGAGTACATGACTCATCCAATAATACAACAGGAGGTGATAAATACATAAAAGATGTCGATCATATTGTCACACATCAAATATCAAAGTATACAATACAATAAAATACATGACCACAAAGATTAAAATGATACAAGCTATCAATACATATTCCATCGGACTATCCATTGTCCATCTACATACTCATGTCTCCTATGCCATCGGACATCTATCCCTCTTCAACTATCAAGATGACAATGTGATCCAAGCATTTTCCCACCCAACCACGGAGTGGTAAGCTCTCTCGGGGCTCATCCTGAAATGAAGAGCACACTGGCCCTACTCGAGTAATCTATCAACTTGGCACTGATGGATTGGAAAGGAATTTGGTGCAAGCTCTGAACTAACTAGTTTTCTCATGTACATAAAAGTAGAACTAACACAAATATGGCAGAGAGAATGAAAATAACCAACACATAATCCATTATGTGTTTCCATATCTTAGGCCTAATTATTTAATAAGTAGATTTCTACTAGCGGGTAAAAGGAAAAACAATTTCCCCTTCCCTATTTATCCATATTCAACTCTCTTTTCCATGATATCTTTCTCACAATAAAATAAGTAGGGAAAAATTATCATAACTAGTTTTCGTTTCAAACTCCTCTAATTTTCCCTTTTATAATGGTAATTTAGTATAGTTAATATTCTATGATAATGCAAATGGTTTCTCTATCAATACAACATTTACTTCTTACTAAAATAATATATTTGACAATCTCGAACACAAGGTAATAAAAGAAAATCTAGATTTAAAATTTATGTGATCACACAAATGCTACAGGAAGTTCATACACCTCATGTCACAGTTTAAATGAACAAACTAACAAACATGTTCTCAAAAATTTCAATCATAAACTCAATTTGATGCTTGTAAAAGGTTTGTTATGTATAATGTTAGAGTAAAGTATTAATTATGTTAATTAACTTTACTCCCTTCTTAAGATGTCAACTCTTTTGCTTTAGTTGTTTATATTTAAACACACATGCACTAGTTGTTTTAAATATAAACTTTCATGCATTAGTCTTGTAATAATTTAACTAATTATTACATGCACTAGGGTTTGCCTTTCAAGGCTTTTGATCTCCTTTTTAAGGTTGATCTATTGTACATTTTATTCATTCATTATTTGAGGATATTTTCTTCTTCATTTTTTGAGTCAAACCCTTGCCCTCTTCTTGTCTCTACTTCCTTGTAACAAGTTTTCGTATGCAGGTGATCTTCAGATTTTGTGGATTTGTATTTCTCAAATCCTACATGGTATCAGAGCCTAATCTACTACAGCTTGTTCACATTTGAAGGATTCAGAGATTAGAAATTTATCTGTTTCAGATTAGGGCTCTTTTTTTGTTTTTATTGAAATTGGGGGGTCCCTAAATTTTGGTGCACTTTGAGCTCAAACGGACCTCATTGTTGACCTCGCAACACCCAAAAACTCCTATTTCGATATATAAAACGTATCCAACTTGGACAACATTGCAGGGAGAGGCAGATTTTTTTTGCCCCAATGTCGTACAGTTGTGCATGCACCCCAAGGCAACCTTCTATATGATAATTTTAGCAAAAAAATAAATAAAAAATTCAAAAAAGTGGCGCAGCCAATGCGCCACCCACGTGCCACTAGAGCACCGCCCGTGGTCAACCCGCACACTACCATCACCCATGAGCCACTTGTGAAACACTAACTACTGACAGCAGGCTCAAACCACCAACGACAGGCCCAAACTGCCAGCAAACAACTTGACCGCCCACAACAGGACCAAACAGCCAGTGGTAAGACCAAAACTGCCAGTCGCTAGCCATTACCGTCGGTGCCTGGGGCCCTGCATGTGACCAGGGGCTAGTGCTTTCACCCAAAAAAAATTTGGGGGTTTATTTTTCTCTTTTGGAGCATCTTTCACTGAAATTGACATTCCGGGAGCTCCAGGCATCATTTTTTCACAAATGAGATATCGCCAGAAAGCTGGTTCCAAGCTCGATGCTCTCATGCTTGTCAATCTATATTTTACTATCATTGAGCTTTTTGTTTCTCTTTTCAAAGCCATATTATCATTTTTTCATTCTAGGGGGGGCTAATTTTCTCAAATTAGGTCCATTTTTTTATCCAGAAGAAGCGTCAAAAAGCTCTTCTCGAGCACTATCTAGATTTCTATCTATTTTCATTAGAATATTTTCAAGGTACACAAGATTTAGATTTGAAGCTTTTTTTCTCTTCTCTTGATAAAGCATATCATTCTAAGCTTAGGGGTTCGATATTTAGATTGTGGGGAGGTGTTATTTTCTTGTTTCTATTAGTTAAACTAGATATTTATCTAACCAAAACCACTTCTAAAAAATATGGCTGAGACCTCTTCTTGTCTAGAACTTCTGACCCCACATAATTATCACACATGGAAAACCCTGATGACACGACTTCTCTATTCAAAAGGGCTTTGGTCTTGTCTAGATGTAGAGCATCCAGTATTATAGAGGCCCTTTGAGATCCTACATCATGGAAACAAGATGGATGAGGCTATGGGGTTGATTTATTTACAAGTATCAGATAGCTTGCAGTTTCATCTTGATGGGTGTAATACCCCTCTAGAGATGTGAGCTAAATTTGAGACATTATTTGGTACCATCAATGAGTTCAGAGCACTTCATATTTAGGTAGAGCTTACCTCTTTTGTACCTAATTCTTTTCCCTCTATTGAGGACTTTCTCATGAAGTTCAAATAGCAGAGATCTTTGTTACACAGATGTGGAAAGCAAAAGACTGATAAAGAGTGCATTTATCTGATTCTGTCTAAGATTTGGGGAAACTTTTAGATTTTCTCTTCTACTTTTCATTCCACCATGGATGCTTTGGGACCTAGATTCACCACAACCAATTTTGAGGTGTTCTGTGATAGCTTGACTAGAGGGCAGGTCAAACTTACTCAGTTGGACTCTCTAATAGGATCAAAGAACCAAGCATCGGTTGCCCAATCATCCAAGGGAAAGCAGAAGCAGAAGTCCGAGCCAAAAATAGATTTAGCTAGCAGTGAGAATCCCTCCAAGCCACCTCCAAAATCAGATCCAAAGAAATCTACCCCAAAAGGAAAAACTTCTAAGTCTGGTGAGTCTTCCTCCAAGACTACGAAGTACACAGGTGATCCTTGCAATTTTTGTGGCAAGGAAGGGTATCCAGTTTCCAGGTGTTGGAAATGACTTGAGGCACTAGAAGAAGCCATGCAGAAGCATAGTCTTGCTCCTCTGAAGCCTCCACCTCCTCCCATAGGGAAAGGTCATGCTCTTTCTACTCGAGCTTTGTCTTCCACTTCTCCATGGATCATTGATTCAGGTGCTTTGCACCATATGTCACACTCACCTGGATTGGTTACCTCACTTGCTTAAAGTGTTACTACATAGATTGTAGTTGCTGACTCAACACTATTTTCAGGTACAGGTTCTAGCACTATTTCATTAGATGGTGGTTCTCTCCAGGATGTTCTCTTGGTTCCGACCATTTCTACGAACCTCCTGTCTGTTTATCAGATTTTTCATTCTGGCTCTAGTAAAATAGTTGAGTTCTCACCACTTGATGTGATTATTCAGGACCTCCATGATCCTGACTTGGTTATTGCTACTAGGAGTGTTGATTCAGAGACTCACTTATACCGGTTTGATGGCTTCGAGAGCTACGATTCTACTGGTGTTTCTCTTGTTGCTCATGTAGACACAGTGAGAAAACTTTGGCATGAGCATTTTGGACATGTTAATTACATATATTTATAGTAGATGAGTACATAGGAGTTAGTGCTTGAGCTACCTCAGATCTCTTGTACTAATGGTGTTTGTCAAGGTTGTGTGCTTGGAAAACATCACAAAGATCCCTTTTTGTCTGGTAGATCCTCACATTCTCTCACACCTTTGGAGTTGATACACAGTAATCTTATGTCATTTTCCACTCCTTTTTTTGGTTCTAGATATGTAATCACCTTCATTGATGATTTCTCTAGATGCACACGGGTGTACATCTTGAAGTGCAAGTCTAATTTCTTTGATTCATTTTGAATCTTTAAGATATTTGTAGAGAAACAATCTGGTCTTTTTGTCAAGCGTATATGCACTGACAATGGGAGGGAATAGGTGAATTAGTCTTTCAAATATTTTTGCACTAAGTATAGTTTACAACATCAGTTCACAGTTCCTCATACCCCTCAGTAGAATGGCATTGTAGAGAGAAATAATAGAACATTACGGGAAATGGCTAATTGTATGTTATAGTCACGAGCTATGAGTGCTTCCTTTTGGGATGATGCTATCAATTGCGCCAACTATATTCAGAATCGGATGCCTCATAAAGCATTGCTACATTTGACTCCTGAGGAGGCTTGGACTCATGTCAAGCCTTATGTTTCTACATTTTGAGTTTTTGGTAGCTTGGAAATTTATATCGGATGCTCAAAGGAAAGCCATGGAGAGGAAAAGATGACCACTCATATTTTTTGGCTATTAGGAGGATGTGAAGGTGTATAGGTTGTTTGATCTTGATTCCAGAGAAGTCTTGTTTTGGCGAGATATTCAGTTTGATGAGTGCTATCCTCATATGGATCCTCCATCATCACCTTCTTCTTCACTACCTAGTTCTTCATCTACTCCTCTACATGATTCTTTCTCCTCTGAGGAAGAATCAGATGATGCTCCACCTTCCCCACCTCCACCGGATGTTCCACATTTGCCCAAATGGGCTCGTGATATTGTTGATACAGCTGGATCTTTGGCAGGTGATCCTTCAGACACTCATCGCACTCGTGCTCAGACATCTTGTACTGGTTTACTAAATCATGCTATTTCAGATGATCCATAGTGATTTTTAGAGGCAACAGGTCATCCTGAATGGGATAGGGTTATGGATGAGGAATATTCTTCTTTGATGAAGAATCACACTTGGGATCTTTATCCTCTTCCGAAAGGAAGGAAGTTGGTTCGGTGAAAGTGGTTGTACCATACCAAGTATGTTGTTGATGGTTCTATTGATAGGTATAAGGTACATCTTGTGGAAAAGGGCTTTTCACAGGTGGAGGGTATTGATTACTTCGAGACCTTTTCTCCTATCACCAAGATGAATTCTATTCACCTTGTACTTTCACTTGCAGCTTCTCAGGGATGGACATTATATTAGATGGATGTAAACAGTTCCTTTTTGCATGGAAACCTACAAGAGGAGATCTACATGGAGTAGCCTCAAGGTTTTGTGTAGGACTCTTCTATGGTGTGAAGACTTCAGAGGTCTCTATATGGTCTCAAACAAGCCCATAGGGCTTGGTATAAGCAAATGGATTCATTTTTGCTTGCCTCACACTTCACATGTTGTCATTATGATCCTACCGTGTACATTCAGTGTTATGGGGATGATCTATTGATACTTGTGCTATATGTTGATGATCTCATCATTACAAGTAGCTCATCCTCTATGATTCAGAGTGTTCAGTGCGCATTGAGAGAGCAGTTTGAGATGACTAATCTTGGACTTCTCCACTATTTTTTGGGCCTACAGGTTATTTAGTCTTCGGATGGGATTTCCATACTTCAAGAGAAGTATGCTCTTCATATGCTTCAATGATTCAACATGCCTGATTGCAAGCCTTCTCCCACACCTTTTCAGTCAGGTGTTGTTTTATCTACCACTTGCTCTACTCCTACCATGGATCCCACATTATACAAAGCAGTAGTGGATATTTTTTTGTACCTAACACACACTCATCTTGATATTTCCTTTGCAGTTGGCCTTGTCTCTTTATTTTCACATGATCCTCATGAGATTCATTGTCAAGCAGCCAAACATATCTTGAGGTACATTCAAGGTACTACTTCTTATGTCATTCACTATACATCAGGGGATCCTCACATTGTTGGTTTCACAAACTCAAATTGGGCTGGTGATACTACTGATCGACGGTCTACTTCTAGTTTTGTCTTCTATCTTGGTTTCGGTCCTATCTCATGGTCTTGCAAGAACCAGATAGCTCATGCATTATCATCTACAGAGGCAGAGTAATGAGCAGTTGTACAAGCTAATCAGGAGGTTTTATGGCTTCACCAGTTGATGACAGAGTTTGGTTTTCCTCCTGATAGTCCCACTATTCTTTGGTGCGACAATCAAAGTGCCATACATATTTCCCGCAACCCGGTTGAGCATCAGAGGACCAAGCACATTGAGCTTCATATGCATTTCATCTGACATTTGATTTAGGATGGCTCTCTGAGTTTAAATTATATTCCCACTGTTGAGCAGGTTGCTGACATCTTCACCACACCTTTTGCATCCCTGTGATATCTTCAGCTACGTTCTATGCTTGGGGTGAAGGAAGTTGTCCTTGGAGGGTCTCAGTGATGAGGTCTTCCTTCCTTCTATTTCTATCTCTTTTTGGAGTAGGGTTTTTTCCCATTGGGTTTTCTCTATTTCTCTATTTTACAAAGATTTGGTTGTGTTGGGTACCTCATCAGGCCATGTTGTCGGGACCCATTTTATGCTTTCAACACTGTAGTTTCCTTTTCTTTCTTTTTGCATTGTTTGTAGCTGCATTGTTGCTCATCTTAAGGGGGGGTGTTAGCATAAAGTATTAATTATGTTAATTAACTTTACTCCCTTCTTAAGAAGTCAACTTTTTTGCTTTAGTTGTTTATATTTAAACACACATGCACTAGTTATTTTAAACTCATACACTAGTTATTTTAAATATAAACTTGCATGCATTAGTCTTGTAATAATTTAACTAATTATTACATGCACTAGGGTTTTCCTTTCAAGGCTTTCGATCTCCTTTATAAGGTTGATCCATTGTACATTTTATTCATTCATTATTTGAGGATATTTTCTTATTCATTTATTGAGTCAAACCCTTGCCCTCTTCTTGTCTTTACTTCCTTGTAACAAGTTTTCGTATGCAAATGATCTTCGAGTTTTGTGGATTTGTATTGCTCAAATCCTACATATACTAATTTTCTTATCCTTGGCTAGATTCTATAATTTAAAAAAAAAAACTAATTTTCATTTCCACATTTTATTGCAATTCCTTCTAAGTTTTAAAGTTTATAAAAATAGATATAAACTAATTTCTATAAGAAGATCACAAATGCCCTATCATAGTTTAATTTCAAGAAAAGTTTTGAAAACAACTAAAAATGATTGATGGTTTTATATGGTTCAACCTTCCTAAGAAACTCATAGACAATCCTTTTTTAATCTAGAGATCATCAAAAGAAAGATAAATATAGAAAAAAATTACAATATTAGGTATTTGAAATAACGAACATCTTATGATAGTAAAACATATCATTTCATAGACAGTGTTCATGAAAACCAGAATTTAAATACACTATTATTCTTTAAATAAGAATTCAAACTAAGAAAGGAACTTGGGTTTTATTATATTCTAGAATATCTGGCTATGCTTCTATTCCTTCACTGCTAATTGTAATTCATTTATGGACCTTCCCCCTTTTCATTGTGTGCCAAATTTCCCTTTGTATCCCCTCCCGCTTTGAATCTCCTCACGTTCCTAATGAATTCTCCCAAACAAATCGCACGTCCTTCTTTTCTTATCACTCTCTTCTCCATATGTCCCTCAATTTCTTCTATTTTGTGCATATCTATCCTTTGTTCTATCTTTTTCATATTGTCTTTGTCTTATCTTCTCTCTTTTGTGTGCCTCCCTTGCGTATATGTTCTTTTCAATCTCCTTGCATACCACCCCCTTTCTTTTGTCGTGACTATTCCTTCTATATCTCATCGCCACTTAGTCATGTGAATCCTTCTTTCATAACCCACACACATTCAAGCTATTTTCCTTAGTTCAAAAACTATTGTCTCCAACTTTACTCTCTATTGCGCATGGCAAGTGGGGTTTAAACTATTGTTTACCTCAATGAACAATAAGTCATGGCGGTCAAATACCCTGCGTTTTCTGTCAGCCAGTTATACATTGAAAGTTGTCAAGTATGGTACATGTTCCTTCTCCAATCACTCCCAGGCTGATCCTTTAAAAATCATGGAAAGAGGACTTAACAGTTGTGTTGATTTATTTCATCGTTTCTTCCAACTTCCACTCCTCTCTGACTCAAAATCCTCTAAATCAGTCGACCACACAAGAATGACCTTGCATTCATGTCTCTCCCTTTTAAATGCAAGGCTGAGTTAACTTAAAGATAATTTGATTCTTTAAACAAATATCACATGTCGCCTGGTGTTACTAGCTCTCTTATAATGTTTATGTTATTCATCGATTAATAAAAGGATCAAATGCATTTAAATATCAGCATATATATATATATATTCAATTGAGTATTTCCAAATTATCGATTCTAACATAAAATGAATTCAACAAATTCTTTTACTGCCTAGGTAAATCACAACTGAACCTAACACTCGTACAATTTTACTCCAGCATACATTTTTAAGAGATAAGGCACGAAAGTCATCAAATATATATATAAAAAAAATTAAGCGGCGTGTGCTTGCGACTAATTCATTCCCATCACATCTTTACGGAGGAGATAAATTCCTCTACCTCAATCACATTTCAGTCTTTGTCTCATGTCAATCATGCTCAAACTCATAAGATCATCCCTCGGTTAGTTCCATTAAACACATAATTGAAATAGAATGCATAACTCATTTGCATAGCATAATTGACATTTCCAATTTTATCTATATATCATTATTAACAATATTTCATAATACATTTAAAATTCCGTACATAACATCAATTTTTATTTCATTATAAAATAATTAAAAGAAACATAATAATATTTAAGTCTAAAACATTTATTTAATACAACTTAGGCCGACAAACCTTCAACCAAGTCAACATTAGTCAAATATAGTTGTCAAAAAGGTCCTATAAGCCAGGCAAATTGGATCAGATTATGACACAGTTGAAAATCTTTAATGAGCAATTACTATTGCAGCTAAGAATAATTCTCAGTCACCAAACAATATTTGCCAACAATTTAAACACAAAAAGTAATTTTAAAACAATATATAATATATTTTTACACTGATGTAAACACCTAGATGGTGCTAAGCTCAAATTCTCTTCTAAAAATATTTTTTTAAAATAATAGTTTTACATACAATAAATATAAAATTTTAATGAAAAAACAAAATAACTACTTTTTTTAATTGAGGGACATGCTCGTACATCACAAATATTATAAAATAATAACCATTTTGATTGATTCCTACAGTGTTAATTGATTAAAAACTGTTACAAATTACTTCAAAAATATTATAATTAATAGGATTGTGTTTTCCCAGCATCCAACTACTAAGGTTGGGCAATACGACAATAATTATACTCCGGCCTGCTTAGCCAAGCCAAAGTTCGAGAATTTTTTTTAAATTATCAAGGTTGGAACGTGTTAAACATAAAAGCCAAAATATTGAGAGACTTCTGCGACGAAAAATTCATGTTTGAAACAAAAAAGTTGTCAAAATCGACATTATTATATCTACAAACGTCGAACATTGTTTATATATCTATATTGATTCAGCGATATTGATATTGATTAGACATATACTTCTGATGTGTAAGCCAAAAAAAAACGTTCATAACATTATAATTTGTTGTTTCTTAGCAATATTTAATGTAAATTTCAGAATCAATGATGTATTTCTTCACCTTTAAGATTTTCTATAATTTCTAGGAGAAGTTAATAAATATGATTATATTTTGATGAAAACATAGATATCAAGTTTAAATATAAAAAAAAAAGAAATTATGCGTCAAAATCAATCCAATAAAACAAAAGACAATAAACATTATTATCTTAAAAATCAAAAGACAGTTGTAAGAGCCAATTTCCTTGTTCTTATACTGTCTCTTATAAGAATCAAGATGTAATATAATTGCATCTATTAAGATATCATTTTCCTCTTGGCATATGAACAACCAAATAAATGAATGGAAAACAAACAAGTAAACTTAAGTGGATTGTGGTATACTTTTCCATCTCTTTTCTTATTTCATCTGAGACGGTCTATGGGGATATGTTTAATTAATAATAAATAAAAAGAAATAAACTATTGTTTTAAATTATTCATCTAAATAGTAATAGTTTATCTGAAATAAAGTAGTTAAGTTTGGAAATATTATATAAATATATTGGAAAATTAATAAATATAGTAAAATATTTAATTTTAAATATGGTGAGTGAATAATATGTTGTGAGGTGGGTATTATGATCTATTTTTTAAATTTACTTTTGGTATCTTAAAATGGTAGTGTTTATAGGCCTTTAGAACTTGTTATGTTAGGAGAGGAAGATGATTAGCTTTCCACTTTTTTCATAGTCAAAATCTTTCATCTTGATTTGATAGTTCAGAACAAGTTTGAGGCATCCCAAGTCAAAATACAAATGAATGTGTATTTCCTTGTGAATTGTAAATTTTGATAGTATCTTACTTAGTGTGAATAATGATTTCTAGGGGCCCTTTAAATAAAGTGATTCGTTGTTTTCATATACAATGCACTAGCTTGCACATTTGGATAGTTTACACTTAAGTTTGTAGGAAATGGATGGTTGGTATTATTTGGCTTGGAACCAAGATTAAATTTCATTTTTGGGAATCGATATTATAAATATCACTGTGTGACAGGATTTAGAAAAAGATAGTGAGACACTATCTAATCATCAAATGTATTAAGATGTGATAAGGTTCCCACAATGTTCACTCTTGATGGTGAGCATAATGATAAAATAATAGTATTCAATATCCTAGATAAACAAGAAATATTAGATATGTGTCATAAATGTAAGAATTTAAGCTCACAAAAATATTTGTGTAAGATATGAATATTTATGTATAGAAGACAAAGTATAAGAAATAATATTTAAGTATTGATTTTTGTACTATAGCTCTTTCCAATATTGTGTACAAGATGTTGTCTTAAGCTATTTCTATTAGTTTGGCTTCTCTCATTCCCCAACTTAGTTCAGATGAGTGAGGGGATTTTGTGCCATGAAGAGAAACCCCAAAGGGAGCAATAGTTCATGAAGTCTTGCATTTCATTAAGCAGGAGAAAATTTCTACTATGATCTTTAAAGTTGATATGCAAAAATCTTATGACAATGTTAATAGGGAATTTCTCCTTCAGGTTCTTAATAGACTTATCCTTTCATATGGTTGGTGTAAATGGATCGAGGCTTCTATCACTAGTACTTCCTTCTCCATCTTAGTCAATGATGCTCCTTGTGGTAAGTTTTCCTCTTCACAAGGGATCATCCAAGGGGATCCAATTTATCCATTCTTATACATTCTAATGGCAGAGGGCTTGAGCAAGGAAATTAAATTGGCTAACATTTCGGGCCATTTGAAAAGTGTTGAGATTGCTACAGTTCATTTCTCCTTCACCCATTATTTTTTTGCAGATGATATGCTTCTTAAGGGTGAGGATAGCATGGAGGAGGATAGAACAATTGAAATTTTTCTTTCTTCCTATTTGGCTACTTTTCGGGCAAGTGATTAACAAGGAAAAATCTATACTTTTCTTTCTTAATATTTCCTCTTTGGTACAACAAAGACTCCATAGATGTTGGGGTTTTCAATTGTTGGCAAGAGACATTGCACTACATGATTTATATGTTGTCATTGATGGCAACTACACATTATTCTCAAGTCCACTTGACAATCTTTGATTTTATAGAAGCCCAGAATGAAAATTTAGCTAAGTATGGAAGAATTTGAACAATGTACAAGGATCGGTATGTTGGTGCCTAAAAATGATGGATTGCTTTTGGCCAACTGCCAAGTACAAGCTAATACCTTTGCAATTCTAGCTTAATCAAGCCAAGGCTAGTAGGCCTAAATTCACTCTGAACTATCAAATTTTCTATTTCACACAACTACATATACAAAACAAGATTCCTCCAAAGGTGGTGAATGATCCTTTGAGGAAAACAACTAATCTCCTAAAAATCTCTATTCTATAATAGTTGACTAAATGGATTATAATAAAGACTGAAAAGTAATGTTTTGAAATAAAGATTTAATGATATAAAAACTACAAATGAACTAACTTGATAGTTTCCAATTAAAGATTAGATCAGTGCCTTCTAAATAGTTGGGCTATAGAGTCATAAAACTTTCAATCGTACATATGATCAGAGATGGTTTTAAAAATTTGCTTTAATAAGACAAGACCATCACTTCATAGGCTTCCACTTGACTTATAATTCAAATCAATCTATATAGCTAATCTTATCAAGTTTAACTCAAATTAAGAGACCGATAAAAATAAGAGAAGATACATAGATCTTTCAATTGATATTTAAACTATATATATTAATTTTGAATTATGATACTCAGGGAATTCAATATAGTGAAACACTCTATTTAATAGAATATCTGAAAGAATAATTGAAAACATGTAACTTATAACCACAAATAAAAAGAAGATCACTTATCTTTATTAATGTTGAAAAAATAGTACATTAGAGAACTCATATTGCAGTTGTGATTGAATTATATCTTATGAAAATTTGAATTGTATTGTCTTATATCTTCTAAGTTACATTTTACGTTATGTATATATATGTGTTTGGGTGGCTTTCACACCTCTTTAGGGTGAAAAGACATAACCCTTATTATAAATTATTTTGAAAAAATAATAAACTAACTAAAAAATAACTACCTAACTTTCAAATTTGGGTCTGGTCAAAAAACCAAAACACCTCATGGAAAGCTAAGATTTTAAATGGAGATAGTAAATTTGATTTCTCGAACTGGGTCATTTTTAGATTTTTAAAATTCAACTGTCTTCTGCCTCTGTCGGCATCATCTTTGCAGTAGGTCAAAATTCCAACATTTTATGAAGGCTTTGATCACAGAATTTTGATTGTTCCTGTCACAGAGCTTCCTTTCTTAATCCCTCAAATTTTAATTGAAAATTAATATAATTTTTTATCCCATTTCATGTACTCCAACATTAATTATTGGGCATGGAGTTTAAGAGGCCATTTTGTAGGGTTTTATCACTATATAGGACTCCAAATTTTGCCCAAAATTTAGAGGTCCAATAGGCTCTTTCTGGGGACGTATGCTCTCTGTGAGCATAGCAAGATTCCAGCTATCTCTGGAGAAGCAAACCAAGTATCCATACTTAATCTGATGCGAAGTAAAATTGAGTAGCCTCAGGCCCCCCAAAATTGAACATTGATCTTTTCCTCTATCGAAGACTTGATTTTGATCATGAAATAACTCCCTCCTTGTTGCATTGGGTGCATCTTCCTTATGGACAATTCACATTATTTCATCACTGTGGTCCTTGGTATTTGACCTTTGTTTCATTTTTGATGAATCATTAAGTGCATCATGATTTTTTCTTAATGGGGGATCTCTATGCATTAGACTAGTTATATCAAAACAAAATTTCTTTACTTGGACAACTTCTTGCTCATAATTTGATTTGTCTTTATACTCCATATGTTGTTTCTCATCATAAAATGGTTTTGAAGATAACTCATATTTTTGATACATTACTATAGTTTTATCAAGAATCTGATTAGATAGGATATTTGGAAAACTTTCAACATTATTCCTCAACACCTTCTCCTCATTATGCTTGGCTGATACCATCTTATCTTCACATGTTTGATATAACTTCTATTCATAGGATGAACTGAAATATGTCTCACCTCTGGAATACACTTCCCCACACATATTTTGAGTTTCATCATCCTCAAAATTATCATTAGGCCTGTTATCTTCATCATGATGTTGATGGATTTGATTGCATAGAAGATCTTCCTCAAACAATGGATTCATGAACATAGAGAACTTGAACGCATCTTCCTTTGTATCCTCTTCAAACAATGGGTTCAAGGTCATAAAGAATTTAGGCATACATCCATGAGAGTTTTCATTTGGATCATCAAGGTATTCATCAACAAGACTAATATCTTCATTAACATTATTTCCTAAAACCTCCTCATGTTCATGCAGTTCTATTCCATCTCCACAATTTGATCCCTAGGAATTATCATCTCCTTCCTCTAGTACCTCCTGAATATGTGTTGATTTGTCACTTGTTTACCATGATGGATTGAGAAAAAAATTCAGTTGTTCCTCTCAATATTTTTATGATATTCTATATCTAACAAGGTTGAAATCTCTTCCTCATTGAGAGAATCCTCTTCCTTATTTTTATATTCACCAATATTTGATGTCATACAAGTATCATCATGGAAAGATCTTTCCTCAAACTATCCAAAAGAGTCTCCTCCATTCACATCTGAAACCTCACTTGACTCATATGCTACTTCAATCTTTCTTTCATTCTCCCCTGCAACCAATTCATTATCTATATGTTTAAGAAAAGAAATAAACTGATGATCATATAAGAGACCTAGTTCTTGCATTCTATTGAAAAGATCAAAGGATGGAGGTCTGCATTCTGAAGGTATTTCTTGATAGATATTAAAATTCTTATGAAGAATTATTCTCTAAGTTCAAAAATGTGTCCAAAGGGGATATGTAATTTGGACCTTCTTCATCATCACTAAGATTGTCATAAAAAATAAGGCCTTGTTCAATTTGATCATAAGCCTCCTCTTCTATGTCTTCACTATCTTCTTCTAATATCTTAAAAAGAAGCTTCAGATCAAGGTCATCTAGCGAGATTCCCAAGTTTTTGACCTTTCTCATTAATTTTTTCCATGAAGGCACAATTGTTACAGGTATCCTCTTATACATATTCACCATCCTCAAGAATAAGTGTGCAGAAGACTCCCCTTCAAATCTCTCCAAATTGAAAAATGCACCAAGTAGAGACATACTATGATCCTCCTCCATGCTGCAACTTTAGTCTTCAGACTGTTCATAACACATGTTATCTTCATCACTTGCATCATGAAATTCATATAGAAACCATTATTCAAATTCTTTCCAAGATGAAATACTTTGTGTAGGTAATGAATCATATGCATCTCTTGCATTATCTTCTAATGTCCTGACAAATAGTTTCATTACCTGATCTTCTGCACAAATCTCATAATTCTCTATAAATTCATAAATTGCATCCAAATGTTCAACTTCTGATTCATCCCATTCTTCATGGAACTTTTGTACAAGCTGCAAAAACTTAGGGAGAAACTTAAAAGGAATACAATGGAATCCCCTAAGATCCAATGGCCTGATACCATTTGGAATAAATGGTTTTCTCTTAAATGGTTGTTTATTCTGATACATTCTAAATATCTGAATTGGTAGTAACTTATTTCTTTATACATTAGGTTCTTGACAATAGAGTCACCACCTCTTTCAAAGAGGAAAACTTTACTTATCCCCTTCTGGATCTTCTTCCTCAATAGAGTCACTGATTGAAATGCTTTATTGAATAGGGTCTGTTAGTCCATTTTCCTATCAATGCAAAATCCTATGAAAATGGCCTCTTCCTTGCAAATTTTGAAGTTATGCCACCCTGCTACACAGTTTTAACTTGCGATGAAAATCCACAATGTTTCATGGTGTGTGCCCTTAACCCTATGTTCTTCATATTGTCACCATGCTCCAGTTCATATTGCACGTGTTGATTTGCAAAACCCAAGGAGATATTCAAGTTTTAAGGTCTGCAGGAAACAATTTCAAAATCTGCCTAAGTGTCGAAAACCCACAATGTTTTTGAAAACCCATGATGTTTTCGGTCTCCCTGCTACCTTTTGGTTTGCATGACAATCCTGGATGTTTTCGATCTTTCACCGAAAACCCTGTGTGTTTTTGACCTTGCATTTCTTCTCTTTTGTCGGCACTCCTTGTTCGTCGGTCTTAAGTGCGATGGCTGGTGGAGCCAGATTCTTCAAGCGACAGAGGGAGGAGATCGACGGTCAGCGTATGAGCATAAGGAATATTCCATGCTCATGAGATCATGTGCCTGCCATTGATCTCATTTGTCTCAAACGTATCCTTGGCGGTGGTCCCGTTGCCAAGTGAGCTGACTTGGTGGTATCTCATTGGTCCATGGGAGTATGAAGTAGAGTGTGGTCAATGGGACCGGTCTTCTTGGCATTCAGGTAGATTAAAGTTTGGTTTAATCTTGTGGCTATCATTATATCGTTAATGAAACATGCTTGACCTTTTATGCAGCAGTATAGCGACAGCCGTTGATTCTCATAAGGAGGGCAGGTGGATCCATTGACACATATGCACAATTGGCACTATTTGATTCATTCATGTATTTGCACAGTGGCTTGTTGTCAATGGGACCTAGTTTTCGGATGTGTCAGTGGGTCCTGATCATGTTAGTAAATTGATGAATGACGTATGATCTCATCAAGTGTGTCAGAGGCTTAAGATTTTGCGACAGCTGTAGATTTCATCTTAAGCAGGCCCATTTGTGGGGTCTGAGCAGTTTGGCGGTCCCGATAAGTGTATGGCGGCCCGACAAATTTCCTTCTTGTCGCTAGTTTTCATAATGATTTGGCGATGGCATAAAGTATTTCACGAACTGGTGAAAGTTCTTTGGTCGCCAGTTCACCAGATAAAGTGGGGCCGGTGTTTCGGTGATGTGGGTGATGAGGTGGCAGTCTTGTGGCCTTGTCACGTGTTTGCATGGTCCATCTTTTAGCCATGCGATCATGCGACAAGGGTGTCACATTGATGGGGAGTGATGACATGGGGTGACATGGAGGCTTGTCACGTGTTCGCATAGCCCTTTTCCAGGCTATGCGATCATGCGACCACTGTTTGGACATCGCGGTTGCAAAGTTAAGGCAGGTCCACAGTGCCAGTGTTGCCGAGGTGTTCTTTTTCGATTGGTTGTTGACTGCTGACTCAAATGATGACTTTTCAAGGGGCCCACGACTGTTGTGAACTTAAACATAGGCTGCTCAATGTGTCGGGAAAAGGATGAGATCTATGGTCATGTTTTAAACTTTTGGGGGTGACCGTTGGATTTCAATTTCAAATCTGCAGAGGGTTTTCCAACGATAAGAGGTACCAAAATTCAATGCTTTCATGGCCAGATTTGATTGGTTTGGTGGCACTTGCTGTTGCAGTGTGGTCCAGGGTTCCATGAGTGTTTGCAGGGATGTTTTGCCGTGTGGGGATGACAATTTGTTGGCTCGAGATGTTTTGATGGTCTAGTCATACTGATTTTCATGATGAATTTGTGATCTTGGGTACAAATTTGAAGATTTTCTTGCCGTGAGGATCATGCCTTATTTCTGACAGATTGGTGCTGGTTTTCCCTCTAGCATGTTTTTTGGAATTTTGTTGTGGTTTAGCTGTTGTAACCCCAACCCTAGTCACCCTAAGCTTCATGCAATCTCTTTGAGATTCCCAAGGTGGCTAGTGGTATAAATTTTTTATTTTTTGACTGTGTAGGGGTTCAAATTTTGATCAGTTCTAAGGGTTCTGATTTCGATTGGTTCCAGTGGGAAATAGAAAGCTCTATCGCATTGCAGGAGGCTGAATAGAACTTCTTTGTATCTTTTGCAAGTTATTGAAGTGGTAGTCTCATTTCTGGTATAGACATGTACATGATTCATCATACTTAATATAATTGTTTCAAGCTTTCAAGTCTCTCCTTGGTGTCAGTTTTATGAGTTTTGGATTTTCTGGTCCATTACATAGGGTTACCTTTGCATATGTTCTAGTCTTTAGTTCTTGATCTAGGATCAAGTGAAAAATACTTTGGATAGGGCATAGATTCATTAGATTCATCTACAAAAGGATCTTATAAGTAGTGGATGGGCTGGAATAGTTGTATTTATGCCTTTGAGTCTTTGACAATAGTTGGTTCATGTTTCTATACTTGCATTTGATGATTTGCCCAATGGATAATGGCACTGATCAAGGATTAGTACATTTAGTTGAGTTCAGTGTTTGATGGGTTTTGGCTATTTCCTGCATCTTTGAATATCAACACCATTTCAAGTCTTTTTCATTATTTGGTTGATAGTAGTAATACCCTTCACAAGACCATTTTACCCTGCATAGTAGAGTTGATTCAATGAATACCTGGTTAGTATTCAGTAATCCTTTACTATGATCTGCTTTATGAATCCAGAAGTATAAGGTGTGTAGTGAGTGGAGTTTTCTCTGGATTAGGTGCACCTGCCTTGGTTTTGCAGAGCTAGAAGTAGAAGAGGGCATATTAAGACCCTATAGTTGGTCCAGTTGTCTTGCAGAGCTCTCATACTTGGAATTAACCACTCCTAACATTAGTCTCAAGGCATATTGGTAGCCCTAAGTGGCGTAAGCATTTTCAAACACCAACAGGGTCACCACCTCATTCGAGGAATGTCTTACTTCTGGAATCTTTCTTCTAGTAGAGTGTGCTTCCAAATAAACTAATATAACTACTTTCTGATTTTGATCTATGAAATCTGTAATTCTAGGTAACTTCACAATATATATTGTGAGAAACTCTCCCCAGTCGAGTCGCCAATTTGTTGGTGCCCAAAAATGATGGATCACTTTTGGCCAACTGATAGGTACAAGATGATACCTTTGCAATTCTAGCTTAATCAAGCCAAGGCTGGTAGGCCTAAATTCACTTTGGACTATCAATATTTTTGTGTCACACAACTACGTACACAAAATATGATTCCTCCAAAGGTGGTGAATGATCCTTTGAGGAAAACAACTAATCTCCTAAAAATCTCTATTCTATAATACTTGACTAAATGGATTATACTAAAGACTGAAAAGTAATGTTTTTAAATAAAGATTTAATGATCTACAAACTACAAATGAACTAACATGACAAATTCCAATTAAAGATTAGATCAATGCCTTCTAAATACTTGGGCTATAGAGTCATAAAACTTTCAATCCTACGTACGATCAGAGACGATTTTAAAAACTTTCTTTAATAAGACAAGACCATCACTTCACAGGCTTCCACTTGACTTATAATTCAAATCAATCTATATAGCTAATCTTATCGAGTTTAACTCAAATTAAGAGACTGATAAAAACAAGCTAGAAGATACACAGATCTTTCAATTGATATTTAAACTATATATATTAATTTTGAATTATGATACTCAGGGAATACAACATAGTGAAACACTCTATTTAATAGAATATATGAAAGACTAATTGAAAACATGTAACTTATAACCACAAATAAAAAGAAGAGCACTTATCTTTATAAATGTTGAAAAAATAGTACATTAGAGTTCATATTACAGTTGTGATCGAATTATATCTTATGAAAATCTGAATTGTATTGTCTTGTATCTTATCTTTACATTTTACATTATGTATATATATGCATTTGAGTGGCTTTCACACCTCTTTAGGGTGAAAAGACATAACCCTTATTATAAATTATTTTTAAAAAATAATAAACTAACTAAAAAATAACTACCTAACTTTCGGATTTGGGTCTAGTCAAAACACCAAAACACCTCATGGAAAGCTAAGATTTTTATTGGAGATAGAAAATTTGATTTCTCGAATTGGGTCATTTTTAGATTTTTAAAATTCAACTATCTTTGGCCTCTATCGGCATCATCTTTGCAGCAGGTTGAAATTCTAGCATTTTTTGAAGGCTTTTGATCACAGAATTTTGATTGTTCCTATCACAGAGATTCCTTTCTTAATCCCTCAAATTTTAATTGAAAATTAATATAATTTTTAATCCCATTTCATGTACTCAAACATTAATTATTGGGCATGGAGTTTAAGAGGCCATTTTGTAGGGTTTTATCACTATATAGGACTCCAAATTTTGCCCAAAATTTAGAGCTCCAACACGATAAAAGGATCAGTACGGTCAGATGTGAGTGATTTTTGAAGTAAACAGTTAGGAGAATCTTCTATAGGTCATATTGTATCTATATATATGATCACACTTGTTTATGTTATAATCTGATCTAGTTATGATGGTCTGAGTATCAGGTTTTCAGTGAAGTATGAGGAGAAGTGATAGTTACTTGTCGGATCGATTTGTAATCCTAACATGTGTATAGGAGGAAAAGAGAGATGATGATAAGAAGAATAACACACCCCACTTTTTTGTGGACAATTATACCTTAGAAGGGTCACAAACGAATAGATCCTCTAAGCCAAGCCTGGGCAAGGTTTTGGATCCAAGTAGATTAGCACTGTCCAAAGTGATGTAAGAGTGCCAATGCAAACAAAGATCTAAATATCTGAGAGCTAAGAAAGAACATACAATTTTCTTTAAGGCTAGGGTTTGGAAATTAACTAGGAAAGAAGGAAAGATGCTAAATATAATAAAATATGATAGATATAAAAGATATTTATACACAAAGTAATTAATGTAAATTATAAGCTCACCTTTATAATATAATTCTCCTTCAGACCTATATTTCTACACTTAGAACTACTCATAACAATAAACGAGATTAGATTTTAGACTTAAAACTGCGAGACGAACAAAACCCATAAATCCTTCTACTCTAGGACTAGGTTGATTTTCTAGGTCTATGTCGACTTGGGGTCAACCTAGACCCATGAATATGTTAACCTTCATCTTAGACCTTCTCTAATGAACTCTTTGTCTTCGGATCTATGACCATGTCATGTTTTGAAACTCCTAAAAAGAAGATCGAAAACTCCTAAAAACCTAATCCTAGAAGAAAAAAGGTTTTTTTTTTGTTTTTTGAGGGGATTTCCTCAGTCAATCCCTATTTGAGGAATCAACATTAAATGTAAATATGAAATTATGTATGTAAAAAGTAAAGGAAATGTATGAATTTACATTACTTTTGTAGAAACCCTTAAGGAGGATTCAGATCTGTATTCCACAAGGATGAAGAAGTACTATAATGTAAGGATCTGTTGGAAATATTCAAGACTATCTAGGTTACTAAGAGGGGAGGGGTGAATCAGTAACTTCAAAACTTTTAATAGATTCAGATCTTATAATATTAGATTGATAATCTAACTGCATGCATGAGTAATAGAAAGAATAAAACATTCATAACACTTTGAACACAGAGATTTGGTGACCCAGAAACCTTCCAAGTAGAAAGTAAAATTGGGGTGGGGATGATACCTACAAAACTTCAATACTGCAGTATAAAGTTTTCCAGTTAAGGCTTACAATGATCACTTCTAATGATCTACCCTGTTAGGAGCAATAAGGACTACTAGGTCCACCTTGTTAGAGGATTTACAAACATACAATGAAGTATGCACTCGGTTAAGAGATTTTACAAAGATTGTTAAGTCTACCTGGTTAAAGGATTTCAAGCTAATTCACCTGTTAGGATGAAACAATAGATCTCTTACTTGCAACTGTACTTGTTAATTGAGATTCTCTGATGTACTGATCACCTTCTGTGATGGATAGATCTTTGTTGCTTCTTATACTATTGTAAGCCTTTGTAATTCGCTTATCTCTGCCTTTCTCTCTTTTTCATACTTCACTATTTTTCTTCTTTTGGATATGATATAAAACATTGTTTATATATCAATCTAAAACAATTACAACATAATTACAAAGTCAGCTCATAAACAAGCTAACACAAATATTACTGAGTCGGCCCAAGTATAGTGACTCGATTACTGCAAACTAACTCGATGACTTTCTGATACTCGACATCCACTACGTTACTTGGCATCATCATGCACTCGGTAGAAGTGGAGGCACGGTCCATACTAACCACTCGGTTGTAGTTTTGAACACGGTATATACTGGAGACTCGGTAGATATAGTGTCACTTGGTAAACACTGTCTTGCATGGTAAGCACTGTCCTGCTCGGTAAGCACTATTCTACTCGGCAAGCACTGTTCTGCTCGGTAAGCACTGTTCTGCTCGGTAAGCACTGTTCTGCTCGGTAAGCACTATTCTGCTCGGTAAGAACTATTCTGCTTGGTAAGCACTATTCTGCTCGGTAAGCACGTAGAGTCTGAATAAGTGTTGTCACTGATGACAATCATACTTAATGCCAACAATCTCCCCCTTTGGCATTAGTGACAAAACACTTATTGCCCAAAACTTATATACACAATCATGCTAACACTGGTTTTGTATATACATTTCATGTTTCCCTTATACAGTATATATACAAATATCTTATTTCACCTCATACTCATATTTTCTATTTATACTTTCTCCCCTTTTCATATCTCATATACTTTCTCCCCCTTTTTGACAATAATGCCAAAGATGTATATACAAATATTTTACATGGAGATACCAAAACGTGAGAGAAAATCAGAATGCACCTTTCCAATTAGTGCTAGAGTTCTATCCCAATTCTCTTGCAGAATCTTGCATGTATGGAGTGCAACTTGGACTTTTGCAGAGAGTTCAATCATGTGATCTGCAATTGAAAACTGATTGTCATGGATCAATGTTTTTGAGTATGCAATATGCTTATGCATTGTATCCATGATGGGAAGGATCATGTTCTGAATATCTATAAATGTTGATCTGATCCTTGCATCTTCTTTCAATAACTCTGACTGCTTATCAGATAGGAATCTGACTGTCATCTGATGTGCAGAACTTGAACTAGGTTCAAGTTGCAACTTTTGTGCACTGATCTTCAGATCCTCATCAATCTTATTTATTTTGTCTTCAATCTCCTTTGAGAACTCGGCAACATTACAGATTTTGACAAAAAGAGATGTTACCTTGGAATAGGAGGACTCAATGCTAGTCAAAACTGAAGATAACCCTACCTAATTGATAGCTATTTGTTGAGCAATGTGCTCAAGCACTTCATTTTCAAACTTCTTCTCAGCCTTTTCAAGCAACTTGTCCGTTCCAGAGGAATCATCATTAAACCTGTTAATTGCTTCTGCCAACTACAACAAAATGCGTTGAGAGGAATCAACTTTAACACCTATAGCTTCTGTCAAAATGTTCTTGGCATCCTCAATGATCTTATATTCCTTATCTCTTTCTTCTTTTAGTTTCTTCTACTTTGCTTTCTTCTGGAGGAGTTCACCAATTGTTTGCATTTGATCTGCAGTGAGGTTTGCAAAATCTAGCTAGGGAATTTGTATCTCCTCATCTAGATCTATAAATTCTACTACACTCTTACTCAGAAATTTTGTACTCGGTTGAGTCTTTATACTTAATGCCTTTGTAGTAGAAATTATTGTAGACATAGTAGGACTAGTAGTGAAAACTGATAAACTTTCGACTAATGGGATGCTAACTAGAATACTTGATAAATCAAAAACTGAAGTATTTACAACTGTAGAATCTGAAGTACTCACTGCTGAAAAACTCAAATTTGAAGAAGGTACAGAAGACTACAACTCGGTGGAAGAAGGAGGCTGAAGCTCGGTAGATGAAGTGGTAGCCACTTCTGTCATTGATACATTGAGCTGTGCTAGTGATGATTGGACATTTGATGTATCTGAGGGAGTTATTACAATCACACTTGAAGTTTTCTCCGGGCTAGATGTAGCAATTTTTACTGGAGAGTGGGGAAGTGAGGCAATTACCTCTACAACTATCTAAACCAGATCATCTTCCTCGACATTCTTCTCAGCTTCCTCGGTAGCTTCTGTCCCTGCTTCCTCTGTCACAACATTATCAATCTGAACTGTTTCTTCTTCTTCTTCTTCATCACTGTCATCTTCAATATCTTTGATTATCACAGTTTCAGTACTTGGTTTGTGAAGATGATAGATGTTTTTCCAAGTAGAATTTGCACTTTTCACAACTGACTCTATATCTTTGATCAAAACTAAACAACTATTGAATTTTAGTGTCATCTTGCACTCATTTTCTATCAATGCCTTATTTATTTCATCATCTTTCAAACTTGGCATTAACTATCTTAAGGTTTGAGCATATATGTCCTTGACAGTTTGTCTTGCATTGGACCATCTCATCTTTACTTTATCCAATAGAACACTTGGAATTTGAGAAGCCATATCATCAGGTGAGTACTTCCATTTTCCCATTTTCTTAATGACAGCATCTTCTATTTCCTGCTGCTCTGCCTTTGATTTAATTTCATATTTGAGAGATTTGAAATTTGCAATTCCAGATCCTTCTCTTAAATCCTTAATCTTTTTCTCAAATGAGGGAGGAGGCCTTTTGAGTACTATATCATCATTGATTTTACCTGCCTTGCCCCTTGATCTTTTCCTTGTGAATACTGCAATGGGTTCCTTGGTGATAGTTACCTTTCCTTTCTTCTTTACAGGCACTTGTTCTTCTTTATTCTCATCCTTTTATTCTTCTTCTACAATATCTTCTCCTATGCCCTTGGTTAACATTAGAGGTGTGCTAGATTGCATCTTGGCCATCCTCTTTCTGCCTTTGTTAATCGCCTGTGGAAGTTTTATGCTTAGCTCAATTCTTATCTTAGCTTCATCATATGTTCCAAAGTATGGAGCCTTTGGATCAACAAGTTGATTTACTAGGGCTTCAATTATATCATTTGTTTCATCAATGTTTACCTCATAAGGAAGAGGTTTCACCCATACAATCATGGGTCTTACTGCCTGAATGTATACTCTATCACAATCAACCATGAAACAAATATCATCTTTATAATCTTCCACCAGTTTTAGTGGAATTTGGAATCTGTTATTCATCTTCTCCTTAAAAGATTCGAAATAGTTATCCATTATGCTTGTAAAATTCTCACCCATTTCTGCAATGTACTCATTTATCTGATAAAGAATAGGTACATCCTTTCTCCATTTTACTATGCCTTTTGATGGGAAAAAATTTTGAGCATAGAAAAATAAACAAACCAACAGTGAGCCAAACTTACATGGATTGTTCTTTGAGGTTTGGATGCTCTCCATGTTCTTGTTGAATTGTTTCAACAAAAGATCTGCTAGGTCAAATGACAGATTGTTCTTCACAATTTTATAGGCTAGGTCAACTGCTTCACACGAAACACTATTCTACCAACTTGAACTGTATATCTTGTGTGCTATTACATATGTGCCAAATTTTAGTTCTACATTGGTAATACTGTTAATTTTCATACCTCTACCGTCCCATTTGGCTAGGGTTTTCTTTTCCAGCTCTACCCAACCTAAGGTTTTTATAGATTTATCCTTGGCAAGCATGGGAAGACCAGTGATTTGGTGAATCATCTTCTTTGTTATTTCCACTGGTTGGTCAAGCCAAATTTTACCTTCTTGTACTTGTCTCAGAATATATCTTATCCATTTTATCTGGAAACCCCGAGGCAAGTGGGTGATATGTGTTAAACCCTTTTCTTCCAAATGTTTATGTCCTAGTTTGAGAACACCATCAACACACAGTTCATCACGAACAACATCTATCTCTAGGGTTCCAAGTTCTTGAATTGTACCTTTAAAATGACTGCGAATGTCATTTACAAGAAGTACCTTTGGAGGAATTTGAGACTGAGCTCCACTCAGATGTAGGGTTTCTGCAACCATGAGCACAAGTTTGAAATCCGGTGCTTTCCATTCTCCATGAACTAACATTTCCGAACCTTTCTTTACTTTGGTGCTGGATGAAACCATGGTAGCATGGTAGAAAAAAATTTTCTTTAAAATTTTGCTTTGAATCGCTTGATCGCACTAGAAATTTCTCTGCCCAAAATGCTGATATTCGCGGTGAAGAATGAACTTGATTTCATACTTTTTGTTAAAACTTTGTCATTAATGCTCCATAGGAATTAAGGTATTGAATTCGATAGACTGTCATCCACTATGCATTAAATGCTCAGTGAAGATTCCGCAACTCGGAGAACATATGAATTCATACTCTCTGACCTTACTCGGTAACCAAATGAAGTTAGGTTACTCCCAACCTTGCTCGGTGGTAACTGATATCGACCTTCTTATGATCCTGTTGTATCTCACATACTGATTTGGATCTGTCTTCCTTTCAGTTCAGGAACTATTTTGGAATATGTCTATGAAGATACAGTTCCAGTGCTTTCTTGGAGACTAGTTAGAGTTCCTAGAGCCACTCCCTTCATGAGTGACTACATTACTTGGACTGGTTTTCTCGATAGGTTTAGGAATCCACTGTTGTCTCATATGCTTCCTAATGCTATTTACTTTAGCTTTCTTTTCATCTTCAACTTTGCCTAAATTCATGCAGTTTTTAGCTATGTGACCAAGCTTAGTGCAATTATAACATCTTATGGTAGAATCCCTTTTTCTCAAGTGGTGCCTTACACAATTCATGCCAATGTGTCCATATTCTCCACAGTAATGACATCTACACCAGGTGTTGTAATCCCAACCAAACATTGCTTTAATAATTTGTTCCGCTGGATTGGGTGTTTTAGTTCTGCATTTTGATGCCTTATGACCTTGTTTGCTACATTTGTGACATTTGCCTTCAAATCTTGGTTTCTCCTTGCATTCATTTGCTTTATGACCAAGCTGATTGCAATTGTAGCATTTTCCATTGAATTTTGCTTTTCCATTGCTCCAACATTTGTTTGAAGTATGACCAATTTTGCCACAGTGATTACAGGTAGGTTTCTGATTCTTTTGAGTACCTTGTTTGGAGGATTCACCTTCCTCTTTGTATCCAAGTCCTACTTTTCCTTTTTGCCTATGAAGGTTTCATTCATACACCTGATTCATATCTTCTTGAGATTTCAACATTCTCTCATTGATTTTCCTTTCAGCATCTAGGTCACTCATCACTCTTAAATTGATTTTCTTTTCAGATCTCAGCTCCTCTCTTATATTTTCATTTTCTGATCTCAGAGTCAAGATTTCTTCATTTACATTGGAGATTTGATCAATAAGGTTTTCTAGCTGAAGGGTTTGATTATGGATTTCATTGTTCTTTCCATCTATTTCATCTTTCATCTTGTTTCTTTGTTCCAAGATTTCACAGAATCTTGTTGACTTAATTTCCTGTTCCCTTTTCAATTTTCTCACTTCTTCTTGCAAAGATCCACTCTTTTCTAGAAGTTCTTTGATTGCATTGTTTGCTTCATATGAGCTGCTTGAAGGGAAAAATTCTTCAATCTTTTCTTCAACATACTGGTGGTCATTGATCTGATTTTCAAGTTCCTTCCTTCTTTTTAGGGAAAGGGAAAGATGCTCTCTTGCTTCTTTGAGTTGAGTTATGGCCATTTCCAGATCTAGCTTTTCATTCTCAATTACTTTGTTAAGTCTGAATATCTCCATTGTCCTGAATCTTTTCTCAAGCTCTCAAACTTTATTCTGAGAACCACGAAGCTCTGATACCAATTGTTGGAAATATTCAAGACTATCTAGGTTACTAAGAGGGGAGGGGTGAATCAGTAACTTCAAAACTTTTAACAGATTCAGATCTTAATAATATTAGATTGATAATCTGACTGCATGCATGAGTAATAGAAAGAATAAAAGATTCATAACACTTTGAACACAGAGATTTGGTGACCCAAAAACCTTCCAAGTAGAAAGTAAAACTGGGGTGGGGATGATACCCACAAAACTTCAATACTACAGTATAAAGTTTGCCGGTTAAGGCTTACAATGATCACTTCTGATGATCTACCCTATTAGGAGAAATAAGGACTACTAGGTCCACCTTGTTAGAGGATTTACAAACATACAATGAAGTATGCACTCGGTTAAGAGATTTTACAAAGACTGTTAAGTCTACCTGGTTAAAGGATTTCAAGCTGATTCACGTGTTAGGATGAAACACTAGATCTCTTACTTGTAACTGTACTTGCTGATTGAGATTCTCTGATGTACTGATCACCTTTTGTGATGGATAGATCTTTATTGCTTCTTATACTGCTATAGCCCTTTGTAATTCGCTTATCTCTGCCTTTCTCTCTTTTTCATACTTCACTATTTTTCTTCTTTTGGATATGATATAAAACATTGTTTATATATCAATCTAAAACAATTACAACATAATTACAAAGTCGGCTCATAAACAAGCTAACACAAATATTACTGAGTCGGCCCAAGTATAGTGACTCAGTTACTGCAAACTAACTCGATGACTTTTTGATACTCAGCATCCACTCCGTTACTCGGCATCATCATGCACTCGGTAGAAGTGGAGGCACGGTCCATACTAACCACTCGGTTGTAGTTTCGAACACAGTATATATTGGAGACTCGGTAGATATAGTGTCACTCGGTAAACACTGTCTTGCATGGTAAGCACTGTCCTGCTCGGTAAGCACTATTCTGCTCGGCAAGCACTGTTCTGCTCGGTAAGCACTATTCTGCTCAGTAAGCACTGTTCTGCTCGGTAAGCACTGTTCTGCTCGGTAAGCACGTAGAGTCTGAATAAGTGTTGTCACTGATGACAATCATACTTAATGCCAACAAGGATCATGTCTCAATCAAATGTAATAGATCCATCTCACCAAGTCAATAGATAAACAAATTTAGATGTACTCATATACTCAAATCAGGTATGAAAGAATGAATAATGAAGAAGCCCTTCCTTGATTGCCAACTCCACTATCATCAAGGAAGGAAGCTAGATCTTGAAAGGTGGATGAAACAACATGAAAGATGGATGGTCCTCTAATGAACTCCTTCAAAGATCCTTGAAATCTCCTAGAATGCAAGAGATCTTCTATTCTTGAAGTCTTAAAGTGTTGCAAAAGGATCTCCTTGAATGGTTGAAAAATAATTATGAATGGTTGTTGAATTCTCTTGAATGCAATATGAAGGTTTGTATGCATGTGTGATTGAATGTAAGTTCTTTTTTATGTATCAAATAAAGAGGGAAGTCCTCTATTTATACCCATTTCATCTCTAAAATTGAAAATGCTCCACTGAAAGGTGGGAAGAAATTTGAAATTCTGAAAGGGCCAAAAATCCCAAAGAGGATGACCCTAAAGGTTAGGGCCAAAATTTGGCCTAGACCTAAAGGTCAAGGCCAAAATTTGGCCCAAATCTAAAGGTCAAGGCCAAAATTTGGCCCAGATCTAAAGGCAAAGTCCTATATAATTATCTCAAGGTCTTGGGAAGCAGGAAAAAGAAGTAGGGAAAGGGACATACTAGGGCCCAAACTTGCATAGAAGCATATGCACATCCATGGATTTATATGAGGAATTTTAATTGAGTCCAAAGCATCCACTAAGGGGTAAACATGTCCTAACATAGGTGCTTCTATTTAAAGACAATACATTTAGCCCCCACTTTAGAAATAGTATGTGTTGGCAATTTGGCTGAGTTGATTGCTTAGATGTTGTCATTATGGAAACATATGATCCACATGAAGATCGTACAAGTCAGAGAGAAAGTATGACAAAGTGCATTGCATATTTGTCTAAGTGTGAGACAGTGTTTTACCAGTGTATCCAAACATAGTTTTTATTTGCGACATTGACTAGAGTGAGTTCAGTGCTTGCGCACTTGAACATAGACTCTATGATGACTAATGATGACACATTTCAGAGCACAAGTTAGTATGGCATGTACGGAAGAAGTTATGATAGTTTTACCGAAGACAGTGTGAAGTCGACAGGACAGTATATGAAGGCAAAATTAGTAAAGAGTTAAGGAATTATTTTGTTTATCGAAATAATGTCTTAACAATATAAAGGGATGACACCTTAGATGTTTACTCTTGGTTAAAGCTATTGGTATAGATGTAAATGTAATTGTAATTGTAAAGGGTAGTAGAAAACGGTTGTAATTGAAAAGCAGCAAGCAATTCTAATAGCATGATGCGAAGTATATGAAGCATATGTAACAGTGATAGTGAAAGATCAATGAAGAGATATTGATGCAAGTAGTATAAGGTTATGTACCTTGACCTATTTTGTAATCAGTGTATATTTTACATTACTTGTTTGGGTAGTGGGGTCAACTGGTAATCACATTTTGTACTACCAACTCCTAACAGGGTTGAGACTTCTAACAAGGCCTATAGTCCCTTAATCAAGACTGATACACTATATGCTTGTAATAGACTCCTAACAGGGTCAAAATCCTTAACAGGATACTTTTGATTAGTGGATCTTTGTGGGTACCATCCCCACTGGGGTTTTCCCTTGGCCAGGGTTTCCTCAAGAACAAATCATGTGTTATGAGTTCTTTAGTTTTATTTCTATGCATGTTGTTTAGCTTCTTATGTTATGCATGTGTAAAGATAATCTGTTATATCCATAATTGGGCAAAAGATAAAGTTTGAAGAATATTGATTCACCCCCCCCCCTCTCAGTATTCATTATTTCTAACAATTGGTATCAGAGCTTAGTTACTTGGAAAAGAATCATTCAAGGAAAGCCTAGCAGCTTGAGTAAGATCTCTATGGATATGGATCAACTATAGAAGAATCTTGAAGAAGCTCTTGAATAGATTGATATGCTTACTGATGAAAGAGACACTCTGAAAGGAAAATATGATGATGCAAAGAACCTTATTGAGAAATTGAAAAACAAATTAGAAGATCTGAGATCTGAAAAGAAATCCGAAGTTCTTATTGAAGATTGTGATGACAATTTGGAAAAAGAAAATGAGATCCTTAAGTATGAATTGAAGATAGCAAATCTGAAGCTTAGTTTGAAAGATGGAAATGGCAAGAATGAAGCAAATCTAAAATCTAAGAATGAAAGTCTAACAACTGAAAATGAAGGACTGAAATCTAAACTTGGAAAAGTAACATCTGAACTTGAGAAATACAACAAGATTGTGAAAGGCGAACTGACTCAATCCAAGCAACAACTTGAAAGGCTATATTCAACTAGTGAGAAGATTGATAGACAAGCATCTTTTTAGAAACCATTCTATGATAAAACTGGTCTTGGATTCAACACTCTTAAAGAAAATGATGAAAGCAAGGAACCAGATCTAAAAGTATCTGAAAGCTTAGATGAGAAGAAGTCTGATGAGATCAACAAATCTGAAGATACACCTAAAGAAGAAGAATCATCAAAGCAAGATGAATCATCCAAAGGTATGCAAAGAGAATTCAAAGGTAGATGTTTTTCTTGTAATACTATTGGTCATATGAGGAAAGATTGCACAAGTAAGCAATTTAAACCTCTTAATGGTTACTATTATAACTCTCATGGATTTGGACATAGAGCTATTAAATGTAGGAAACCTAAATTTATTGAGAATAATAATAATAGTAGAATGTTTAAGAATACTAACAATGCAGATAAGAAACCTACTAAAGATATGAACAGAAGAAATGGAGTAATATGTTTTAGATGCAACAAGGTTGGACACATTGCTAGAAATTGCAGATCACAGATTAATCCACCTGGACCAAGATATGGAAGCAATGGTATTGTTTGTCAGATATGCAACAAGATTGGACATACAGCAAGGTTTTGCAAAATGAACAATGGAGTTTTTCATCCTAACCCTAACCCTAGAAACTATGAAAGAAGAAATGAAAATGCAGGTAACAGACAGAAAGGTTGTTGTAGCAATACAGATGACGTGAAGTTTGTTAAAAGCATAGATCAAGGAGACATATTCAACATTGAAGGCAATCAAAAAGGTGAAGTATCAAGTGGTAAGAATGAATCCTTACCTGAACTATCTCAAAGTACTTAATTTATGAGAATTATAGTAGATTAGGAACTTAGATTAGTGTAGAAGTAGATTTATGATGAATTAAGTTTTGCGTAGTTAATGGAAGGTAGTTTATGATATTATGATGCTATGGTTAAGAGTGCAAAGAAAAATATTATGTTTTGCGAGATCACAAGAAGTTTTAAGTTTTGTAGGATAGCAGAAATAGCTTTTTGAAAAGAAGCGGCAAAAGAATTGAATGCGATGTCAGAACTAAGTGAGATTAAAGTAATAAAAGGTTATGATCAGTGTTATTTGATCATCAAAGTGAGCACAAGTGTTAAGGAAATCAGAAAGCAGTGATTGGAAGCTTTTTGCAATGATTTGGTGAAGGATTTGAGTGCCAAATCTACGCAAGCCCTAAATTCACAAAATCGAGGTATTTTACTTGACAGATCTATGAATCGGTAAAAGGAATTTGAAGTAATCATGGATGTATCTTTAATTCATAATATCAGAGATAAAAATAGACCTAGAATGAACAGGGAACCAATGGAACCTCTAGAAGAAGACCCTAAGTTAGCTTTATCATCCGTACCAGACAGAGTTTTGCATTTAGAGAATGTAAGAAGTTATCTTGGATGCAAGTTAGAAACCATCAGTGATAGTGATTTTACAAGTGAGTATGAGAAGATTTACAACTAGGACATGTCATTGAAACAAGGTTATGAATATTTGAAAGACAATGAGATTGTTAAGTATGCATTGCAGTATGAGTTTGATAATGAAGAATGCACTAAGATAATCCTTAGCAAAATTCATAATGGGAAGTTTTGGCTAGAAGATAGAGTAATAGACATTACAGCTGATTTGATTCATGAAGTCACTAGACTATCCAAATCTAGAGCTATACCTTTAAATGAGAAGAACATGAGAAAGATAGTCATTGATAACACTAATTCATCCTATAATGGCAGAGGAATTGTAATTAGTAAGATCCAACAACCTGATGTTAGATACCTATGCAAGATCCTAACAACCAAGTTTTGTGCAAATTCAAGAGACGATGACATGGTAGCTGGAATGGTACACATAGCTTATTTGATGTGTGTTGACAAAGTCCCAATTGATATGTTTGAAATTCTAAGAATTCAACTATTTGAGAACTTGGAGAAGATTAAGAAGACAAAGTATGCACAATTTAAATTTTCATATTTGGTCACTTACATGTTTTTTCATCTTTTGAGGAGATTTCGTTACACCATAGGAAATGATTGGAACGATGGACAAAATTCAATGGAAAGGATTAATATGGTATATAAAAAGCATGTTATTAATAGTGTTAATGAGAGTGCAGTACTAGTTATTAAGACATTTCAAAATATTGTGTCTAGTAGATCAAGGATTCCACAGTCTCTTGTGGAGAAATACAAGAAAGAAATATGTTTTATGGTTGACACTGACTTTACATACATTGAAGCATTTGAACCTAGAATTGAGTTCATAGACCCTCTTGGCTATGAAATATCTAAAATAGAGATAGAAGAATATGTGAATAGGCTACTTAAATGCAAGGTTGACACCCATAGTAACAGATTTGGAACTTTTGAAGAAAACTTCAACTCTGCAAAGGCTATACTTGAGGAGAAACAGTCTAAGAAAAGAGTTGAGAGCACTATTAAGAAAATATTGAAGGATACAGGATTGACAGAGAGAGAATTCTTAGTGGAAAAGTAGACAGCAGCAACAATCAAAGATATTGGATAGAAAGAGATTTTATATGTACCTCCCTTATCATCTAGTGCAGCACTAGTCAAGGTGAAAGTAGAGGAACCTAAGAAGGAACAAGTAGAAAGCAAGCCTACTAGATCTACTTCCTCCACACCAAGAAAGAGAGAGAAAGAAATTGCTACTGGACCTGGTAAGAGGCAAAAAACTTTGGTGCCACCAGTACCTAGGAAAATTACAGAAATTAAAGATGACACTACTTTGACGAAGAAAGCATGAAAACCTAGAGTTGAGAGAGTGAATGAAGAAATTATAAAAGATGGAGATTTCACTAAAATGAATAAGTACTATGACCTTTATGACTATTCTGATAAATTGAATCTTGAGAATGCAGTGGTCAAGCATTTGATTCTGGCTAATAAGATTTTTTACTCTATTCAGGGAAAGATACCTGATGACTTATTGTAGAAACTTGCTAACAGGAAGATGAGAGCACAAGAAGAAGACAAATCTATCAAAGAGAATCTTGTGAAGAATCTTGTGAAGAAACTATGTGTTGTAAGAGATGATGATCATCTTAAACAAATTTTGAAGCCCCTTAGCACCCATTTAAGGACAAAAATTAGAACCATTCAGATTATGGCAGGACAATATGAACAAGTGAATGCAGAGACTGAACAAGCAATAGTTAAAGTTATGGCAGAAATTGTTGGAGAGACATCAGTTGTAGTAGAGCAAGCAAAAGAAGAAAAACAAGAGGATATTCCCTCTCCATCAGCTATTAACATTGAATAAGAATCTATGAATGTTGAAGGTACAAGGATAACCTTGGATACTTATTATAATGTATTCAAGAATCTAGAGAACATTGTTGACAATTTGGCTCTTAATGAACCGGATAGAATTGCAGAAGCAGAGCAAACCCAATTTAACGTTGAAGAACCCAAAGTATCAAAAGTACAAGCATATGTACCCTCTAAAGAAGAAATCAGTCTTACTCCTGAGACTGGAAAGAAGAAGCAAACTGGATCTTTGTTTGAGGATTTGGGAAAAGAAGTGGATGATGATGATCAAATGGAATTGATCACATCTTTGAACAAAATCATTGGAAAGAATAAGAATGTTAAAAGTCTAGAAGGATTTATAAAGGACCTAAATGAAAAGCTACAAAGTATTGTGACCACACAGATTGTAGAAGCAGACCATATGGACAAGGCAAAGAAAGTGATGAGCACTTTTGATGATGAGTTCACTAACCTAGCTGATATTGCAAAAGTGAAAGCACGGGTAGTCTATGAGACTAGAATGTTATTGAATATCAGTCATTACATCAGCAATGATATTAGTACTCTTGATATCTGTATCAAAGATTTGAGTAAACATTTGGAGACAGGAAAATCTTTGTACATACAGTGTACAGTATTAGAAACTTTGACAGCTGAGGAACATCAGAAGATAAAATTGAAGGAAGCTGAAATTCTAAATGAAACAAACCTTCTATCTAACCCTAATGTGAAGGTCTGTGATGTTGAAAAGAAAGTTAGGAAACTTTTTGATGAAACCAGAATTTTACAAGATGAGAAAGATGGGAAGTTAAGGAGATATACTCTTTTGAGAGAACATGTTTCTATGAAGTTAAGTGTTATTGAAGAGTAGTTAGAAGATTGTCTTGCAGCTAAGACATCTTTTTAGAAATTCAACTTTGAGAACCTCCAAGCTTGTCAGATAGCATCTTATGGACTGAGCACACTACTTAATGTGGTTGATTCCATTAAGAAGTCATGGGAAAAGGAGATAGAAAACATGAAGATAGATTTTGCAGATTGTGTTGCAAGCCTACTAGATTTGCAATAAATACATTAAGGTATAACTCTTTTTGATACAATTTTGTAACCCTCCCTACTGTTATTTTGTCATTGTTGTCAAAGGGGAAGAAATATTTAGTAGAAAATTGATAGCATATGATAAGATTTGATACTCTTAGGAGGAGTATTGCATTATAGATAATATTTTTGAGGAGTTATAAGGATATTATATATATATGTTATACTATGGCCACAATTTTATCAATTTTGAGATTTTGGAGTTGCACACTTAGCCAATTTTCTCATATGTTGCCACCAATGACAAAGGGGGAGATTGTTGGCAATTTGGCTGAGTTGATTGCATAGATGTTTTCATTATGGAAACATATGATCCACATGAAGATCACACAAGTCAGAGAGCAAGTATGACAAAGCACATTGCATATTTGTCTAAGTGTGAGACAGTGTTTTACCAGTGTATCCAAACATATTTTTTGTTTGCGACATTGACTGGAGTGAGTTTAGTGCTTGTGCACTTGAACATAGACTCTATGATGACTAATGATGACCCATCTTAGAGTGCAAGTCAATACACCATGTATGGAAGAAGTTATGATAGTTTTACCGAAGACAATGTGAAGCCGACAGGATAGTATATGAAGGCAGAATTGGTAAAGAGTTAAGGAATTATTTTGTTTATCAAAATAATGTCTTAACAATATAAAGGGATGACATCTTAGATGTTTACTCTTGGTTAAAGCTATTGGTATAGATGTAAATGTAATTGTAATTGTAAAGGGTAGTAGAAAATAGTTGTAATTGAAAAGCAACAAGCAATTGTAATAGCATGATGCGAAGTATATGAGGCATATGTAATAGCGATAGTGAAAGATCAGTGAAGAGATATTTATGCAAGTAGTATAAGGTTATGTAGCTTGACCTATTTTGTAATCAGTGTATATTGTACATTACTTGTTTAGGTAGTGGGCTCAGCTGGTAATCACATTTTGTACTACCAACTCCTAACAGGGTTGAAGCTTCTAACAAGGCCTATAATCTCTTAATCAGGACTGATACACTATATGCTTGTAATAGACTCCTAAAAGGGTCAACATCCTTAACAGGATACTTTTGATTAGTGGATCTTTTTGGGTACCATCCCCACCAGGGTTTTCCCTTGGCCAAGGTTTCCTCGAGAACAAATCATGTGTTATGAGTTCTTTAGTTTTATTGTTATGCATGTTGTTTAACTTCTTATGTTATGTATGTGTAAAGATAATCTGTTATATCCATAATTGGGCAAAAGATAAAGTTTGCAAAATACTGATTCACCCCCCCCCCCCCCCCCCCCCCTCTCAGTATTCCCTATTTCTAACAGTATGAGCTCAACACAAATTCTTGTAAAGTAAAGAAAAAAGCATAATATGATCTCATCATGACTGAGGAGACAAAGAATCAATAAAGCCCCTAGGAGACACAATTTCTATTAACTTCAAAATCATAGAAAGAGATAAATTACTAATAGAAACATACAAGAAAATAAGTTTGATTAACTTGCCTAGTAAGAAGTGTACATCCTACTGTGAACCACACAAAGAGGTAGAGATGTTGAAAAATATTGATTTGAATAGTCTATAAAGTGTTTTTGCATGCTATTCAACCCATCGGGGATTCACCCTCAAGAAAATTCTTTTTTAAAAGAGAAAAACTGAAAAAGAGGTGATCCAAACCTAAGGATGTGTACATCCTTAAGGATTCAAAGAGAGAAAATTCCAAGGGATCAAACTTATGTATTTTTTTCAATCCAAGAAGAGATCAACAAAGAATCCAATATTTAGGATCATGTAGTAATCCATAAAGGGATTCAATAATGCAAAGTTGTATGTATAAGTGAGTGTGTGCAAAAAGTGAGAAGACCATCTATCCCCATGTTAAAGCTATTGCAAGAACCTTAGTAGGATAAATGGATTTAATAGAGTGTACATGTATCCACTAGATATGTATCTCCATTGTGAAATACCCCCAAGAGAAGAAAAATCAAGGGAAATAGGCACATAACATAAAGAGAAGTATGAAAGAGATTTAATAACTCTGGGGTCAGTTTGATAATAAGATAATATATGAAATATTATGTCAAATTAAATTTCATCATTCCCCAAAGGAAGTTGAACTACAACACAATAGAGGAAAAAAATATAAGATTTACGAAGAAGAATCTTTTTGGGCCAACATCATGGAGACCAAAAAGATTTGGTGCTACCATGTCGCAAATCCTAAGAAAACTACATAAAGGCACATTTACGAACAATAGCACATGTAAAACACAACATGTAACAACATATAGAAGAAGAAAGATAGAAATAGAAGAATGATAAAACATTTTTAATTCCTTGCACCAATGGAGAAACAAGGGTCATTTAAAGAAATCTAAGCAATTATATAGAAAACACAACATGAGGGAAGCACAACACAACCGGGAAGCACAAAAAAAATACCACACTAGAGAGGCTAATAAAGTGCATCACATGTACCCCCCCCGCCCCCCCCCCCCCCCCTCACCCTATCATCTCAATCTGTAGGAAAGGTGAGAAACTCACAAGAGGATCAACATCGAACATAGTAGGAACAATAGCCAATTCCAAACAAGGACCATTTTTAGCATCACTATGTTTGAGACTAGGAGTAATTGAAAACTATTTTGAAATCATGTTAGGAAAATCATGATCAATATCAATAGTTTCATATTCATCATTATCACTATCATGTAAAGTATTGTTAGCATCAATAGGATCATCAAGTGTATCTTCCTCATCAATATTAATCACATTAGAATCCAAAATGTAAATAGAATCATCATGTTTATTCATTTTAATATTATTAAATTCCTCCGCATGCTCAAGCATGGTCTGGTCAATGGAATGTAAGATGGTTTGGGAAGCATGCACACATGCCTTGGATTTAGCTTGACTTTTCCTTTCACAGTCATAGACATCTTAGCATTTGGTCTTACTAGAGATAGGTTGTAGAGTGGGATCAATCAACATCGGGGAATTTTCTCCTTGTGAAGGGGGAATAAAAGGAACCACACTAGGTTGAGGGATAGGAGTAGGAGGTTTCTCAATGGAAGTCGAAGAGTTAAAAAAATGTAAGTATAGGTGATGTAGGAAAAATACCATGGGTGAGATCAAGCTTAGGCATACTTAACTTAGTAATATTTCTATGTTTATAGGGTTGATAGGATTAGAAAAAGTAATCAAGAAGAGTCGGAGGTGTTCTAGGTAAGGAAGGCCAAAAGAAGTCAAGGGAATTGCAATCCCTAGGCCTAGAAGGGTGATAGAGATTATGATGTGAACAACCACTATCCATAATTCAAGGGTCTAGTTTACTTAAATGAGAAACAAGTGCTTTTTCATCTTCAAACTTTTCTTCATTTGATTCTTCCTTTATTGCAACAAAAAAACCTTCATTACTTTCCTTGGTATCATCAAATTCATCATCAGTTACACCTTCCTCATCTAGGTAGCGAGAATTCTAAATCCTTTGTCCTCAAAATCTATTAATCTTCAGTGTCAGTTGTCTCTTTTATCATTCTTATCATTTCTGTCATTCTCATGACATTTATATGCAATATGTCCAATCTTATTATAATTGAAACATTTCAATGTTGAGTTACCTTTATACTTTCATTTGCCTCTAGGTAGTCGATTAGCCAACAGTGCTTCCGATTACTCTTGTTCTTTATCTTCATTCAAAATACTTTTATATTCATTTTCATGTGGATTACTATGATTATCTCTTTCTTTTCTTGAACTTCCTATGCTCACAAATGACTTGAAGGCAGTCTCAATAGTTTGTAGACTATTATCATAATTACTTAACTCAAATGCAGTCAACTTATCGATTAGGGCTTCAAGAGTAACAGTATTATTTGGTATAGATCTTAATTCCTGAATTGCAAATACTCTAATAGTATACTTAGAAGACAGAGTTCTCAATATTTTTCTTACTTCTTCATTAGTCAATGATCCACCAATACCTTTGATGGCACTAACAATTTCCTTGATTCTACTACTATATTGTGTGATGTTCTCTTCATCTTTCATCCTCGTTTCATCATATTTTCCTCTCAAACTATCAGCCTTATCTTTGTGTACATGTTGATCTCCTACATAGATAAGTGTAAGTCTATCCCACATCTCTTTTGAATTGACACAATCCTTAATATAATTAAATTCAGCATCTAAGAGGGAAGAAGAAATCTCTATCATGACTGAGTTGTGTTCCTACTTTTTTTCCATTTGATCAGCTATCAAATGTCCAGTAGGTGGTGCAGTTTATTCATTATCCAATAGATACAGAGCATGTTCCCCAATCCCAAACAAATACAATTTCATTATGCTTTTCCATGTTGAGACACTTTCCTTGTTCAACTTAGGTACCTCTCTCCTATACATCTTCATATTTTTTACTCAATTCTATAAACTTATCTTTTCAAAGTACTTATCTCTAATACCAATTATTAGATTATGGAGAGGGGGGAGGTGAATCAGTAATCCTAATCACAAATACCTTAAAATACTTTTCTTTGTTTAACTCGGTAACTACTTAGTAGAAACACAGTTCACTATTTACCGACAATAGTAAATAAACTATATCAATCAATAAATCATTTTCACAAATCATTCACAATGTGTAACACCAATATTAAATGTGGAAACCCATCTTTGGGAAAAACCACTAAGAAAAATACTCTTTTGAAGTATGTCTGGTTAAGAGCCAATCTAGTTAAAGATTACAAAATACGCTATTATGTGTGACCTGATTAAGGGATTTGCCTTAGATTAGTTAGGATCTTCACTCTGTTGAGAGTGGCCTTGCTAGAGGGATTTAAAAACTCTTTTGAATGTCACCTTTCTCAAGGATTTACAATAAGATTGTTAAGTCCACTCTATTAAGAGATTTCTTTGTTACAAATGCTAATAAGAAACAGTAATAAAATTGACCTGTAGATGTGGAACTATCTTTTCTCAATCAGATCCTTATGTGCTCTTCAATCTTCAATTAAATTATACATCATCCACTAGCATCAACACTTTATCAAATCACTATTTTCTTTCTCGGAATCTCTTTTTTCCTCTTCTCTAAAATAGTTAGTAACCCTTCAACTATTCATTTTGCCATTCATTTGTCCATATAAGATCATCCTTTATATAGACAATTTTTGCCTCTTAATCTCATATATTACATTTTCCTTTAGTCAATCTTGACCATTCATTTTATCATACCTTGAAATCAAATCTCGGTAACACTTTTCATTTTCACCTAGAAACTTGAAATTTCATAGAAACATGTTCCACTTCTTTTTGCCACTTAGATCTTGCCATAGATCTTCATCTTGAATTTTCATAATTGCAGATCTTGTAAATAACTCTCCTCATCATCATGATCATACCTCTTAGCATAGCTAATCATTAAATATTGATTCCATCCTTATTTAATATCTTTTCCTTACTCGATGTTCTTCACTAGAATTTTGGCTACATACTGCACTTCAATAGTTTACTCCAACTTGGTAAAAGCAGTGGCACATCCTATGTCAATTCTCTCTTCTGATATGATTGTCACCTTGGAAAAACACTATGTACCAGATAAGAGACTGGTGAAAAACACTATGGGAGAAGTAGTCCTAGACTTAAGGCTAGATAACATCAAAGAGGTCTTCCATTTTCCTAAAAGGGTAGATAGATTTTATGCTTTCTCCATAAATAAGGGCATGTGTTTCTTCAACTCTAAACCTCAATTATCATATGAGATTGTTAACAAAGAGTATCTTATGGAATCTCTCCCCAAGAACAAGCTAGAGAAAATAGACATGAGGAGGGGGTACCTAAAAGAAGACATCCAAGTTGTCATCACAATGATAAGCAGAGTGTAAGGTCTACAAAAGTCTATCTAGCTTGAGCCTTGGATGGTTATGTTTCTTTAAAAGATTAAAGGGATAAAATAAAGGTTTGACTGGGCCACTATCCTAAGTGACAATTTGGATATGCAGCTCACTTTAGTGAAGAATGACCCACATTTCTACATGACTTCATATGTCATGTACTTTCTTACTGCCAAGGAAGCTAATCTAGGACTTGTTAGAGTTGGGGCCATGGGTCAGCCCAATACTTGGTCATTCACTATATACCCCCAGCTCATAAGAAAGGAGCACCTTGGGGAAGACAACTATGAATATAGAATCATCAATGATCCATTCATCTTCGTGATCATCTATTCCATAGAGGATGATTATTCCAAAAGACTATTAAATGAAGTTGCAACAAAGATTCATTTATGGTTAGTTGGTTGATGCTCTCTTCTCTCTATAGGGTTTTTTGCCTTGCATCCATTTTCTGCAGTCTTGTCCTTTGCACATACCACAGTTATTATGGGAAATAGCTTAGTTTATATAGCTCTGGCCACTTCCCACCAAGCATTTGATGCTGGTGCTGGTGTGGTTTCGGATAGAAATGGCATCACCAAGCAAACATCCCCACAAATTTCTACCCAAAGTGTTTCACGAGGTATGGCTCAGCCTGATATTGTGTTACCCATTAATGAGTTAAATGATGCTTGCACTTGGCTTGAAATGCATACCCTGATTGGCTATTTTCTAGGTCACAATCCTCCTGAACATGTTCTCAAGGATTAGGTTGTGAAATCATGGACTCCTCACAGAATCTTCCTGGATGGCATCCAAAGCCTCACCAAAGGATTTTTTTTGTTTCTCTTTTCTAACCCCTCCCATGTGGACGTTATTTTTGCCAAATGTCCCTGGAACTTCAGGGCCTTGCTGTTAATCTTCTAATGCTAGTCTAGTGACTTCTCTATCTCTGATGACAAGAAGCTAAAAGTCCTAGTGTGGTTAGAGTTCCCTGGTCTTCCCTTACCTTGTTGGCCTTTCATGCATGCCATAGCATAAAATCTTGGTAGGGTTATATGTGTCGAGCATGACCATTTTCTTAATCCATGGCCTCAAAAGAGGCTCTGTGTTGAGGTCAACCTTTCTGGAGATCTCAAAGAATCCATCGAGATTCAGGTTGGTGATACGACCTTCACCCAGAAGATGCTTTATCTCAACCTTCCCAACACTTGTTATCGTTGTCAATCTGCGGAGCATAAGATTAAGGACTACCCTTTGGCAGTGCCTCACACCAAGACTCCTCCCAAGGATTCTCGTTCTCAGTTGGCTGAGGCTGGAAAGAAAGACAAGGGAAAAAAAGATGAATGGGTTACAGTCGGTCACCATAACAAGCCCCACAAGCAACCTACTTTGGCTTTCACTTCCCATCTGCCACCTTCAAATAATATGGTTTCTTTGGAAACCCCGTTATTGAGGTTTCAAACCCTGCTTCCCAGGGGAAAGAAGTTTCCAACTCCTAGGTTATCGCTCCTCTAGCCCGCATGCCTCCTTCGGCCACTGAGATTGTTTCTTCCAATTCTTTTCGCCACTCTCATAGCCCCTCTGGGCGTGCTGAGACTAAGTTTGATGGCATGCAGGAAAAATGACATAATATTTCTTTGGATTTTTTTGGGCCTGCTTTTGCCCCAGGTTATTTATCTAATAGTTTTGACTCCCTTGGGGATGAGGATGGAATGGAAGACACTATTATTCCATGAAGTATATCTAATGGAATGTTTGTGGGTTGACAGACCTACATAGAAAATTTTTTGTCAGGGATTTGCGTCGACATTTTTGTCATCTAGATGTTTTATGCCTCTAGGAAGTTAAGATTTTAGGTTTCATGCTTGATGCTACTTGTAAAGTTATTTGGCCTAAAAGCCTTTCTCTCTACTCTCAGCACGAGGCTGGTTGAGGTGGAGTTGTTACTCTCCTTTCTCCTTGTTGGCATTCCTTTTTGGTTATCCATGGTTCTAACCCCATGCTGAAAGTTGTTTGGGCCACTTTCATTATTGAAAATCATTATTTTGGCATAGTTAATGTTTATGATCCCAATGATGTTATTGAGAGATCTCACCTGTGGTGTTGGCTTGTGGATTCTCTTCCACCTGCTACCTATATTGTTTGTGGGGATTTTAATATGGTGGAGATGGCATCTGACAAGGATGGATTTTTGCCCTTTCGATGGATAGCTAGAGAAAGAGAAGTCTGGTATTACATGCATAATAAATTACATCTTTTTGATCCGAATGTGGGCCGCCGTCATTCTGATGGGGTCTGGCACACTTGGTCTAATTACAGGGCCTCCTCTAAAAGAATTCATAAAAGGATTAATCGTGCTATGATCTTGGCTCAATCTTTTTTCTCTTTTTCTGAAAAGAAAGCTTTACCGGTCACCCCACTTGTTGATGTGACCTTGTCAGACCTCTTTCCCATCCAATTTAATATTTTTTGGAAGATAGCTAAGGCTAGGCCTCCCACCATGCAATTTTACTTTAATACTTCTGTCCTTCATCATCCTTCTATAGTGGTCCACATTCATTGGGTTTGGAACCTTGAGCGTAGACCCACTCACTTGACAGGATGGATTCAATGGTGGAATGACGCCATTAGGCATATGACTCATTTTTTGCACATCTATGGCAGACAGTTGGCCAAGTGTCGTTGCAGAGCCTATGATGTCAACACCAAAGCCTTACGTGTTACCACCAAGGCCTTAGCTCAAGACCCTTTCAACCAACATCTATAGCTCAATCTTGCTAAGTTACATCATCAAAAGTAGGTGGCTGACAACCATGTTGCCAGAGGAGCCTAGATCAAAGCTCATTTACACTTGTTAAAGGTTGGAGACCAAGTTTCGAAAGAATTTTTTTTACTGCCCTCCATCCTAGGAATACCAGTACGGGCATAACCAAAATCTGAGAAGGTCACACCCTTCTCATGGAGCTTCCTGATGTTTTGCAAGCCTTTGTTTGTCACTATGAACAAGTTTTTTCTACTCAACGTCGCTCTCCTGCCAACAAGAAAGCTCTTGCGAATTGTATTGCAGTGGTTCCTCAGTGTGTCTCCCCTGCCCAGCATGTCTTCTATGATCAACTTCTTTCCTTGCAGGATCTTTGTGAAATTTTGTTTGCCATGGTTGATGATAAAGCCCCTAGTTGTGATGGCTTCCCTTATGAGTTTTACAAAGCCCTCTAGGATGCCATTGGTCCTGATCTCCACCAGGTCTACCTGGAAGTGTTTTATACCCAATCTCGTGGGGATATCATTAACTAGGGGAATATCAAGTTTATTCCCAAGTCTGGGGATCTGGAGGACATTTGTAACTAGCAGCCCATCACCTTGCTCAATGTCTCCTGCAAGATCATTGCCAAGGCACTGGCTCTCAAGATTCGACACATGCTTTTGCAGATTCTCCGGCCTGAGAAAGCAAGATTTATTCTTGATAACATCATTGATGTTTGGGAAGGTATGGAATGGGCTCGTAAGTCTCACCAGAAAGCCCTTTTTCTCAAGATTGATTTTGCTAAATCTTATGATCGTATTGAATGACATTTATCCTTGCGATGCTCCACGCTATGGGCTTTGGTCCCATATTTCTTCAATCTGTGGAGATGCTCTTCAATAATGCCTCTGCTTGCATTACCATCAATGGTCGCTAATCCTCCACCTTTGGGCTCTTTCATTCCATTCAGATTGGTTGTCCTCTAGCTCTAGCCTTATATGTTTTGGCTACTGAGGGTTTTGGCTACCTGCTTTCTCACTCCATTTCCATGGGTACTGTTTGGGGAATGTACTTGCCGAATTTGTTTCAACAGCTGGTCAATGGCCATTTCACTGATGATTCCTTCCTCACTCTGGCGAAGGATGAAGAGAATATCAAGGAAACCTTGCAGTGTTTAGACATCTTTTGTCTAGCCTTTGGTTCATCCATTCAGTGGCACAAAACCCTCTGTTATAGATAGTCAGCTCTTCCCGAGCCTCCCTGGCTTTCTCAATTTGGTTGGACCAGGATTCAACATAGGGAAATTTTCCACTTTCTAGGTATTCCCTTTGCGTTTCAAGGCAACCCTACTGATCTATGGAATGTTGTTCTTGCTAAAATTGAAAAAAAGCTTACCTACTAGATCACAAAGCTACTCTCTCTCACTGGAAAATTTCAAATCTACTCCAAGATCCTAGCGGCCACACATGTTTATTAATCCTCTTGTTGGGCTCCCTCCAAAGCCTCCTACAAGAAGCTTGAGAAACTTCTACATGATTTTCTCTGGGCTTCCGGTATTGATCACCAGGGCTTCCACAAAGTTGCCTGGGACTTTTGTTGCCTCCCAAAAATCTCCAATGGGCTTGGGTTAATTGATACCCAGAAGAAAGGGCATGCCCTTTGTGCCAAATGGGTTGTGTGGTGTCTCACAGGCAATGAAGCCTAGAAAATTTTACGTCAGCATTGCATTTCCTTAGGCTTTCCTCTTCACAAGCCTACCTGGAAGGGGATTGGTTTTCAAACCCTTCTGGTTATGAAAGAGCCCATTCAAATCCAAGGTACTTTTTCCACCAAAAGTATTTGGAGAGCCTGGGAGTCTGTTAAGCCCTCGTTTCAGTGGGTTGGGAATGGTTTCTGGGATAGTCTTTTTTTCAACCAGCAGAACATTTGGTGGTCCCATCTTTTTGCTCAATAAGGGACTCCTCTTGCCAGATTTCAAGGGGTTTGTGCTCTTCAGTTTCACAAGCATGGCATTCAAACCCCAAAATATCTTTTTTCTAGAGTCACTATGAATCTCCAATCCTGGGATGATCTCTAGGTTCAATTTTGGCTCATCCGCCCAGATCGTCAAACTTTTGACTTGTTGGTTTCGGCCATCCCGCCTTGCCTCCTGCATAAATTAGGAATTCAATCTGTTAGACCATGGTGGAAAGACTGGAAATGGTACCCTGCTATGCCCTTCACTAGTTACAAGCCTAAGCTTGGGTATTCTTGGCTTATGCCTTATTTTCCCATGATTGATTCTCTCAACCAGCGTTAGCATCTCTCTTCTTCTCAGAAGAGTTGGGGCTGGAGACTTCGTACTATTTGGGACTTTGTCATTGAGCTTGAAATTGCTCATTTTGCCTAGTGTTTGTTATACCAGAGCTTACCTCTGGGAGCTAGACTTAGGGATTTGGGGGTTCCTAATCCTAAATGCCCTTTTTGTGGTCATTCTGAGACGCTCATACACATTTTTTGGTTTTGTCATCGTGCCCAGAATTATTGGGTCTGGATTCATGACTTATTTGCTCATTTTAGGCCTGAACCTTTTTCTTGGCACATGGCTCTTCTTGGTGACTCTCCCAGAATGCCTTCCTAGTACACCCAGATATGGCATACTTTCAGAATGGAATTTTTTTTTACCTTGTGGAAAGATCGCAACCCTGTGCTTTTTTCTCACAATTTTATGGATATTCATGTCTCTCTTTATGCTAAGGCATGTATTTGTAACAATGTCATGATGTAGATCTAGGTGCAAGTAGATAAAGTGGCTCTTGAGGTTGCTCACTTGCAAGAGTTACTCCAACACTAGGGAAATTCCTCTTGCATTGTGGCTCGAGTGCCTCCAGATTCTCTCTTAGCTGACCATACGCCACCCAAGGGCTGACATCGTAGCCGGAGTTCCTCTGCCAGACACTCCAGGACTCTGTGTCAATGGCATCGCCACTCCACCTCTCCCCCTCCTTGGAGGGATGCGTGTTCTAGCTGGCCTCCTGTGCTTGCTTCTACTACTATTGCTTTTTCTCTATCATCAACCTTTGTTCCTACTAATCAAGACAAGTTGCCTCATCTGGCGCTGGCTATTTTGCTTAGGCAGGAGGAAGGAGAATTGGAAAAAGATGATCCAGAAGATGGCTGGGCCATTCCTAATTAGACTCCTAGGCCTAACGTTTAGGGAAATCTTGATGATAGAGATCCTCCTCCCTCTTCTACTACTACTCTTGCAGCTTGAGGGTTTCTCATTTTATATGGGTTTTTGATGAATAGTTTTATGTTTTTGGCCTAAGTGCCCAGTGGCTTGTGGGATGATTTCTTACCCCAACCCTTTTTTGTGAATATTGTACTTTTATATTTTTAATAGGAAAGGCCTCTATTCATCAAAAAAAAAAAAGTTGCAACAAAGGTGAAATCCATTAGGGCTTATTATATTCAGTTTAAAATTTTCACTTAGATAAGGTTTGCCAAGAGTACTTTGGCCACAAAGAAGTTATTGAGGTACACATGAGACAGGATTATCCTATTGGAAATGGAAAGATAGCTCTCTGATGCATATGAGCATATAAAGCACAAGAAGAAGCACTACTGGGATTTCCCTATTTTGATTGGTCCCCACTCCCTATAGGAGATAAAGGTATGCAAGTCCTTGGCATATGAATGGGATGACTATCCTCTATAGCATTTTAAATTGATAAGGACCATATTTGACCCCACAAGAACTTATAGTCACATTATGGGAAGACATTACATTCATGAGCCTCATTTTGAGGACCACTAGATGAATTCTACAGATGACTATGAGTTTAGGATCCATGATTATTGCCAGATGACTCTACAGCTAGCACAAGATGCCTTACTCCTTCATATTCCACTAAAAGTGTGGGATGTAGATACTCGAGATGTCTTGGACCCATTGTATAACCAATGCCTAAGTAGACAAAGAGGTGAATGATGACATAAACTTCAAAGATCGGTATGTGATAAAGATGATAAAGGCCTGAATTGCTAGACCTTTCAAAATGGATCCAATGCCAATGAAGTAGCAGTTTTCCCCACCTTCAAAGGAGAGCTTCTCCAAGGAGGCCAGAGACAATATATAGACATGGGCACCCAATGACATATGGGTCCAATCCTAAGGCCAAGCCATCAAGGATCTAGATGACCGGGAGTATTGCTTCACCTGATGCTCAATCTCCCGGTAGTCAAGAGCGAGTCATTGTACCAAAGAGGTCACCAGGAGTGAATATTAAGGGACCCAAGGCTACTTGTTTAGAGAAAGGAAAAGTCTATACAAGAAATAGGTCATCTACATCCCCGCACTTGGAGATCATGTTAGAAGAGGAAGATACAGAGGAAGAAGAAGATGATGTTCCTCTAGCTGGAAGGACTCAATCAGGAGCCTTCTTGAAGAAGAGAATGCTCTAAGAAGAGGAGGTTCGAATTGATATTGATATAGAGACTCAAGAGGAAGAGGTAAATGCACAAGATGCTTTGGGAGATGATGAATTATATGTATTTGATTTTGAGGGTCTCTATGGGTTTAAAGAGAAAATATCAAAACAACAAATGCCTGTTGCATGAACTTCTCTTGAAGAACAACTCACTTTTAGATTTTCTCCCCCTCCAACTCAATTCACTACTTCAACTTTGGAAAAGACTACAGACAAGTCAACAATGGAGGGTGAATAATCTCAGCAAGCACCTTAGGGAATAACAGAAGAGTTGATGGAGATACATTGAAGAATTACCACAAAGTGAGTTGACAGAGCTAGAGAATGAATCAAGCCAAGAACCTTCAGTCAAAGTACCCTTGGAAAATGATGTTGAGGTAGTTCCAATAGCTCCACTTCCGCCTTAAGTTCCAACAGGTCCACTTCCACCATAAGTTCCAACAACTCTACTTCCAATACCTCAAGTTCAACCTCCACTCCACACTCCACCCATCTAACTCCTTACTCCAACCCCTCCTCTGGTATATATGCCCATGCCTCTACCATCTTTCCCTTCACCCACTCCTCCTCTTTCTCTAACTCCACCTCTAGTTCAAGCTCCCATTCCTTCTCAACCAACACCCCAGATTCGTATTCCTTCACCACCTATGCCTACTCCTCCGCCTAATTTTCCCACTCCTCCACCATTTAATTCTATACCTTCTTCTAAGGAAAGCTAGAAAGGGACACAAGAGAAAGAAAAGGAGACTATAGAAGAAGAGAGTGTTATTCCTCAAGAGAGTGAAGTCAATGAGCAGTTGAGAGGAGAGGAAGAAGAGGAGGTAAGAGAAGAAGAAAGGGAAGAGGTAAGAAAAGAGGCACCAGAAGGACAAGAGGATGAGAAAGAATAGGAATAGGTGACCTAGATTTTGATAGTATTGTATGAGCCAATAACTGCCTTCGCCAAACCTACTTGGTTTACCAAAGAAGAAGGTTGTGAGTTTTGATATATGTGTAAAATAAAAAAATGTTGATTCAAAGATCCCTCTAAGAATTTTAAAACTAAAAAAAGCTCATCTAAAGAAGGAAAAGGGTGACTTTAGAAACCTCTATCAGGGCTATCAATGCCAAACCAACATTAGACAAAGGTTAAAATAACTTTGGCCAATCTGTTTCTGTGGGTGAAGGTTTAGTTCTAGCTAATTTTGAATTCAAGGAACTTTTGATGAGGGATCGAGGAAATCAAAACATGTGTGCATACACTGGAAGTGATAGCAAAGGATTTCAAGTTTTGACATGTTTGCGGGAGGATTACTACTATGAATGATAGTTGTGTTTAGTTTATTACAAGAGATTCTTTTAAAAAATTTATGATAAAGAAATGCATTGGTCATTTTCTTTCCCTTTTGTTGAGGCTATTTTTTGTGGTTCCACAACCACTCTCCCCTTTGGCCGCTTGGCCAGGGGGGGCATTTTCTTTTTTGTTGTTTCTTTCATTTGTTTGTGCCCCTTGGGCCTGTTTTCCCTTTTCTTTGTTTTCCTTCTTGTCTATTCCCTGCCAAAAGCCTTTCTTTTCAGAAGAAACACCCATTTTTTGCACTTTCACACTTTCGGCATTCTCTGAACTCTGAAAGTGTGAAATCTTGATGCCCCATGCAAAATAGAGTTTTTTGGTCTTTTGTCCTTTTCGCACATTTGGACCTCTAAAAATTTGAAAGATTGAACTAGAGTCAAAAGAAGCTTAGAATTTCACACTTTCAAGATGTCAGAGGTCTTGTATTTTTCAAACCTCAAAAAGTCTAAAACTCAAAGGAATAAAAAAGGTGACTTACATCACCTTCGTTAGGAGCCTATATAAGGCGCATCAATGGTCTCTTTCGTCACTTCTGCATTTTGTTTCTTCTGTGTTTTTAGAGAGATTTGAGATTTTTTAGCCTTCCAACTTTTAGAGTGCTTTGTTCTTCAGTCTGGTTTCTTTTTCGAGCCCCTCCTTTCTTCGCCCTTGAGGTAGGGTCTTTTTGGTTCTTTTCCTTTCATTCTTCAAGCTAGGGTTTAGTGCTTCTTTACACAGGTCATAGCTAGGGTTTGTGTCTTTGGTCTAGTTAGGGTTTTGTCTATAGTTTTTGGTTTGTATGTCGCCTTGCCCTTATCTAGGGTTTCTTGAGGCATTCTTCTGGGTCTTTCGGGTGGGCTCATTCTCGAACTCACCACTAGTAGAATTTGGGAAATAAATGACTAGGTGATTAAAACTGATCATGTTCTACCATTTTTTTAGTCACGTGACTAAAATTTTTAGTCACGTGACTAAAACTGATCACGTTCTACAAATATAAATGACTAAATAAATGACCAATTTGGTCATCGAGTAAAATCACAACTAAAATGACTAAATAATTAGTTACCCTAATAAAAATGACTAAATGAACATGACTAATACTCCTTTACACATTAACATTTGATAATATCATATACTTATATTCTTAGAAGTTTCATTTCACCAATAATGTGTATTCGCCAATAGACTTATTGTGCGAACATTATTCTAGCCACTATTTGCCAATATCTCTAGATAGTAACTATATTTAAATTATAACTCCAATAACACCTAGTACAAACTTATTCTCTTGCATGTGAAAAAACTTTGACTACACCCTACAACAACCCCACACATTTGATTCTACCCTCACACCTTAGGGTCCCAACCTCTACTAACTCCTGGGGATTTTGACCTCAAGTTCTTTGAATCCTTTTTTATGGGCAACAATTCTAGACTACACATCTATTTTACCATTTATGAAAATAACTTTACTTTACAAATAAATACATTTAACTGCAAAACACAACGTTCTCTACCTATGTTTTGTATTTTCTTAGAATTTTGGCCTGTGCAACGATGGCTTTACTAAGTTACTAAAAGTTAATTTATCTTTATATTTTCTTGTATTCAACAGATCTGTGTGAATTTGTATTTGTGTTATTTATTTTGGTTCTAAACATCACGAGGATACAAAATCACGAACATTAGAATCACCCACACCCTATGTGGTGGTGTTACATTCGAACATGACCTTGCCACTAAATTTATGCAATCTTTTGCAATATGCAATTATTATTTGTAAATGTTTATAATGATCTTTCTTCAAATAAAACAATTTATGACCTAAGAAAAATGTTTGTTGGCAAAATGTAAAGGTCTGAGTGAGTTTTTGGTTAGCTATCTTCTTCAAATTCTTCATCAGCCTACATCAAATATACGTATGCATAGTTAACTTCTAGCACTAATAAAATGAGGTTTGATAAAAGATTGAGGTTTTTTTTTCTTGCAATAAATGCAAAATCATTTAGATATGTATATCAATTTTTGATTGGTTTTAAAATGTTGTAGTGTTTCTCACACAAGTTTTATATGCTCTTGAACTAGTAATTATGTAAATATGAAAGATTTTTATATGAACTATTCACTTTGCACAAAATTTTAAACATTTATCAGTGTGAAAACATCGATTGTGTTATAATATATTTAAACCATTTCCTTTGAATGCTTTGACAGTGATATTTCAAGCAAGCAAACTTTCAAACATTCAATTTACACAAATTGAAATAAAAGATAGATTGTTTAATATTCACAAAGTAGAATGTTGTCACTACTAGAAAATAAGCTTTTTAAAGACATTTTTTTACACCAAATTCTATTATTGTCTTAAATTTATCTTATCTTATCTTTTTTATTTATTTTATTAATTTCTATTTTCATTTTCATCATTGCAAAAATGAAGTTGAAGCGGGAAAATAATTTCATTCAGCAACTTGGATTGAAACCGGGAATTTCCATTAGCTTTTATCTGCGTAGGGATATCTAGCAGCTTGAAAGCTGCCAATTCCTTTACCAATTTAAAAGTTTCCTTCAGCATAATCACGAAGCGAGAGTGGCATCCTGGAATCTGAATCCTCTTTTCCACGCCTCAAAAAACTATGGGTAATGTTAAATCTCCCAAATTTCCTCACAATTGTTGTTGTGTAAGCTTTATCTTTCAAAATGTTGAACAAATTTAGGGTTTTTTAGTTTTACTGAATTTCTTGTAAAGGTCTAAGGCGTTCATACACCTCACAGAGGCAGACTCATGGATCATGTGCCCTGCCAAATCTAGGGTTGATGAAGAATAGGGAGTTTGTCAATATTAGGGGTAGGATTCAACTTAGGACCAAGATAAATAAATTAGAACTAGGCATGGAAAATGATAAAACGATATATTGGTAGTAGTTCCCATCTCCAATACTGGTACCAGTCCTATCCCTAGTAACTATTTTTTTCTCATAATGTACTTTGACATTTGCAATAGATTTTGATTTACAGTACAAGGAAATCATTTAAATCACAAATTGTCTGCAAGTCACGCATTTAAATATGCTATCTAGAACCAATTTCTTCCCAACAGTTTGGAAAAGACATGTCCGACCACTCACATTATTGTTTTGTTGATCAATTTAGGACATCTTATTGGATTTTCTATTAATTTATCTAATAGTGAAGACGCCCTCAATACAATCTTGGTTACTGAGAAGGCTAGTGTTAAGTTTAAAGCTATTAGACCCCTTGACTTTCTCTTCACCTGAAAACTTCAGCAATCTGATCATGACATCAATAGTATGGTGATTAGAAATAATACTAGCATAGGAACGGTACAAAACAGTTCTATCAAACATGACACATGCAACAAGCAATGCTTGCTACACAACTTAATAAATATATCAAATCAAGAAGGATCCAGAATGGATCTGTAGCTCAATCCTTTCCTTTCCATAGGAAATCTTTTAAAATTCAAAATTGTGTATTCTTTACTATGGATACTGCTATATTGTATTCAACGTATTACTAACCTTACCCTGACAGAATAGGAAATGAAATTTTTAAGATGATCATTAGGGAAATTCATCATTATGTGGTTTCCATTTAAATATATGCTCCTTAGCTTAAGTGGTGATGATTATGTAATATGAGACTGATGGTAAAATGAATATTATAAATGTAACAGTAACCCCATTAGGGCAGGGTCGTATGTGCTTTACCTATTGGTTTTTTAATCATCATGCATTTTCCATTTGAATCCAGGTTCCTTCGCCTAAGTTGGAATGTTGGTGCAATATGGAAGTGATGAGAAAATGGATAATATAAATGCAACAATAACCTAATTGGGGCAGAGGCATGAGCATGGCCTTAACTCTTTGTGAAGTATACAGTGATGTTCAACAGTCAGATCAGGTACTATTGAGCATTTCATCCTTTGCATTAAAATTTTATTGTGATGGTGAACTTTGTCATGCTAACCTCAATTACCGATATATAGTGGAAAGAGGAGTTGGACAACTTGTAGTAGTATCACTTATATAAAAATATTTATGTATTCATTCAATGATATCCTTGTTCTGTCCTGTAAACACTTCACAATGAAGGGGAAATGTTCTACTGGCTGAGCATGTTCCAATAGTTGTTAGTTGTTATTGCATTTGTTAATTTAATTTTCAATTTTTATAATAATATTGAACTAAGAGTTTGTGACTTCAAAAATTTTATTGTTTCTAATATGTACTATTACCACTACCCATAATTGAAAGAAATGTATTCTTTCGATCTAAAAAACAAAAAATTCGGTGACGCCACGTTAGTGAACTAATAAAACATGATTTAGTGCATAAGTACTGGTCTCACTTTTTTCCTTCACTTTTTGAATACCATGACAAAAAGCATGCTGATGTGGCATCACATTTGATGATTTGGTCCTAAAATCTAAGTTCAAGTAGGGGACTTGGCAAGTATGCCGCTGTAAAAAAAATTGGTAATGATTTGAGATTTCCATGTAAAATTTGGATTTCAGTCTGAAGTTATGGTACTCAACAACTGAATTCTCTCTAGACTATGCCAGATAATGTTCTCATTATTTATTTAATAAGATTTGTTTGTGCAAGATTATGTAATTCATTTCTCTGCTTGACTTTATTAAGAGCTTCTGAATGTTCAGTTTCCTTGAACTTGTCACACTCATCTTATTTCAAGCAACTAATACATACTAATTATATTTTGGGTTGAGATTTTTTTCTTAGCTTATGACCCTCTATCTGGTTTACAATCATCAAACTTATAATATTTATTGTTATTGTGCAGTTCAATAATTTTCTTGTCCTACTTGCCTAATTATCCATTAGGCTCTCCCATATGTTTAGGTCGGGTCCATTGGTAAGCATTGGACATCCTTGGATGACATATACAAGTCTACAAGTATTTCTCCCCAAGGTGCAAATTAGGCGGTGGTTCCTAAATTTATTTCATAGGTGCTCCTGAGTACATATACGAGCTATTTGCAAGTAAATGGTCTGTCCCATTAGAAGCATAATTTTTAGCTTCTCTGTGATTTTTCTTTAAAACCAAACACTTCAGTTTGCGAACCAAAATTATCAGAAAATATAGAACACAAAGTAGTTGTTGTCTCAAAAAGGTGTTTGCATCAAAGTGTAATTGAAAATGGATTTTTGTTAGATGTTTTTTTTGCAACTGCTCTTGGAGACATGTATGCGAAATGCATATGTTTCATGAAATGCCTAAAAAATTGGATTTTTGGACTGCAATAATTACAGGATATGCACAAAATGGATTTTGCAAGGAACCTATCAAACTCTTTGAATAAATGAAGAACTCTGGAACATACCATAACCATGCCTTCTTTCAAAGTTTTCAATCAGGTGTGATTCGAAACCTTTTCCAAAATTTTCCTCTCTAAACTTTACCCATTTTTATCTATACCTAATGGTAATTTGTGTTTGCTTCCAAAGCTTAGATATGGATTTTGTTTCATAAATCTACCATTTCATCCTTTTAGCAGCTTCATTTTTAGTAGATATATTAATTATTGTTTCTTCTGAAAAGAGAGAAATATTTCCAAGGAATTAAAAACTCTGCCAATCCCATTTAGATTGCAAATGTAAGGATTTGGTTGACAAAATTCTGGAAGTCTGTCATGCTTACCTACATTTCTAGATATCCATTCTCTTGGTAGCATTGGCAAGGCTTACCAAAAGCAGTTGTCGATCCAGCACCAGAGAAAGTAGATCTATTAGCAGTAGCTCTGGCAGTAGCATAGGAAGGAGGAGCTCAACACCTATTTAAGAACCAGTAGCACCATAGGAAGCCTCTCGTCTAGATACATATCCACCAGGAGAAAGGGTATAGGCAGTGCAGACCTTCCATTTCGAGACCGAGATACAACATCAGTAGTACCACCAGTAGCAGTGGAAGCAAGGGCACCACCAGTTTATGCTTTTTGAGATCAGGATCGACAGCAGTTTCATTTCAAGATTGGGACCCAGAACCAGAAGCAAAGAGGCAAGCATAGGCAAAGGTAGCACCAGTGACTTTTGATGAAGAAAATGTTGACCAGAGAAAAGCAGGACTGAACTAGGGTCCTAAAGAGTAGGTAGAAAGGTATTCCCCTGGTATTCCTCTAAAGGTGTTTCAATATCCTATCCCTGAAGCTATGTATTGAGCCACCAACAGTCCCAGCAGATGTATATGAGTCAGTCAATTCAATAGTTTATTCTATTGACTATGTAGAACCAGTTGATCCACCTGAAGTTTTGGACAGAGAAACATAGAAAGGCACGGGAAGGACTATATTAGTATCGACTGCGGCTTTATTAGTAGTAGTTTCTGTAGGGGTTTGCAGAAAACAAACCACAGATATTATGCTAAGTTTTAATTTCTATTTGTTTGGTTCAGTAGGGTTTGCAGATTCTATTCATTGTTTCTCACTCTTTTTATTAACATCGCATTCATTAGGATTTTCCATTGAAAAGATTGAGACGCATAAATATTTTTCATGAACATGGTTTAGAAAAAATCCATGATTCCATCTACAGTACAACAATCTTATATCCCTGTAAGAACTATATAAACCATTGCCTGCTCATGGATTGCATCAGGTAGGTTTTGATGTTGGTTGCCTCCTCATACTGCTCTCTCTACTCTATGAGAGAGCTGTAATAAAATCTCAGGATTATATGTTCTTGGAGATTATATAGATGGGGGCAGAGAGATTCTCTAAGATTTGTAGCAGTAGGATTAATTTTGTGATTCTTGTTCTTTTAGATCATTTGGTCTGTTCAACATCATTTAAAAATTTCTTCTTATGATTAGATAGTTTTGGATTTGTAACTAGGACTGGCACAGAGCATTGTACAATCCTTGAAGTGGATAGTATTTGAACTGCTGATAGGTGGTGATTGATAGTTAAAAGTGTGTTTATGGTAGCATTAAGCATAGTCACTTTTGTCTTAAAATTTACCCTTTAATGGACATAGAAAAAAAGTGGCCTTGCTGCAGTTAAGTTGTGTTGCCATACCCAAATAGGGTTTTTCCCAATAGTACTTCTCACCAGGTAGCAGAGTTACAGGTGTGACAACACATAATCATGAAATTAAAATAAATATAGAGAATGGAGAAATTAGTGAGCAGCAACAAGATATCATCCAGGCACTTCTTCCAGCTGAAGAGAAATCTAAAAATTGCAATGAGAGTGACAACACCAAAGGTGGCAATGGTGGATCCATACACAGTGCTTCTTAGCACTTTTGTGGTGGTCTTGGGCTCTTTAGAGTTTGGATATTCTGCAAATATTTTGGCTTCTCTTTAGTATCAAATAAACAAGTAATTCTTTAAAAATTGTTTCAAAATCAACTATGTATGTTTTTGTATTGATGCTTCCTACCACACTCAATGATCTATCATAGGAATGTTTTTTTTTTTATCAATTTTTGGATCAATTATCATACTCACTGATCACACTCAGTGTTCACTCTCCCCTTCCTCAAATAGATTGCTGAGTGTGATTCAAAACATTGATACAAAATATAATCTTTCAAGAATACTGCATGAACTGTGAAGACTTATACCAATAATGTTGTGCAACCTTGATGAAATGTTGGGAATTCAATGCCATAAGCGAAAAGTAGTTTCTTTGATTATGAGTAAGGAAGCTCACTCCAAGCAATGGCATAAAAATAATAAGCGTTATTTGAGAAATTTGCAATCAAATATATACGTTTTCGTTGTCTTGTAATCCAAACCACACTAAGCTTATACTGTATTCTTTCTTGGTGTATTTGATGAAGGTGGGATTCTTGTCCCCAACTCAGGATGCAATGATAGAGGACCTTGGCCTCACTTTGTCTCGGGTACTTTTCATCTAGTCTTGAATGCCTTGTTTTTCCTCCTTTTGTAATTTTACTAGTAAGTTGAATCCAATTTCTATTAAATGATTTTTTGTACATAACAATTAGCAGACTATATAAAGATTATTATTAGTTTAAAATTGAACTATTGTCTTTTATAGTATTTGAGGTTTTAAGCCCTTTTACTACGTCATCAAAAGAGATCTCAGTGCAGGTTGGAATTCAGGAGATAAGGCCCCAAAAATTGGTCCATAACCTTGATGTCTAACCTGGCTTTACCACTAGGTTAGGATTGAACTATATAAACTTAGTTAATTCTATTTCTGAATTCAATTGTGTTCCTTCTTTGATCTATTTTTTGCAATCACAGTCTGAACTGTCAAAACTATGATAGGGTACAGTCAGTTTTTGATTCCTTATTCCCAATCATTTTGTAAAGTTGTGTGGGCCCTCATGACAAGCAAGGGTTGTCAGTGAACTTACCATGTTTCTCCAACATACGGATGAAGTTTTTGTATTGTTTGAATCTTCTGATTAGGAAGGTTATCTATCTAAAGCTGTCAAGACTATGACAGTCAATGTTTGACATATTTACTTTGTCAAAAGTTGTCCGTTGTTTATAAGCCATTTAAGGCACACTTTACATTGACACCTTATGTATGAATCATGTCCTAAGACATGCTAAAGGAAGATCAAGGTCTGTGAATTCCTTTCCCCATATTACATCATAGAAGTCTGATTTTTGTTGACAGTTTGCAATGATGTTCTTTAGTTTAAGATCCCATATGTCAAGGATACTAAATGTTGTCAGGGTGTAAGGTGGTTTCTTTCATTTAGTTTGGGCTTGGAGAGGTGTCTATTCTATGTTATACATAAGGTGTGTCCATTCCATACTGTGCTCAGATGGTGAATGGGCAATTTGATTGTCCATTGGTCAGAAAGACAAGCATTGATCAGATAATAAGGAGAAGTTCTTTGAATAGATGGAAGTTGTTTCAAAACAAATACTTTTTGTTTTATTATATGTCAATCCACCTAAAATGTTTGGAGATTGTTCTTGAGGTGTCTTGGAGTTTTGGTCCGATTTTGATCAGCTAGTGAAAGTCTATAAATCCTATTAGTTAATGATGAGTGGTGATCAGTTATGAGTTATTGGAGGAGTTTTATTTTTTTCTCTAAAGAGTTTGGAAGTGTAAGGTTGATTATGAACCTTTAAGCCAAGATGAATAGATGTTGTCAAATTTAAGAGAGATTTTAGTCAACTCTGATCACAACTAACTTTGAAAACATGTCTTAATGGAATGAAATATTTACCATCATATTAATCAAAGGAAATGAAAATATTGAACAAGACACTGCTCTGCCTTCAAACCTTTAAAAGGGGTCTGTCAAACCACTATAAAATTGTACCAAACTAAAATAGTACTTGGACCCAATGCGAACCAGACTCGGATCCAACCAATATACCTTGTGAACCGGGTAACATAGTTTCAGACCAATTGTCGCAGAATTGCCTGTTTAACATGGACATAAAGAATAAAACGAGCAACCCATATTTTAAAATGAAGCATTGCCAGATACCAATATGCTTGTGAGTATAGGATACAAAAAACCAAGGGAAAGGTCTCAGTACATCAAAAAAGAAACAGTAGAGGCACAAACATTTATACCAATGGTGCCATGTTATTATAAAAATGAATGGGGGCATTTTGATGGATGCTCAACCTTTTATTTCAACAAAGTACTCCATTATGCTAATGCTTCAGACTTTGAGATAGAAAGACAGCAATTGCCAAAATGTGAGTACAATGGGTGGACCAGTAAAACTTTTTTAGATGAAATGAGAGGAGGATAATGCCATTGTTTATATATGTGCAGAAGTAACTAAACAATCATGAGATATTTGACACATAATTTTTGTAGTCCATAGGTTGCTACCATTTAATTACTTGCCAAAGAAAGTATGTGACAATCTGGTAAAGTTCTCTCTAAGTCCAAATTGACATGGATCAGGGCATGGTTCAACATCCCAGGATTGCATGTGGTTTTTGATGAGGAAATATTACTCACCTATCGTAAAACCAATTTTATTAAGTGAGGATTTTTGGCCAAAATTTAATTGGGAGTAAAGTTAGCTAGAGACCCAAATGGGGATTATGCTGGGGAGATCCTATTTTGGCTTAAAAGAAGGGAACCGATATTTCATGATCATCCCTGTCTTCTTAAGAAATTAGACTTGGAATACAAGATCATTATCTTGTTTAAGTAGAGAAGACAGCTTGAGGGTTTCCAAATTTTCCATACCCAGAATATATATATATTTTTTTGAAATCTCCAAAAATCTCTGAATTACCAAGAAAACAATAGCAAGAAAATCCTTACAAATTCGTGAATACAGCAATGGGCCCAGGAAATTGTCCATTGATAGCAATCACATACTATTTAACTCCAAGAGGAGCAGCTTCAATGTAGGACACATTCCAACTTATATACTGTACTGGATCTGTAGACAATGATGGCTGCAACACGAGCAAAATGCCTGCCACAAGCAGCAGCAGTCTCCTGCATGCCTCCATCTATATCTCCTCTCGGAAGCCCACCACCCCAAAACTGCAAAACCAACTCTGAAGCAGCTAGCTCCGTGGATTTGAACCCGCGACGAGCCAATGAAACAAAACAACCCAAATAGATAATTACCACACTACATTTCAATAGTGAAAACAGCGATTTCAATCTGTGAAAAGCTAACTTCTAGCTGAAAATGAGCTCCCAACGAGAAAAAAATAGCTTTATTTGGATAGATACCTGCCTTCAATTGCATGCCCCCATTTTTCCTTTTTTTTAATTCTTCTCCATTCCTGCTGAGTTGTTCCTGGTCTCACAAACTGACATTAACCCCGCAGTCACATGGACCCCCCTCGGGAGCCCTGCATTTTCCCTCTATACCCAAAATATTTTTATTTTAGGGCTAGGAAATGATTCCATAAATCTGTAAGGAAATTTTTTGTGAGGTTATCCATTAAGATAAAATCCGTTGTCCTTTTTGGCAAGGAAGGTGAGTTTGATGACTCTTCTCTTGCCATGACTTTGCACAATGCTCATGAGCTGTTCTCCACAGATTTACAGTGCCACTTTCTATACAACATTGCTAAAAATTTTATGGGGCGGATAAGGTGAAGGTTCTTTTAAGGTGGCCAATGTAATTTCTATTTTTGGCTCTTGAGATGGGTTCAGCCACAGATGAACTACTCAGACTCAGCAAAAACTTGCCAAGTCCAAAAAACACATCTTGGCTAAAACTCGACAAATTAAAAAATTGCTTAAGTTTAATTTGAAACAAATTATTTTTGCAAAATTCAATGCGAAGATGCATCTAATGAGTCCATAAATGAGTACATTAAAGAAGCAAGTTAGTCTAGTTATATTTTATTTATTTGAATACAAATTGGCTACAAAATAGTATCCTATCTTCTATGATTGAATTCATATGTGGAATGCCTATAAATAAGGACAAGAACTCTCTCCCATATTATCATATCATCTATGATAGAATTCATATGTTATTACTTGATTATTGGAGGTCACCCCTCGAAATGGTCTGCTATATTTCTTATTTTTGCATTTATTTCCAAGACATATCATAACACTACACCTAGATATGACTTTAGTTCATGAAGGATTTGAGGAGGAGATTGTTCTTGGAGAGAGTCATTGTTGGTATATCTTGGTGGAGCAATTTCATTCCTGACCCTTGGTCTACTTGGTAAATAATTATCTGATTGGTATTACTCACATTGTTTTTAGATACATTATGTTTTATTTTTTGTTTCCTTATGGATATAGAGCTTGAACTATGCTTGTTAGTATTGGGGGGTTCACTAGAGGAATGTTTGGCATGCTTATCTTCTTGTACATACGCGTTGATTCTGATGTTATTTTGTGGATTTTGGGAGATATTATTTGGCTAATTTCTTAGTTTTGGGAATGGATTTCAGTTAAATCTTCTTTGGTTTTAAAGGCTTACATTTTGGTTCGTCTATTGATTCACATTATATGTTTCATCTTGACAAATTGAATGGTTGGATGTGGCTAAGCCGTTTCAATTGGGATTGTGAAGGGTTAACTTGGGATAGCATAGCAGTTTGAGGTGTTGAGAGGATGTGTTACATGATATGATTTGCAAGTTTTATCTCTTTGTCCTATGGCTATTTTGTGGAGTTTAATGTTCACACTGTTTGGTTTTGGTGAACTTGAGATTTATGGTGACTTGTTGTGAGAGAGTCTAAAGTTTTGTTTTGTTATCTTGATGGTACGTTTGTTTATTTTTTCGTATGGTGGATTCTAAATACTTATTTTCATATTAATGTAGCTTGGGGTTATGTAAAACTGTTATTATTGCACCCTGAAATACAGGGAAATAGATTGAAGCCTGAAATGGTCTATTAGATTGGAGTTCTTTTGACAGTGCCTAAGGTCTTGACAACTTGATTTCAGCCTGTAATTGGAACTTACGATATATTTTGGCAACATAAGGTTGTGACCTAATTTTGATGGCCCTAAGAAAACACAAGGGAATGGTGTTTTTCTAGGGCCACATCCGTTTGAAAAGGGCTTCAAAACTGCAACATAAGAAAACCAAAAAAATAATAAATACTGATTTTTTAAAATTTGAATATTCTTAGAATTTTACCTAGAATTACCACTTGGATGACCTATGCTTCTTACTGAAAGAAATAATTGATGGGCGTTAAGTTTTAGGATTGATTGTGACAGTCTTCAATACCTGGTCCAGCCCTTAAAATAAATCCTTGAGTATTTGAAACTTTGAACAATAAAAGTGGGAAAAAAATTGAAACAATTTGAAGGGAAAAAAATCACCATGAATGTAAAAGAAACTAGTTTTAAAATGAAAACCATTCAGGATTGATGGTGAATCTACATATCCTAACTCTAGGTGTCCAGCTTTAGATACACATCCCTATCATAAGAGAATGCATAAGGTATGTATACTGGGCAGAACAAACATCATTTCTTGATGACAAAAGAAAAAGAATGAATTAAAAGAGAAAATCGTTTCCATTCGCTGATACCTACATGATTACTCAAATTTGAAGGAGCATGAATATCAGCATTTGATTTTTAACTGGACAATCTCACTCCTGTGATCCACCATTTCAATTTGAATTTAAATAGTCATTGTCATTGTAATTGCAAATGACATTTCCTATTGGCTAGACCCAAACACTTAAAGACAGTTTTAGCTGGAAAAATCAAAGATAAATTCCATCTCTCGATCACACAGGCAATGAGATATAAATGCCTGAATATGTAGATTCAAGTTCCAATAACATGCTAACTGATTAACTGATGCTAACTCCTTAGCAGGAACTGGTCTAAATATTACTTTATTTACATGATATCCTAACCAAACCAACTTGTGTCTATGAGATATTGTTAGATGGTTTTCAGTGAGAAACATCCTCTTGTCTATACTCGGAAATATTTACAATTTACATTTTTCCATGGATAAATTATAAAAAGAGACTTGATGGAATACCATGCCTTATATAGATACAAGTATCAAAATAGATAATGGGAAAATAGCCCAACAAGACAAATCGCTAGGATTACCAGTGAGAACCAAAAAGAATTAAACACAGAGAAAAAAGAGTAAACACACAACTTATATTTATTGGGGCCCAAGGTCAGAGTTATACATCTTCACAAACCTCCCAAAACAAACTTGAATATAGAGCTGAACCAAACAGGTTCACTTGTCTGACACTGATCTTTAGGAAGCTACCAGAGAGGTTGGAAATATTGAACCACTTCACACTGACTGAGAATTGAGATGTATGTTTTAGTTTCTGTAACAAGGGTTATTCCACTTGAACCTGACTGGGGACTGCAGCAACAGTTAAAACCAATGGAACCGGAAGAGAAGATTTATAAAATTCCCAAAGAGAAACTATTCTTCTGAAGCAACCACTTGTAATTTCAGACAAATTTAGATTTAACTAATTCCTGCTATCAAAAAACATAGATGGAGGGAAATTAAGTATTACAAGTTCATCCTAAAGCCAACACAAATACTTTGCCTCTTAAAACTGATAGAGAGAGAACTCAATGCATGATGAATTGAAGTTCCCAAATTATGAAAAACCAACTTATTAGAAGAAATAGATCACATTGACAACCGATATTTTTCTACAGAGAAGCAGAGACTGAACTATATTTAGTATACTCATTCATCATTGTAATTGTAATGACTAAGACTATTTCAAGGTTAGGAGTCAAGGGAGCAAGTCCTTGTATAGGTTGCTTTGTAAATGGGTGAAAATTAGGCCTATTTGGTTGCTGCAAAGGTAGTGAATCTAGTAGTTGGTCCAAAGTAACATACCCTGGGTTTGGGATATGTTTAGTAGCATTTTAAAGGGTGTCTAGAACTATCAAGGGTTTCCCTAGTTGTTTGGAAAGTTTGTGAGTTAAAGGCAAATTACTGACTGGACAAGGCTACAAGGAGATTATGCTCTTGGAGTGAGTTGCATTGCAAATCTCTCAACCAGAATTGGAGGGCTAGTGTAACATGGTACATTGGCCATTTTATGATGTTCTAAGGTGCTAGAACAAAGGTGGAAGCTTTTCTTGAAGATTGGACAAGTTGGAGGCTCTAGGTGCATGACAATGGTCTAGAAAGTGAATTTTTGGATTAAGGATTGGATTAGTCTAAAGCTGGGTACTTAGTCCAGTTACAGTCATTAGGAAGAGTTCTATGGTACTTAGTCCAGTTATAGTCATTAGGAAGAGGTTCAATCTCTGAATTTTTCTCCTTTATTCATGAAATTGCATGGAGGTTGCTACTCTATTTTTTTGCCATTTTATTGCCCCTTGGATCAAGAAATTTACATTTTCTTTCATGTATAGAATGTGCTTCTCACTGTGATGGAACCTACAATTCTTCCTCTTTACATGACAATATTCACAAACTTTGCTTCATAACAGTCTTTGACATACTTTGTTTTGGATGATTCTCATAACCGTTTACTATCATAACCCTTGAACTATAGATGGAAAAACTTGAAATCATGTTTAATGGAAAGTACTAGTATACATGGTATGATTATTCTTTAAAGGGTACTAGCTCAATGGAAGAGCACCTACTTTACAAGTAGGAGGATGGTGGTTCGATTCCATCGTGCACTAATATAACTAAATATATGACTAAATAAATGATTAAATAAACGACTAAATATATGACTAAATATATGACTAAATAAATGATCAAATCAATGACCAAATAAACGACCAAATAGATGACCAAATTAATGACCAAATCAACGACCAAATAAACAACCAAATAAATGACTAAATCAATGACCAAATAAATGACTAAATAAACGACCAAATCAATGACTAAAATAGTTTAGTCATAAATTTGGTCATGAGATAAATGACCGGCAATAAACTACTACTGGTCACTTGACCAAAATTAGTCATTTATCTACAATTTTTAGTAGTTTATTTAGTCATATATTGTTGTTTTTGTACTAATGCACCTTAAAACCAAGTTTCAAAGCCCAGGAGGGTTTTTCACACTCTCAACTTTTTTACAGAGTTCTTTCTTTGAGATTTTCAAAGTTTTGAACTCCGAAATCTCCACAATTCTCCCAAACTTGGCTGATCTAAATTTCATCTTAGCACCCTCATCATTTCAAACACCGAAAAACTCTCATAACTTTTTCACTCCGAAACAACGAAGAGACTCAACACCAACCTAATACAGCCAACTTCTTTTGGATTTTCAAACCTTCGACGTCTAACCTTTGGACCTTCCTTGTCGGTGCTTCACTATTTCAAAGTTTTGGCATTATCAACTGATCACACATCTCTAAAATGTCAAAGCTCCAAACTATCGAAGAAACTTGTTACAACATTTGTGCCCTTTTTGTTATTTTGGCTTGTTAGAGGGCGATGGTTCTTTCGGAGTCCAAACCTCTGAAACCCCAAAATTTGATTTCTAAGCCTTTTGAGTTCCTTAGACTTATGGTTTTTGGTTTTTTCATGGTTTTGTGTCATTTATTGCTCAAAATTAGATGATTTCCTCTTATAAGTGTTACTGATTCATGTCTATTTCTTTCCATAATATCAGAGAATATGACCTCCCCATCCATGAAGTTTCAATCTAAGGGATACCATGCTTTGTCTAAGGTGGAAAATCTCCATAGTGAGACAATAGATACAAACATTGGAAATGTGAAGTGGAATGAGTTCCTGGTGAAGAGCACCCAACCAACAAGTAGATCGAAGGATTGCACTTCATTAGTTTACTCCAGCTTGGTAAATGCAGTGGCACATCCTGTGTTAATTCTCTCTTTTGATTTGATCGTCACCATGGCATAGCACTATGTACCAGATGAGAGACTGGTAAAAAACACTATGGGAGAAGTAGTCATGGACTTAAGGTCAAATAACATCGAAGACGTCTTCCATTTTCCCAAAGGGTAGATAGGTTTTATGCTTTCTCCATAGATAAGGGCATGTGTTTATTCAACTCTTACACTCAATTGTCATATGAGATTTTTAACAAAGAGTATCTAATGCAATCTCTCCCTAAGAACAAGCTAGAGAAAATAGACATTAGGAGGGACCTACCTAAAAGAAGACATCCAGGTTTTCATCACAATGATAAGTAGAGTGTATGGTCTACAAAAGTCCATCCAGCTTGAGCCTTGGATGGTTCTGTTGATTGAAAATATTAAAGGGAGAAAAGAAAGGTTCTACTGGCCCACTATCCTTAGTGACTATTTGGATAGGCAGCTCACTTCAGTGAAGAATGACCCACATTTCTACATGACTTCATATATCGTGTACTTTATTTTTTCCAGGGTATTGTATCCAGGACTTGTTAGAGTTGAGGCCATGGGTTAGCCCAATGCTTTTTCATTAACTATATACCCCTAGCTCGTAAGAAAGGAGCACCTTGGGAAAGACAAGTCTGAATATAGAATCGTCAATGATGTGTTTGTCTTTACGATCATCCGTGCCATAGAGGATAATTATGCCAAAAGACTATCAAAGGAAGTTGCAGCAAAGGTGAAAGCCCTAGGGGCTTATTATATTCAGTTTAAAAATTCCACTTACATAAGGGTGGTCGAGAGTACTTTGACCCTGAAGAACTTACCGAGGTACCCATCAGAAAGGATTATCCTATTGGAAATGGCAAGACATCTCTCTGATGCAAATGAGAATATAAAGCACAAGAAGAAACACTAATGAGATTTCCACATTTTAATTGGTCCCCACTCCCTTTAGGACATGAAGGTCTACAAGTCATTGGTGTATGAATGGGATGAGTGTCCTCTATAGCATTTTAACTTTATAAGGACCAGATCTGACCCCATAAGCACTTATAGTTTCATTATGGGAAGACATTACATTCATGAGCCTCATTTTGAGGAACATTGGATGAATTATATAGATGACTATGAGGTCAGGATCCGTGTTTATTTTTTAATGACTCTAGAGATGGCACAAGATTCCCTACTCCTTTTCATTCCACTAAAAGTGTGCAATGCATATACTAAGGACATCCTGGACCCATTGTATAACTAAGATAAAATCTATACAAGGGCCATTTTGAATGCCGAAGTAGACAGAGGAAAATGATGACATAAACATCAAAGCTCAACATGTGATAAGGATAACAAAGGCTTGGATCACTAGACCTTTCAAAATGGATCTAGTGTCGATGAAGCACCAGCTTGCCCCACTTACAAGGAGAAGAAGAAGAAGAAGAAGAAGAAGAAGAAGAAGAAGAAGAAGAAGAAGAAGAAGAAGGAGGAGAAGGGAGAAAAGGTACATATGCCTCAATTCAAGGGAGTTTATCCATAGAGGCCAGAGACAGTATAAAGACATAGGCATCCAATATCATATGGGTCCAATCCTAAGGCCAAGCCAGTAAGTACCCAGATGACCGAGAGTATTTCTCTACCTAATGCTCAGTCTCCTGGTAGTCAAGAGAAAGTCGTTGTACCAAAGAGGTCACCAAGAGTGAAGATTACAAGACCCAAGGCTACTTGTTTAGAGAAAGGAAAATTATACAAAAGAAAGAGGTCATCTACATCCCCACACTTGGATACCGTGCTGGAAGAGGAAGATGCAAAGGAAGAAGATGATGATGTTCTTCTAGCTCGAAGGACTTGATTGGGAGCCTTATTGAAGAAGAGAAACTTCCAGAAAGAGGAGGTTCAAATTGATATTGATACAGAGACTCAAGAGGAAGAGATAAATCCATGAGATGCTTTGGGAGATGATGAGCTCTATGTATTCAATTTTGAGGGTCTCTATGGGTTTAAAGATAAAATATTAGAACAACAAATGCATGTTGCGGGACCTTCTCTTAAAGAACAACTACCTTTTACATTTTCTCCCCCTCCAACTCAATTCACTGCTTCAACTCCAGAAAAGACTAGAGACAAGTCAACAATGAAGGGTGAATCGACTCAGTAAGAACCTCAGGGCACAATAGAAGAGCCAATGGAGGTAGATAGAGAATTACCACAAAGTGAGTTGATGGCTCCACTTCCACCTCAAGTTTCAACAACTCCACTTCCACCTCAAGTTCCAATAGCTCTACTTCCACCGCAAGTTCCAATAGCTCCACTTCTAATACCTCAAGTTCAACCTCCACTCCAGACTCCACCTATTCAAATCCCTCTTCCAAACCCTCCTCCAGTACATATTCCCACACCTCTACCATCTTTCCCTTAACCCACTCCTCCTCCTCTTTCTCCAACTCCACCTCCATTTCTGACTCTCATTCCTTCTCAACCAGTACCCCAAATGCCTATTCCTCCACCACCTATTCCTACTCCACCTAATTTCCCCACTCCTCCACCATTTCATTTCATACCTTGTTTTGAGGCAACCCAGCAAGGGACACAGTAGAAAGAAAAGGAGACTGCAAAAGAAGAGAGTGTTCCTCCTCGGGAGAGTGAATTCAATGAGCAATCGAGAGGACAGGAAGAAGAGGAGGTAAGGGAAGAAGAAAGAGAAGAGGTAAGAGAAGAGGCACCAGAAGAAAAAGAGGATGAGAAATAACAAGAATGGGTGACCTCATTTTTTATAGCACCATATGAGCCAATAACTACCTTCACCAAACCTACCTAGTTCACCAAAGAAATATAACCAAGGGTAAGGGTATATATGGATGAAGAGGATACTGATATGGAAGTTCTAGGCCAAGATTTCCACCAAGGAGAATTAAGTTCTCGAGAAAGGATGATTTCATATATTACTCAAGATCATAGGAGAAGGTGGAAAGTGCAAGTGGTGGTGCCAACAATTGACACCAGTATGGCAGAAATAACTCCTGAATACTATGTCTTCGAAGAAGTAGATATAGGTGAACCTACGAGGGAAGGGGGTAAGACACTGGCTACCTTGGGATTGAAGCGCAGTCTAGTCTTTATGGATAAGGATGAGGAGAAGATTTAATTTTGATGGAGCATAATGAGGCAATGAAAAGATTCGCTCTTAAAATGATAGGTCCCATTGACCTTAGCAACCCAGAGGCCTCATTATAGGTTGTTTTGGAAAAGAGGGCTGCTCCTGAAATGTCAGCATATATACCACATTCCTTCATTCATGATTTCTCATATTAGAAGGTTGACTTTGAGGAGTTCGCAAGGGCTTCCTTAAGGACAATTTTGAGAGCTTTTAGAGGAATTCTTTGAGAGATCACCAAATTAATGGATATGATTTTTGTCGAGGAAGGATTAGAGGTGCAGAGAGAGCAGTGGAAGGAAGGTCTTGGTTGACCTTAAGATAATAAGGAAGCAACTCTTCAAAAATTTTGTAAATATTTATGAAGGTTCTGAGTTAGATAATTTTGAGGTATGGATCAAGGATATAGCTGAAACCTTGACTATCTATCAAAAATGCTAAAGTAGGATTAATAAAAAGAGAGATGAAGGGATGATTTGGGTAGAAGAGTTGCAAAATTTCTTCGAAGGTCTAGACCTAGATTTTTATGATGATAATGATAGAAAAACTATGTATCCTATAAAATACATCATACATTAATTTATGGAAATTTTGAGCAATGTAAGAACAAAGGATGACCTCTAATAGATGTTCTATCAAAAGGAGGATATGTAGAGAATGTTGGCCCAAGAAGAGGAGATACAATATTTTCCTACTGAATTAGCCGTCTTCTGAGAGAAGCAACAAGAATGCCTTGAAAGTTCCAGATGGTGTATTTTGAAGAAGTCGAGAAGATAGTAGAAAGACTCTAAAAGATGCATCTATAAATCCTTCCTATCGGTTAAGTGTTTAGTTTTGGACTTAGCCAATTTTTGCATGGAGAATTTTTAATACTTAGTCAAATTTTCAGTTCAATATTTTTGGCCTTTCAGCCTCTGAAAGTCCAAAAAATTTCATGCCATAGAGTTTTCACTTGGTCATTTTTTCAAGAGTTATTTTTCAGAGTAGAGGTTGGGGTCCAAAATTTCTAGGTCATTTCCATCAATAACTTTCAGTCTTCTACAGTGGATTTCTAGTCTGATTGACCACATGTTTTGGGTTGTTTTTGCATGCTTTGAAGATATCTTTCAGTTATAATATCGAAGAGGAGCCATGATGATGATTTATGGGAAGAACTCCAAGTTTTGAAGAAAGATTATGAAGAAAATGGTGGAACTCCAGAGAAGATTTTAATTTTTTTTAATGCATCTTAGGCTTTAAAATTGTAATGCACATGGATTAAATATGTGTTGGATAGTTTAGGGTAGCTTTAAGAATAGTTTCCTTTCAGTTAGCTTTAGTTTAAAATTATTTCAAAGTTGCATGTGTAGTTGAAACCCTAGCTATGAATTTCTTGTTTTCCCTAAAGGCTGAAGACCTAAAAATTGTAAATCAACAATGTTTAATTATGGTCGGTTATTATTGCAATACAATATATACAATTGGTGCTTCAATTGTAGTGTAAGAATTTTCTGCTATCTTTGTGATGTTTATGAATATGTGTTTTCTCATTCTTTTTCTTCAAAGAGCCAGTTGATTGTATGGTGATTTTGATATACAAATTTATTAGTCTTGTATTTATCATTGATGCATTGTCTTGTTATGATGAATTATTACAAATATTGTTCTTTGGTGCTTCAAGATAAATTTGTCTCGTTTGTGCGCACGTTCGTAGTGGCTTTGTAGTTTGATGAATTTTGATATATCTTACATCTTCATTTATTTCCATTGATGATAACATTTGCAAAATTGGGGTTGTGAGTTATTCAAATCTTTGTTTTGTGGGTTTTCTTCATCTTCATCTTTATGTCCATTAGGTTTTAATTTCTTCCATTCAATTCTCGTTACCTTTATCTTTACTTTTTCTATAAAACTCAATCATAATAGATTAGATTAAATTTACATGTTTTGGAAGTTGCTTTCATTTAAAGATTATAAAAATACAAAAAAAGAAGGATCATTCATTTTAATATTATTTTTGTACCCTCTCCAAGATCAAACGAGCAAAAGCCTCCTCATGAACAGTTTCACATTTATCTTCGATAGAGCTATCTAGACGGTTGAGACCCAACCCAAAAGGAATGTTGAGATTGATTCCATCATTCTTCCAAGAGGGAAATTTTTTCATCAAAATTCCTAGCCCTTGTCTCGTGTAAAAACGACACTCAACACCTACCCTTAATAAATTTGAAAAAGAGCATTAAATGCACAAAATGGAAAGTAAAAGATGAAGCACAAAACAAAGGGTTTAAGGAGTCACAAGTGGACCCTCATTGGTGGGTCTTCGGTAGGCTAGGACATTTTCTCCAAGATTTATCATCTCCATCTTTGCATCCATCTTGCTCTCACTCACTCAATTTTTACTATTGATTGAGGTGAAAATGACACTTTGTATGACCCTCTAGGTCTATTTATAGGCTCCCTTGGGATTTTTTTCATCCTAGACCTTGTTTTCTATCTTGTTTCTCCCATATTCTAGACATGTCATGCAAATTATATCTTTATTCCCTCTTATCCTCTCCTCATCTTCCTTTTATCAAGAAAATTACCCAAAAAATCAATTTTTTGCTATTTTCTGAAGGGTCCCACACTCTCTCACTATTTTCACTTTGGCACGACTACTCTTAGGTACCCAATTCTCTCTTGGGAATATTTTTTTCCTTTTCTTTGACATGATGTCATTTCAACACCACATCAAAGAGGGACAAAATGTAGATGCCTAAAATCATCATTGCACACTTATATTAATTAAATTAAACTTAATTAATATTCCCCTTAGCATTATAGTTGATTTTAAATTAATTAATTATATTATTTATATTCAACTATCTATTTAATTAAATAGGTTCATTTCCTTTAGTATTTAAATTTAATTTAAATACCTCCCCTAATGTATTAAATTTTGTTTAATACATTCCCACAATAAAATCCATTTTTGAATAAATGTCAATTTATTTAAATCCCTCCACATATTAATATTAATCAAAATCTACTTTAAATTAATCTAAATCCTACCTAAAACCTAGTCTACACCCATCACCTCACTTTATAAACCTATTCCTATTGCTAATCACCCACTAATCACACTTAAAAATTGATTCCTAACCTCATTAGTGCTAATGAGTTTCTCACACGTGTGAGAAACTCATCCCAAGTAAGTCAAAAAACTTCCTTAAATTCTCCAACTTCCTCCTTACATATTTGTCCCCGACACATTTCCCCAAAGTTTCTCACACATGTGTGAGAAAAACTTAAGCCTTTCAACCTTAGAGGCTTGAGTTGACTTTTTCATGGCATTTCTTTTTTTCACTTTTTTCTCCTATGTGGATCCTATATGGATGCCACATAGATTCCACCTCATCCAAGCCTCCATGTTGTTACATAAACTCTATAAATAGGAGCCTTGCTAGGGGAAATGATCATCCATTGTTTTATGCATTATTATCATGCTGGTATTTCTCTATGATTTCGTAAGTACTTTCATGTTTTTGCAATCTTAGTTTCATTTTTGAATCTATAATTTACATGCTAGGATAATGGAAATCGATCTTAGTTTTTTTAATCTTGCATAGCATTGTAGTTTCACTTGCATGCTCTTATCATTTTGTGAAATCTTGAGACTAGTCCTTCATACTAGCTCTTGATTTATTCATCACTCCATTATCTTTCATTTTAGGATCATCCACCTCAAGAAAGCAATCTAGTTATATTTATATTGTGTTTGGAGATCACACCCACAATAATCTCTAAGATAAAATCAACAAGGCATTGGGCGCCTTTGTTTGGCTCATCAAAGGTTGTGGAAGGAACTCTTATGTTTATTGTTTAAGTTTCAATAACATTTTTTAGATTGTTATCTAAATGATTATCCACTAAATTTTGTATGCTCTAGTTTTTTTCCACACAAGTAGGTTTTAACTACATACAACCACGCCCCTAATCTTACTCTAACCATGACACTAATACTAACCCTAACATTCTTCTAAGCTTGGATTAATCTAAATCTAGTTTAAATTAATCTACTTCCCTACCTAAAACCTAGTCTATACCCATCACCTCACTTTCTAAACCTACTCCTATTTCTAAAAAGTGTTTCCTAACCTCATTAGTGCTAATGATTTTTTCACACGTGTGAGAAACTCATCCCAAGAAAGTCACAAAACTTTCTTAAATTATCCAACTCCCTCCTTACACATTTTTCCCCAATACATTTCCCAAAAGTTTCTCACACATGTGTGAGAAAACCTTAAGCCTTTCAACCTTAAAGGCTTGAGTTGACTTTTGCATGGCATGTCCTTTTTCCCTTATGTCTCCTACGTGGCTCCTATGTGGATGCCACATAGGTGTTACCTCATCCAAGCCTCCATGTTGTTACATAAACTCTATAAATAGGATCCTTGCCAAGAGAAAATCATCCATTTATTTATGCATTCTTATCATGCTAGTATTTCTCTATGTTTTCATGAGTATTTGTATTTTTTTGTAGTCTTAGATTCATTTGTGAATCTATAATTTGCATTCTAGGATAATTGAAGTCAATCTTAGTTTGTTTAATCTTGCATAGAATTGTAGTTTCACTTGCATGCTGTTATCATTTTTTGAAATCTTGAGACTAGTCCTTCATACTAGCTCTTGATTTCTTCATCACTCCATTATCTTTCATTTTAGGATCATCCACCTCAAGAAATAAATCTAGTGTTATTTCCATTGTGTTTGGAGATCACACCCACAATAATCTCTAAGAGAAAATCAACAAAGCATTGGGTGACTTTAACTGGCTCACTGGAGGTTGCGGAAGGAACTCTTATGTTTATTTTTTAAGTTTCAATAACATTTTTTAGATTGTTAGAATGATTATCCACTAAATTTTGCATTTTTTAGCTTGTTCCAGACAGGTAGGTTTTAACTACATACAAACACACCCTTAATCTTTCTCTAACTTTGATTGTAATACTAACCCTAACCCTAATCCTAATCCCTTACCCCAACTATAATCCTAAATATAACAATAGATATGATACTAATCCAAACTCTAAATCCTACATCCTAACCCTAACCAAGACCTTAATCTTACCATAATCTTGACTGTAACTCTAAGGTCCTAACTCTATATATATCCTTAACCTTTAACATTATACTATTGGACTAACTATAAATTGTACACCCGAATACTAACCCTAATCATACCATTAAACCTAATCATCATGCTAACCTCAACCATAATTCTAACCCTAATACTAATCCTAACTCTAAACCCTACATCCCATCTCTAACCATGACCCTAATATTAATCTAACCCTGATCCTAATACTAACTCTATCCCTAACCCTATATGTAACACTAACTATGATACTAATCCTATCTCTAAACTCTACATTGTAACCCTAATCACGACCCTTATCTTACTAACCCTAAACCTAATACTAACCCTAACCCCTTACCCCAATCATAACCCTAAATGTAACACTAACTATAATATCAATCCTAACTATAAACACTACATCCTAACCCTAACCATGACCTTAATCTTACTCAAACCCTAACCCTAATACTAACCCTAATCCTAACCCTAACCCTAACCCTAACTATAAATGTAACAATAATTTTGATACTCATCCTAACTCTAAACCATACATTGTAACCCTAACCATGACCCTAATCTTACTAAGCCCAACCCTAATACTAACTCTAACCCTAACCCCTTACCCTAATTGTAATCCTAAATATAACACTAATTATGATACTAATCCTAACTCTAAACCCTACATCCTAATCCTAATCATAACCCTCACCCTAATTAGACCATTGACCCAAATCAGAATGATAACCTTAAACCTAATTCTAACCATAATACTAACCCTAACCCCTACACTAACCCTCATTAGACCATTGACCCTAATACTAACCCTAACCCTAATTATACCCTTAAGGTAATAATAATGTTAAATTATCATTACCTTAACTGTAATACTATCGTTAACCCCTAACCCTAAACCTAATACTAATTCTAATGAGACCATTGACTCTAATCATAATACTAACCTTAACCCTAACCCTAATCCTAGTTAGAGCATTGGTGCTAATCATAATGCTAATCTTAACACTAATTCTAACCCTTATGCTAACCCTAACACTAACCCTAACCCTGATATAATTATATATTAAAATTCATATAATGTCTTCCAAGTTTCACCGCAACTACTACTAGCTTAAATACATATTTTATATAAAATAATCCAAGAGATATCCTTCTTGAGGTGCCTATTTTCATAAAATTGCAAGGTGTAATAGGTTCCTCGAGAAGGATATCTCTCAATGCATTTTATATCCTATGGCATTTGAGAGATATGGAAGTGAATGGTGAAAGAATCATCTCAATATCCTATGGCATTTGAGAGGTATGGAAGTTTTATATTGTACAAAATTGCTCCAATGAAGCTTCAAATATAATTTTGAGGGCCTTAGAAGTTTTGGACAAAATAGAAGGTTGAATAAATTGGCATAAGTCCAATTTGTAAGTAGTAGTCTCTTCATGAGGTTTCCAACAATGTATAATGATTGAAGCTCTTATGATTGGATTAAAATTTACGTCTCCCAAAAAAATTACTAATGGGAATCCAAATTCTTAATTTCTAATAAAATATCTTCTTGATTGAGAAAATGGAAAGGTGTCCTAGCTCTCAAATCAAGGCTCCATATCATTTTGAGGCAATTATGCATTCTACATAAAGAGGGAGAATAAGAGTTAATAGGGGTGACCAGTAGCACAGATTTTGGTTCTAGCTTGTCAAATTTTACAATGAAAAATCCCATATAGGCCGTGGCATGTTATTTTCTAAATATTGTAATTTTATTTCATTGAGATAATAGAAAGAAAGTGTTTCTTTCTTGTATTTTCTTTCTTTTTTCTATTTTTGTTTGTGGTTTGGGTTTTTAAGGGGGCTAGTTTTCTTCATATTCAAAAGGCTAAACAATCATGTCTTCCTTAACATATATCTACCAACTTATCAAATTATTTTATCTCATACTTAACATTTCTTTAATTGGATCCACATCCTTTACAAGACAAAGTATAGATCAATCGGTTTATTGGGTCCTTGTAATTCACATCCTACTTCATGTTTATGGCTACTATAAAACTATATTTTCTCACTACTCATATGAGACCACCTTTATGGAGATTTTTCAAGCCCTAACCATTTTTTATACTTGACCCTTTCTTATTCCCATGCAATTGAAGGCACTAAAATCTAATAAAAAAGTAGAATATCAACAACCATATTTCTAGAGGATCAAAATTTGAAGCCAAGACTGACTAGCTCAAGATTAGTGATAAAATTTCCAAGACCCTACACTACCATCATACCTTAAAGATTTTAAAGAAAATATTAAAAATATATATATTATAACATATAAATAAGTATTTGAAAATGCCAAATTCAGACGCTCCTGAGTGAAACACTCCTCTATGATAGGGATTAAGTGTTGTTCGTGACTTAGTCTCTCAATACTACTAAGTCTTATATGATTTAATTATCACCCAAGGTGATCTTGAGAAATTTTTATTTTCAATATTTAATGATAAGGCCCTCAATATGATTATTTTTCTTATGAATTCTACCAATCATTTTGGGAATTGGATAGTTAAGATCTTCATAAATTCTATCTTGAATATCTTTGTTAAAATTCCTTAGAAAATACTATAAACAAATGAAATGTAATTTTTCATACCAAGATTTGGTGACTCTAAGGACATCTACAACTAGAGATCTATCACCTTGCTCTATGTATCCCACAAAATAATTTCCAAATATCTTCTCTTTATTTAAATTTGCATCATAATTACTCAAGTATTTAGCCTAATAAAAATAGATCATTATTGAAATATTATGATCATATTGAGCAGTAATTCATCTTTGATATACTTCAAGATTTAAAAATTTATGCGTATTGCATGTCTATTTAGTAAAACTACTTTGTATTGGTGCGTATATGTGGATTTCCATATATGTCAAACCATCTCCTTCATTTAGATTATTTTATCCATATATTGAGATTTTTGTTTGGCCCTATCTCTCTATAATGCACATTCTATATAAATATTTCACAATCTCTTAGCTAGTGTTGTTTCATAGAATGTAGTTATTTGGAATTTCCTTATCCAATTCGACTACATAGATTATCGATTGTTACTTTAGAAATGATTATTTCCTAACTCTCTTGGAAGAAGAAAATAATATTGTTGGACCCTATAATGCCAAGATTTCTTTTTATAGCCTTAGGTATGATATTTAATGGCACAAAATCAAATGTTACAAACATTCTAGTTTCAAAAAACTACAAATAGATTTTTTTGGCTACGGATAATTTTTTATCACAAATAAACATAAGTAGTCAAATTTAGAAACATCAATATAAAATATTATGGACTATTGAAATTTAGTGGCTTTGATTTAAAAATAAGCCTACCTACCAAGAGTTTAATAGCTTAAACATAGATTGATAATGGGAATTTTAGTTTCCCCTAGCATTCTTTTTGTCTTGTAATCTTCCTTTTCTAATTTCTACCATTTCTATTGTTGGGAATGGTTATTACCAAAATTTAGAATAACTAGATTTCTATATTAATAAGCCCCTTTCCTTGGCAATGAATTTTTTGTTGTATCCCAAAATGTTAGAGCTACTATACATGTCTATTATTCTTCCTATTCAATTACTTTTAAATTTTCCTACCTAAAGCTTGGAAAACTTCTACAATAATTTCTTCAATCCTCTATTGATACTTACAAATTTTTACACCTTGTTTCTTTGGATTAATACTCCCCCCTCATGATTCTTGAGGCCTATATTTGATTTCAATCTAATGCCAAGGATTATAGAATTATATGTCAAAAGGATAATCAAATCCCTTAAATGAGATGAAAATATAAGAGTTTTAAAGTGATAAATTGGCATATCAAGATTAGAAGATTTTGGAAAAAAACCACACCCTTTTTATAATGAATGAACCCATGTTTGCATTCAAGGAACTTTTCTTATTATAAGAATATGGGAATCCTAATATTTTATCAAACCTTTCTTGTATGGGATGGAAATGAATTTCCTCTATCAACAATTAATCCATTTGGTGGTATCCTATTCGTTCTTGGCATAACCAACATATTTTCAAGGCTAAGCCATGGATTCATGCTTTGGGATTCTATAACAAAAGTATCAAGACTCTAAATAAACATATTTTGCAAAACTTCCAATAACTTTCTCTCCTATACTGAGGCCAAATTGAAAAACAAACTCTCTAACCATTATTTGGCGACCTACCAAATAGTATTAAGTTTGTTCCCCTAATTTTCTATGTAAACTAGGATTCCATTATATTAAACCTGAGTGGATGGATTAGCAACGATACCCAAACACACAAGTTCACAACTATGAACCTTATAAGGGTTATGCCTAGCTATCTTTTCATCTTTCAAATGGTGTCAAAAATTGAATTGTATATGGTTTCTCCAATCTTTGTTAGACTTGTTTTGTTTAGTTGACTATTCTTGAGCGTTAGCTAGCTCACTTTTCCTAGTTAATACTATACCAAAGTCTTCCCATTTAGGCCAAATTATCTCATGTGGGAGTTTTCAATCCTTACTAGATCATTTCTTTTCCTTTTTAAGCTTAATAATATTGTAATCAAATTCATGACTTTTTCAATCCTTTCAACCTAAGCATTTCTCATAGCATAATATTTTATTAGGAGGTTGTCTTGGAATTCTTACTAAATCTATCCATACATGACATGATTTTTGTTAGAATAATAAGTTTTTTTTACTTATTAATTAAATCATGTTGATTTAATTACTAAGTCACTTATTATCTCTTTATTAGTTAAGACAAACTTTGGCATATAATAATTAATTACTTTATTAATTATTATAATGAAACCTAGGTTTCTCCACCCTTTTAGGGTTTCAGATCTCCTTTATAAGGATTGGTCTCCTTTGTACTCTTTACATCATTCAGCACAATAATATTTCATTATGATTGCAGAAAATTATGTTTTTGCACATCAAGGATGTCTCCTCTCTCATGGATCAATGTGTTTAGGCCTCCATTGTTGTTTTCTTCTCTCTTTTTGTGACAGGTGTTTGCATGTAGGTGTTCTTGGGAGCTGTGGGTTATTTTCTCATCAACTCTAACATGGTATCAGAACTTCAGATCTATTTGTCCATGTCCTCTACTTGAGAGATTCGATCGTGTTCATTAGATCTGCATTTTTCAGAGGTTTTCTGTTGGATCTAGGGGACCTCTTTTATGGTCACTTTGGGCTCAAATGGACCTCACTATTGTGTTCAAAGTGCTCAAGAATCCCATTTCCATATAAAATTTGTCCAATTTGGACAAAGTTCCATTTTGTGGCAAAAACATTTTGCACAAGGCTCATTCGACCCTAGCATGCATCCTGAGGCAGTCACTATTTTTTGGAGTACTTTGGGCTTAAATGGACCTCACCGTTGACCTCGCAACATCTAGGAACCCCTATTTCCATATAAAAAATTTCCAATTTGCACAAAGTTGAATTTTTTGCAAAAACAATTTATTAGAATAACTGAGAGGGGGGTGAATTAATTAATCACTATCCCAATACAAAATGTATAATCCAGAAACAAATACTTCAATTTTTGCTACTTGATAACTTAAAATACTTTTTTCTGTGAATTTACCGATTACCAGTCTAAAACATATAGTAGTTACCGATCAAATCAAATATGCAACATACAAATACGATATCAAAAAAACATCACAATCAACACATAACCCAAGAGATTTAACATGGAAACCCTATGAAGGGAAAAACCACTTGGGACCGGCAACCCAAAAATATTCACTCTTCTGAAGTGAGGTTGGTGAAGACCCAACCCTGTTAAAGGTTACAAACACACTATTAGGTGTGACCTTTTTAGAGGATTTAAGACTAACTGTTATTGTACAACCAACAGTCACTCTGGGGTTGATAGGATAACAATGTGCATTCTATGAATGATACATAATAAGACTTTCTTAGTCCACTCGGTTAAGAGATTTGAATGTATACAATGGTTAAATATGTAACAATAGGTGATCTGATCTATTACAACTTCAATTGCAGATATATAGATCAATATTCAGCTCATACAAATCTTTCTGATCAATGTAACATTCCTGATTCAATAATATATCAACTTACTGTCCGTCGGTAATTACTCTCTATCACTCGGTAATGCTCTGCAGTAGGGTTCTCCTTAACCTGTATGATTAGAATGCATGAAAACTTGTTCACGTGATGGTTCTACAGTTTCCTTTTCTTCTGGCATCAAACTCACTTATGAAATCTCCAGTCTTTGATATAGACAAGTAAACCATTTTCTTCTGCTCCATTAGATTTTGCCACTTAATCATCTTCATTGATTTTGCCTCTTAAACATACCTCAGCACTTGTGTCAATAACACGTTTGATTCTCATCCTTTAGATCTTTCCTAAATTTTGTTAGTCGTCGATCTGTGTAACAAACTTTATCTGTTACCTCAAAATCATACAATTTCGAGCTCATCAATTCTTATCAGCTAAGCTAATCATTTAATTCTTTTCTCCTACTCAGTTAACAAAGAAATGTGTCGGTGAACACAAGCTCGGTTTACACTGTGCTTGGTATACACTACACTTCGTCAGTGTATACTGAAATGCTTCATCAACCAATAACATTGTCTTATGTCTTTCAGCTCTTTTCCTCATCATAGGTGAATGAAACATAATCAAGTCAATATCATAAGGTCATAGACCCATCAACAAGTTACTCAATATATTCCTTATCCTCATCTGTCATATCCATCTTCCTCATGTAGATATTTATGTTCTTCATCTCTTTCACTCCTTTTCTACAAATGTTTCAGTATAGTAACTTACAAGATAAGTGCTATCAAACTAGTTGACATCAATGACAACATAATACTAATTTAATCATATTACATATCTAATCAATCAACTCGGTGATCTTAAATTATAGATTCTTCAATCAAATTCTAAATCAGTTGTAGTTCATCAATCTCTCCCTTTGGCATTGATGGCAACTCAAGTAATATGAAATATACCATACACATACCAAACATGTATTCTAAAACTCTTTGAACAAATTTTTTACAATGCTCTCCCTAGCTTAATATGTTTAATCACTACGTTACTCAATAGCATTACAAAATACAGCTTTGTCAATCTGCAAATATGATCTTTTCAGTTCTCTTGTTCTTTCAGATTATCTCTCCCTCATATAGTTCTCATCAGTGCATATTGTTTCATATTATTTATCTCTCCCTTTGACAACAATGCCAAAGAAACAAATAAACAAACAGCTCTATAGTAGCTAAGTAACTCTCTGTTTTCCAATGCATTCTCTGTATCTCTGTATACTGATATGCCAATCTATTCTAGTACTTTTCACAGCTTTAGACATGATCCAAAGTGTGAACTATGTTGCATCAACATGTATGATCTTCTCATAAGATTAGGTTGATGCAACATCTGGACCACCTTAGTGACCGGTAGACAGGGGACAGATCCCTAGTCTAGTCCTTAAGTACTCAAATGTATCCTTGGGTAGAGCCTTTGTAAATATATCTGCAAGTTGTTCTTTTGATGTAACAAACTCTAGCTTAACTTGCTTCTCCTGTACTTGTTCTCTCAAGTAGTGATACTTAATTGATATATGCTTTGTTTTAGAGTGCATCACTGGATTCTTTGAAATGTTTATTGCACTGGTGTTATCACAGTATATAATCACTGGCTCAGTGATTATCTCATTCATACCTTCTAGAACTTGCTTAATATATGCAATGTTTGAATAGTTTGTAGCAGCAGAAACATACTCTGCTTCGGCTATAGACTGAGAAATGCAAGCATGTTTCTTACTTGTCCATGTAACAAGTCTTTCACCAAAGAAAAATGCTCCTCCGGTGGTACTTTTTCTGTCATCCAAATTTCCAGCCCAATCAGCATCGATATATACTCTCAATTCAAACTTGCCTTCCTTAGGATACCATAATCCATAATCCTTTGTTTTCTTCAGGTATCTTAAGATTATTTTAGTAGAAATCATGTGTGATTATCTAGGATTAGTAGAAAATCTAGAAACTATTCCCACAACATGTGTTATATCTGGTCTACTATGTACTACATACATTAACTTACCAATCATTGATCAGTACAGTTTCTGGTTCACTTCTGTAGTTTCATCTTCCTTAGTCAGGTTACATCCAGTAGCCATTGGTGTTCCTACAGGTTTAGCATCTTCCATGCTAAATGTCTTCAATACTTCCTTGATATATTTTGATTGTGTGATGAATATCCCATCACTCTACTGAATCACTTGTAGTCCTAGAAAGAACTTAATCTCTCCAAACATAGACATTTCAAATTCATTCCTGATTTCATTAGCAAAGGCTTTACATATTTGATCTTGACCTCCAAATATAATGTCATCCACAAATATTTCAGCAATAAGAATTGTATCATCAGTATCTCCTTTCATATACAGATTGTTGTTCTCACTTGTTCTTACAAGTCCTATACTTAACAAATAAGTATGCAGCCTCTCATACCAAGCTCTCGGTGCTTGCTTCAAACCATATAAAGCTTTATGTAATCTACATACCATAGCTTTCTTTTCTGGATCAATGAACCCTTCAGGTTGTTCTATGTAGACTTCTTCTTCAAATATTCCATTCATAAATGCTAACTTGACATCCATTTGATAAACTTTGAATTTCTTGTGTGCAACATATGAAAGTAGCATTCTGACTCCTTCAAATCTAGCAACAAGTGAAAATGTTTCACAATAATCAATTCCTTGCTCCTGTGCATATCCTTTGCATACCAATCTAGCTTTATTTCTTGTTACTTCTCCATTCTCATTCTGCTTGTTTTTTAATATCCACTTAGTACCGATAACATTCTTATCTTTAGGTCAGGGTACTAAGGTCCAGGTTTTGTTCTTCTCTATCTGTTCTATTTGCTCTTTCATTGCATTAACCCATTCATCATTTTCTAATGCAACTTTTACATTTTTCGGTTCATAATCACAAACTAGACATGTACCTTGTCTTGATTTACTCCTTGTTTGCATGCCAGCTTGTTTGTCTCCAATAATTTGTGTTTTAGGATGATGTCTTCTGACAAAACTCACCAGTATCCTATTTTTTCTTTCTTGTTCATCCTGTGCAGGTTCATTTGCTTGCTCAGTAGGGCCATCCTACTTGTCGGTTTCTCTTTCCTATTGTTCGGTATTGTTTTCCTGTTGACTAGTTGTCACAAGCTACGACATTGGTAGATACTCTAGTTGTTCAATGTAAGTGAATCTACCATAGTCTTTTGGTTCCTTTGTACTTTCCTTTGTGTTCTTTTCATCAAACTCATCAACTCAGACATTAGTGCTTTCAATCATTTTATTAGTAGTTTTATTTAGACACTGATATGTTTTTCTTTTATTGGAATATCCTAGAAATATCCCTTCATCACCTTTTGAGTCAAATTTACCATTTCTCTCATCTTTCAGAATAAAACATTTGCTTCCAAAAATCCTGAAATAACTTACAGTAGGTTTGTGTCCAAACCACAACTCATAGGGTGTCTTATTGGTGTCCTTCAGTTGAACTTGGTTAAGAACATAGACTGCAATGTTGACAGCTTCTCTCCAATATGTCTGGGAAACATTCTTTTGTAGCATCAATGTCCTTGCATAGTCAACTACTGACCTATTCGTTCTTTCAACAATGCCATTTTGCTGAGGTGTTCTTGGTGCAGAGACCTATCTTTTAATACCATGCTCATTACAGAAATTAGTAAATTCATCAGAGATAAATTCACCTCCTCTATCAGATCTTAAGCATTTCAGTTCTTTACCAGTCTCTTTTTCTACCTTAGCTTTATACCACTTGAACATCTTAAATGCTTCAAATTTTTCTTTCAAGAACATAATAGTCATCAATCTAGTATAGTCATCAATAAAAAGAATAAAGTATCTATCACCATAATAACTCTGAGTTCTCATAGGACCACACAGGTCAGTATGAACCAACTCAAGTATCTTCTTTGTTGAATAATCCTTACTTTTGAAACTAGATTTAGTCATCTTCCCTTTCTGACATTCATGACACATAACATGATCCAGTTTTGACAAGTTAGGCAGACTTCTAACTCTTTTCCTTTTACTGATCTTAATCATGTTATCAAAATTCACATGGCATGACCTTTTATGCCACAACCAAGCATCTTCATTTTTCATCATCAAGAAAGAAGACTTATCAATATCAAGATAAAATAGATTACCTCTTGATTGTGCTCCAGTTCCAACTAGTCTTCCTCCATCATCAAAGATTTTCACTTTCTTGCTCTCAAAAGAAACTCGGTGACCTGAATTGTTCAGCTGTGCCACACTTAACAAGTTATAGTTCAGTCCATCTACCCAATAAGCATTATCACATTTTATCATATCATTTATCATCAAGGATCCTTTACCTCTTACCATATAGGGTGTGTCATTACCCATCTTAACTGATCCTCCATTGTATTCTTCAAGTTGATCAAATTTCTCTTCATCACCAGTCATGTGATGTGTACAACCACTGTCTATGATCCATGTATTGTTTTTGTTAACTTTAGAGATCAATGTTGTTTCTCCTTGTTTTTCTTCTTCCTCGGAGTCATCTTTCATAGCAACAAATACAACTTCCACATCATCATCAAAATCAGATTCAGATTCATTATCTTCGGCTATGTAACATACCTTTTTTCCTTTGTCATTACTATCTCAGTTATCTCTGTTGTGTCGGTAGCCTCTGTTGAATCTTCTCCCATAGCTTCCTTCAGACCGGTCTTTGGTTCTTTCATCATCTTTCTTATGTGGACATCTAGTAGCGATGTGGCCAACCTCTTTACATTTAAAGCATGCCAAAGGTAGCTTACCTCTGTACCTTCCTTTACCTTTGGGTAATCTTCTGGACATAAGAGCTTCAAGTTCATCAAGCTCATCATCGGCATTACTATCACTATCATCATTTTTATTATTCCTGCTAGACTTGCCAATCTTCAGAGAAGACATGAAAGTGGATTCCACAAACAGAACAACATTGTTATCAAAGTTATTTAATTCAAAGGTTGTAAGTTTACCAATCAGATTGTCAAGTGTAAGTACATTACCAAATGTAGACCTTGTTTCATGAATAGCAGATATTCTGATTGCATAAACCAGCACTAAGGTTCTGAGTACTTTGCTTACAATTGTTTCTTCACTAATGACTCCATCAGATGCTCTAATAGCATGTACTACCTCTTTCAGTCTATTTGTGTATTGCACAATATTCTCACCTTCCTTCATCTTCATATCATCGAATCTACCCCTTAAGCTTTCTGCTATAGCTCTTTTGACATTCGCATCTCCACTATAAGCTTGAGAAAGTTTATCCCACATGGCTTTTGCAGTAGTGCAACTTTTGATATCTTCAAATTCAGCATCGATACATGCAACAACAATTTCCATCATAGTAACATTGTGTTCACGCCTATCTTTTAGTTGATCAAGTGTCAGGGGACTTGGGTTCAGTTCTATATAGCCATTTTCCATCAATTCTAGTGCAACATTCCCAATTCCAGATATGTCCAACTTCATTTGGCTTTGCCATACTGTGAAGTTCTCTTTGTTTAGTCTTGGCACTTCCCTCTTATATATTTTGAGATCTTTGTACTGAAGTCCTTAAAACTCTGTTCTAAGCAACCAACACTCTGATACCAATTGTTAGAATAACTGAGAGGGGGGTGAATCAATTAATCACTGTCCCAATACAAAATGTATAATCCAAAAATAAATACTTCAATTTTTGCTGCTCGGTAACTTAAAATACTTTTACTATCTGTGAATTTACTGATTACCGGTCTAAAACATATTGTAGTTACCGATCAAATCAAATATGCAACATGCAAATATGATATCAAACAAACATCATAATCAACACATAACACAAGAGATTTAACGTGGAAACCCTGTGAAGGGAAAAACCACCTGGGACCGGCAACCCAAAAATATTCACTCTTCTGAAGTGAGGTTGGTGAAGACCCAACCCTGTTAAAGGTTACAAACACACTAGTAGGTGTGACCTTGTTAGAGGATTTAAGACCAACTGTTATCGTCAAACCAGCAGTCACTCTGGGGTTGACAGGATAACAATGTTCATTCTATGAATGATACATAATAAGACTTTCTTAGTCCACTCGGTTAAGAGATTTGACTATGTACAAAGGTTAAATATGTAACAGTAGGTGATCTAATCTATTACAACTTCAATTGCAGATATACAGATCAATATTCAGCTCATACAAATCTTTCTGATCAATGTAACATTCCTGATTCAATAATATATCAACTTACTGTCCATCGGTAATTACTTTCTATCACTCAGTAATGCTCTACAGTAGGGTTCTCCTTAACCTATATGATCAGAATGCATGAAAACTTGTTCATGTTATGATTCTGCAGTTTCCTTTTCTTCCGACATCACACTCACTTATGAAATCTCCAGTCTCTTATATAGACAAGTAAACCATTTTCTTCTGCTCCATCGAATTTTGCCGCTTAATCATCTTCGTTGATTTTGCCTCTTAAACATACCTCGGCACTTGTGTCAATAACATGTTTGATTCTCATCCTTTAGATCTTTCCTGAATTTTGTTAGTCGTCGATCTGTGTAACAAACTTTATCTGTTACCTCGAAATCATACACTTTCCAGCTCATTAATTCTTATCGGCTAAGCTAATCATTTAATTCTTTTCTCATACTCGGTTAACAAAGAAATGTGTTAGTGAACACAAGCTTGGTTTACACTGTGCTCAGTATACATTACACTCCGTCGGTGTGTACTGAAATGCTTCATCAACCGACAACACTGCCTTGCGTCTTTCAACACTTTTCCTCATTATAGATGAATTAAACATAATCAAGTCAATATCATAAGGTCATAGACCCATCAACAAGTTACTCAATGTATTCCTTATCCTCATCTGTCATATCCATCTTCCTCATGTAGATATTTATGTTCTTCATCTCTTTCACTCCTTTTCTACGGATGTTTCAGTATAGTAACTTACAGGATAAGTGTTGTCAAACAAGTTGACATCAATGACAACATAATACTGATTTAATCATATTACATATCTAATCAATCATCTTAATGATCTTAAATCACAGATTCTTCAATCGGGTTCTAAATCAGTTATAGTTCATCAAAATTTGTATACTAGGGTCATATGACCCTAGCACGCACTTCAAGGCTGATGCAGGCACATCTAAGGAAAAAATTCAATGGGCGTGTGCCACCCGCGCACCAACCATGCGCCACCACAGTGGTGACCACTAGCAAGCTGCGGTAACATCACCGTCGGTGACCGCACGATCATCGCCACGGTGGATGGCATGACTGTTGGGGTGACTATCGATCATAGGGTTAACCGCCAGCTCACAACCAGCCTTCAGCACCCATCATGTGGTCATATGGACCATTGACTAAACCAGGAGCTCAAGTTTAGCCCCTAGTTTGCAACCCCTTGGTCACCCAGATGACTAGGGGCCCAGATTTTTTGGCCCTAGGGGCCTATTGGTTTTTTGCGGTGATGGCCATTTGGCCGTCAAATTTAAGCCCACAAAGTTCTAACATCATCACTGCATCTACACTCTTCTACACCATTTTTTGGCCCATCAAATTACCTGTCAATTTTTTTCTCATAGCTTGAGCATGCAAGGTCGAAATCAGGCAAACGAGATACCGTTAAGAATCCCATTTCCATATAAAATTTGTTTGATTTGGACAAAGTTGCATTATGTGGAAAATTTTTTTTGCATAAGGATCATTCAACCCGAGCATGCATCCCAAGGTAGTCACTATTTTTTGGAGTACTTTGGGCTCAAACGGACCTCACCGTTGACCTTGCAACGTCCAAGAACCCCTATTTCCATATAAAAATTTTCCAATTTACACAAAGTTGGAATTTTTGCAAAAATAATTTGCATACCAGGGTCATATGACCCTAGCACACACTTAAAGGCTGACGTAGGCACATGCGAGAAAAAAAATTCAACGGGCATGTGCCACCCACGCACCACCCAGGCTCCACCCCGGCACCACCACAACGGTGACCACTAGCCACCCGCGGTGGCGTCACTGTCGGTGACCGCACGGTCACCGCCATGGTGGATGGTATGATTGTTGGGGTGACTATCGATCACAGGGTTAACCACCAACTCACAACCATCCTTTAGCACCCAGCCTATGGTCATATGGACCAACGACTGAACCAAGAGCTCAAGTTCATTCCCCTAGTTTGCAGTCCCCTGCTCACCCAGATGACCAACGACCCACATTTTTTGGCCCCAGGGGCCTATTGGTTTTTTGTGGTGATGGTCATTTGGCCATCAAATTTAAGCCCGTGAAGTGTTGATGTCATCACTGCATCTGCACTCTTCTACACCATTTTTTGGCCCATCAGAGTACATGTCAATTTTTTGCTCATAACTTGAGCATACGGTGTCGCAATCAAGAAAATGACATACAATTGGAAAGATTGTTCAGAGGTGGATCTTTCTAGCATTTTGGATTTTGGATTTGTTTCCTCCATTTTTCACACCAGAAGTTCAAAGACAAAGCTTCTTCTTTGCCTTTTTGGGGGCGTAACTTTAGCATCTAGGCTCCGTTTTTTGCAAATGAGATATCATTGGAAAGCTCTTTCTGAGCTCTATCCAGATCTAGAGGTTTCAATTTTTTATTTTTATTTTTTAGTATTTTTTTTTCAAATTCAAAAGTTTATTTTCGCACTTCGGGAGTTATATGTTACGCATTCGAACTCTATTTTTGGCAAACAATATATCATTGGAAAGATAATTATGTGATCTTTCCAATATTGTGATTCATTTTTCCAGATTATGCTCCAAGAATATTTTATTTAGTTTTTTGCATTTCTGCACTCTAGTGAATATCTTGGATATTTCAGGTATTGGGATCTCTTCCTTTTGTGGAATGGCTCTTCTTGGTTGTTATTTTGTTTCAGCAGCCTTTTGCTCTTCTGTGAGCAGTGTATACATTATTTTGCAACATTCTTTTATGCACACGCACTGAGATAAAGTGTCATTGTATTGCATGTATGGGATCTTGTACATGTTTGTTCTCTTTGTAATCACACTCAATTATAAAGTGTCATGGGGGTTTGATTTTTTTCCTTTATTTTCCATATGACTTTGACATGTGAGCGTTCCTCCAAGGACATTAGCCTCATGTATCTTTATTTGTGTTTGTACTCTCTCTGCACCTTCGATGTTCTTGGTTCTTCTTCATCATGTAGTTCATATTGAACATTCTTTTCAGTGTACCTGTCAGTTCTCCTTTGTTAGCATTATGGGGGGTTTTCTACTATTGGTTCTTTTGTTTCCTTGGTTTGATAGTGTGAGCTATGTATTCAGTATTTGATCCTATGTACTAGGTGGATGCAATGGTTGGTTACCTATGCATTCCAGTGAGATGGATCATTTACCATATGGACACTCTTTCTTTCCTATTTTTGGAAGCACTCTTCCATCTTTGATTGATCAGCTCTTTAGAATTTGATATTTTTATGTCATCCATATCTTCGAGGTCAAGTTTTTGCCTTTGTTTGCCTCCTGATTCGTGTAGTGTCATTTGAAAGCACTCGTGTAGATTATAGTATTATGTATCTTTGACTTCAGTTGTTTTCCTTTGTTTGCCTCTTGATTCAAGTATTGTCATTTGAGGGCACTCATGCAGATTATAGTCTTCTTTACCTAATCATGATGTTCTATTTAAATGGAGGATATTCAAATCAGTAGTTACTTCTTGACAGCGTTTGCATCATCTTTCTTCAGTGATGTTCTACATGTTCATCCTTCTTCCTTTTTTTTCTGGAACATTCCCTAGTTTTGGAGGCTTCTTCATCCTTCATACTAGTCTTCATCTCTTTTGGGAGTAGAGTTTTTCCCATGTGTTTTTCTCTATTTCTCTTATTTATAGAGACTCTCTTTTGTACTTGGATACCTAATCAAGCCTTTGTTGCCAGGACCCATTTTCTTTTAGTAGTTTTTTCTAGGTTTTTGGCTTCTCCCAAAATTTATCTTAAGGGGGGGTGTTAGAGTAATAAGTTATTTGCTTATTAATTAAATTATATTGATTTAATTATTAAGTCACTTATTATCTCTTTCTACTTAAATTAAACTTTAGGCATATAATAATTAATCATTTTATTAATTATTATTATACAACCTAGGTTTCCTTTTAGGGTTTTGATCTTCTTTTATAAGGATTGATCTCTCTTGTAAACATAACATTCTTTTATTATTGAATTGCTGCAACTTTTTTTTTTGCACATCAAGGAATGGATCCTCTCTCGTGAATCAATGCATTCAAACCTATGTAGCTTCTTTCTTCTCTCTCTTTCTATGATAGGTGTTTATATGTAGGTGTTCTTGGGAGCCGTGGGTTATTTTCTCATCAACTCCAATAATTTTAGGGTAAGAATTCCTTGTGGTGCTTGAAAAGATAAAAACTCTCTTTTTTTCATTAGTTGTTCTATGAAAATTTATTTCTCATTTTATATTAAATCTATGATTTTCTATAATGTGTTTATATAGAGTCATGAGAAATCTAGCAAAGTTAAGCTTGAAGTGTTGAATCTCTAAGTACTTTTAGATCATTGGGTGACACACCATATGGTTGCTTGGGTGCCACTATCTCTAACCTCTAATAGGGGTCACTTACTACATGTAGACATTGATTTGATTGTAGTCAATTTGATCGAGGAGGTTTTGATTCTCAGACATGTGGTTCTCAACTCCCACTAAGAAAATCTACGGATTGGTCTTCTTATAGCTACTCTTAGCCATTCCACCCATCTTTTTCCTCCTCTTAGCCACATGATCATGGACACTTGGATGGATAGACTCCAACAAATTTCCTCACTTTTATTTGACTATCTTACCTACTTGTGATACCCAACTTGTCAAGGATGGAAATGAAAAGGGAATGAACACTACTTGAGAAAACTGGATGTGAATATTATCACCCTACCCTTGAGTAATATAGTTTTCATTACTTAGCAACTTTATCTTACATTTTGACATTTTTAAACTTGACCCTATTTGAACTTAAAGTATGACTAATTGCACCCATCTTTTTTACAACTTTGTATAATATTTTTTATACATAATATAATACTAATTCATCTAAAAAATTAAATCACTACTATATTTTCATTATCATATATTAATGACTCTAAATCTAAACTAAATTAATTATTTACTAAATTATTATATTTATCTAATTTATATAATCATATTTTACTAAATATACATATTATACATTCATAAAATCTTATGATTATTCAAAAATAATAGATGGGAAAATTAAAATATGAGTAAAATATTTTTTTTTGTTAATTTTAAAATTTTTAATCTATCATAAATTTGTAGAAATCATATTTACAATTTTTTTTATAAATATATGTAACATTTGATACAATCTTTAATAAAAGTATATGAATGATATTATTGTGCTTTATCTATAAAAAATGTTTACTTTATAAAATGGATAAGTGAAAGATCAGTACTATCATATGACATATCTTAATAACAAAGAAAAATTATTTTATAGTCTACAACACTGAATAATCAGTATATTTCTAGATACATAGAACATTTATCTGCTTCTCTTCTATCTCACATTCGTGGGATCATAATGTTTGATGTTTGTCATCATACAACAATACTATTCCCTATATTTTTGCTAACAACCACAAACTGTTAATGAAAAACAAATATAGATCTAAAAACAAAACCAAAGGCATGAACGAGGAAGAAAGCCAGGCAAATGAAGATAATGTAGTAATATGGCCCAAATAATGAAGGTGACCTTTCCCAAGACATGGAGGCTTGAGCATATCTTGGATCCTTGACATGTTCGCATCCTTGAGAACAACATTCTGCTGTTTTGAGATGGGAAAGTATGTGAGGGAATACATGCTCGTGAGAATTCTCTCCAATAAGTAGATCAGAATGGCCAAATCTCTCCACAACTACTCTTTCATGGTGGAAATCTGGCTGATGGAGCTTCATGAACTGGTTTGCAAGGAGAGATGTCTCTGGAGTCACGAGGATGGACCTTCTACCAGAAATATATGTAGTGGGCAATGGCATCCTCTCTGGATGGATGAGAAAACTGTTGTTTCCTTTTGAATCCACAATGTGACCAGCAATACAGATTGAACGAAGATGTGGGAAGTCTGCCATTGGCAAACGAGGCAATGCTTGCTTGTAGAGCCAGTGGTGCATGGTGCTAGACACATTGTCATGCCAAAATGTGCTCCCAAAGATCCCAGAGAAGATTTCACATTCATCTAGTGTGCATCTCTCTGTCCGAGGGATGGCTTTGGCTATGGACTTGAGGAGCTTGTGTCTCCATTCTTCTTTGGTATTCTCAGGAATTTCTAGCACTGTTTTCTTCCCCAAGATTGCCATTGAAATCTGCAGAACAAGTACAATGAAATTATTTATTTTAGGTCCAAAATAAACTTAATAGAGTGGGCTGGGTTTGAACATCATACTTTAAGTTTTGATTTGTTTAGGTGGTTTATCTAAAATCACACTCTTTTAGTAGGACATTATTTGCATGACTTAAAATGAATTATCTAAATAAATCAAATCTTAGAATTTGCTATTTAAACTGAACCAATCAAACATCTTTCATCAATTACCTAAACTTAAAAAGTTCTATTACTTCAATATTTTTCTCAGTGGATTGTGAGTGTAACCAACAAGATGATGCACTATACCAGCCAACAACAAAACAAGCTCAAATCCTCAATGATTCCATGAGAAAAAAATTTGTCCAAAACTTCTCCAAGTAGGAAGTTGCAACTGAAAATTCTTATCATGAAGTCTTTGTGGATGTGTGCTTATTGTTTGTACGCTTTTGTGTAAATATTGCATGCTCGTATTGATTGTCTTACTATTCCTCTTGCCTTTTGTTAACTCAACTTAAAGATTGGACATATGTTATGGTTAAGTTTAAGAAACAAGTTCTTAAATTCAATTTGTTTAGGTGGTTCATCTGAAATTCATTAGCATTTCCAATCAAACTTTCTTAATACTATTATTTAAGATGAACCACCTAAACAAATCAAAACTTAGAAAATACTGTTTAAACCAAACTATACAATATACATCAAAATGTTTTGATTCATGTCTAAATTTCCATGTTCCAAGATTGACAAGTTGTTGGGAACTAGATGGTAGTAGAGAGCTTACTGGCATAAGTGGAAGCATGAGCTTGATGAATGCAGACGTTGTGACCTTGAAAAACATTGATGAATTTGTGCAGACTAAAGAAGCAACATTATGAGCTGATATATGGCCTCCTAGTAGTGCCATATGAATTGCAAGGCCCCCAACACAGTGTGCAATCACATGGACCTTGATATCTGGCCCGTGTATCTCTGTAATCCTTGCCATAGCTGCATTCATAGGAGGATGAAATGAGGATTAGAATAAGAGCTCTCTACATCTTACCCAAAAACAAGAATATAAATGCAAAAGCAGATTTGGGCAAATGAGCACCTGCTGGGATATCAAACCTAGCAATGTCCTCAATTGTGAATTCGTTGGTGGAATGCAGGGGTTGTAAACGATTTTGTAACAACCATGTTTCATAGCCTTCATCAAGTAAAGTTCGGACTAAATCCATGGGCTCAGTAGGCAGACAGAAACTCTCTGTTGAATGCCCATTTAACAGCAGCACAGGATAATTATTTGTTGGAAAATCCAATTCGTTGCTCTTTGGAGAACATTTCCATTGTTTACAGCTGAATGGAAACCTATCACCTTCACATAAATTAATATTCCATATTAGAAACAAATGGGATGCTTAAAGAATGAAAGTGCCAAACTATGATAATGCACACATGTCAATGCAAACAATTCTAGAAATAAAATGTTGAATTCAAGAATTGAAGAGATGATTGTTAGGTGAGGTGAATTAAATGGAATTTCTTGAAACAAATCTCGTCATCTGGTCTAATGAGTTGCAAAAGCTGAATAATTGAGAAACTAAAAACATGGGATAACCCCAACAAATGTTGCTCTTAAGAATCATGAAACATCCCTCCTTACCTGCTGTTATCTCATGCAATACATGGCATGGATAGTTACTTTGCTTTGTGGTACAATGACCATTTGATAAAACTTCTCGAGGTCTTTGTAAAATGTAGGTTCTGATTAGGCTTTGCCCCAATAATGATACAAACTTGCCTTTCCCATTTCCTCTCAAGCTGATCAAACTTTGTAATAGCCCAATTGCAGATACTTTAAAATCACCCTCCAACTCAACCAGGCCTGCTTTAAAATTGGGTGCCTTATAATTCTGGTGATTTAAAGTAATCTGACGAAGTTTTGCATGCAGTGTTGTTGATTCTTTCCATCCAAAGCAGCAGAACAAGAATGGGTGCATCGTCTTCTTGCCTTCCAAAATGTATCTGCTTTCGAAACATGCATCAAAATGGGGTTTTAAGTGAGCTCTAGCTGGAAACACAAAAGTTTATTGTGTTTAGAAGCTTGCAACAATGTGGTTGAACATTGAAGAAATTTGTGTTAGGTAAAACACACAAGAAAAATAAAGTATAACCATAAATGCCTAGCTGTATTCAAGTTGAATAATGGCATACCTTGCCCCTGAAGCTGATGAAAGAAGAAGATGGTAGTGCATATATTGAGTATAAGGTGTTCTAGGGTTTAGCCAACACATATTGACTGTCCCACCCGCTATGTAAAGATTATCTTTATGGAGAGATTTCATTTGCATGTATCCTCCAACGTCACCTCTCAAAAGAGGATGATCATCTCCAAACCCTCTGTTTTTGCATCCTAAATCCTCTGAACCCCAAGGATTCATCTTAAACACAAGATACAATGTGCATGGCATACCTCCTAGTTTTCCATTCATGGATTCCCTGAAAGTTGGACCACTAACTTCCTTCTGCATTTGCCTGTTGTCATATATTTCAGGCTTCCTGATGGCTCCATTGAATACAGGACTCTGCAATCCTTGCCTATCTTTTGCATATGCAGTTTTGACAAAAAACAAATCATCCTCTTGCCTCTTCTGATCAGAAACTTGTGAACCAACTGAAATTGGGTTTCTATCAATGGAGGAATTGATTATCCTTTCAATATCATGGAAGTGGATTTTATCAGAAAATTGTGATTTCATTGATGTTTTGAATTTTAGAGCATCGACTACAAGGCCGGCAGACACGTACTCTGCAACTGTGGAGATTGTCAAAGATGGATTAAGGCCTACTGCACAAGGAATCAATGAGGCATCACATACATATAGACCAGAATGCACTGCAAATCCAGGTTTTGGGTAGTTTGCTTGAGATTGTGAAGATTGTGAAGAACCAGTGTAAGGATTAAAGACTTGTCCAGATGGGTTTGCAACACCTAGAGATGGGTCATGAGCCGCATTGCATCCCCCAAGAAGATGAACTGATGTGCTACGAAACTTGGACATGAATAAAAGTCCTCCCAAGCGCATGGCAAGTTTCTGAAATGCTCTGACTTTCCGAGGAAGTAGTGGATCATGAGGAGGACAGAGTTGGATGCGATCGGTCATATTATCTAGTGAAATTTTTCCATCCCCATCATCAAAGCCCATCATATTCAGAACCAGTCCTTGGGAATCCATTTTTTTAGTTAGGTGTTGAAATGTTTCTATAATATTTTGCAAAACCGAGAGGCCTTGGGGCCATCCGTAGCCTCCCATTCTTCTGATTAGCAAATAAGGGTAAGCACTAGGAACAATTCCACTCTGCATGAACATAATTACATAGAATCATCAGTAACTATCATCAGTATTCCTGTATTAAAGAAATTAGTGAAATTCATTGTATCAGTAAAGTTTCTCGTCGAAGTATTATCAGCAACCTGTATTGTGAATCCAAGAGAAGAAGTGTAAGAAGCTGTAATGGCTGGGCCCGGACGATCTGCCTTAGCAGAGAAAGCAAGTTCCTGCTTGTTTAATCCATAACCATTTAATGGCGCAGTACTTCCTACTACATAAGCCATATTGTTTCCATTGCAACTTACTCCCAATCCTAGCCTTTCAGAAAGCCCAAGTCCTCTCTTTCTGGACTGCAGCAGGATCTCTGCAGTGCCTAACACTCCAGCTGCGGTAAAACACACATTGTGTAAGATTTTAACAAAGCCAATTAGCAAAAGATTCAATACCCATTATTAATTTTTAAATCTATGGTAAATAATAGCCAAGAATTTTTCTTTTACAGCGTTGCATCATTATTATCCTTCAGAAGACAAGATCTTTGCTGCATCTCAGACCGTTAAGGGATAAAGGCGGGAGTTTTGAAGAATAGATCGAAAGACAAGATACCAGAGAGAATCACAAAATCTGATGACAAATATTGCAATTCGTCCAAATGAACTCGCCACCTTCTCCTAGGTCTTTTATTCATGCCTCTGCAGCAGCAAGTTTGAAGACTTTCGTCTAGATTTTCTACAATGAACCGAACTTGGCATTCGGTTTTTATCTCACAGCCAGCCTGTAAGAGCAAGCTTAGTGTCAAATCATGCATCAGAAGCAAAATTTGAAACAGAAATCTAAAATTGAAACAAACAAAACTCAATCAAATAGTGAATTTTTTGCTGCAATAAACCTACATAACTATTACACATCCGCTCTAAAAATGGAATCTTGAAGAATATTCTAATGGAATGAGAAATAAATTACACAAGCAATTTATAGTTTGAAGCATCCAATCAGCCTGCAGGAATACAAACATTTTTTAAAATATAGAAAGCCAACCTATAATCGAATTCCAAGTACAAATACTGTATATGCTTATCTTAAGAGTCAAATAAAATAGAAGATGATTTAAGGTCTCCTTGAACTAGTTAAGCTACTAAGAACCTAAAAATAGACTGTATATTAAAAAAAATCAAAGCCAACCAACCACTGTACAGGCCAATTGATCAGGGGATCAGTGGGAAAGTTTACGTTCTAAGAAATATCAGAGCCATAACAAATAACTTGCCTCAATGGCCAAGGCGATATAGTTTTTGTCTGTGGAACCCTTGGAGTTGTAAGGACATCCAGATAGACAATTTCCACAGGCCATGCAAGCATTTTGCTGCACTCCTGCTGAGCTTTCACCCTGGTTGAACTTGATACTCATTTGAATTGGGTCTAAAGTGCTTTCCTCAATCTCTCCTGAAATATCTGCCATAACTTTCGAGCTCGGAAATTGGTGGGGAATTGTTTCTGGCTGTAATACCCTTGTTGCTCTGGCCTGGGAAGAACTCCAACTCCCTTCCCATTCTTTTGGCCATCTCGGATCTCGCCTTGCACGCATTGGTGTTGGGGCCATGACACCTGCATTTATCAGAGACCCACCTCCCAATCCTGAGCATACCATCGCCATGGAGTCTTCTTGCTTAATCACCTGTTCCAGAATTCATAAATGTGATCAGGGAGAGGAAAAGGAGCCCCAAACTCTTGTCAGAGCTTTGCAAAGCTGTCTACTGCCCTTTTCATTGCAAAATTTAAAATGAAATCATACAAATCATAGAAACATGCTTTGGCCAGAGAAAATCAGAAAGGCCCAGCTCTAATGCAATAAAGGATTAATCGCCCTTATTTTAAAATTGGGTACAACTACAAATTATATTGCTATCAGAATTGGACTGTGTAGTTTTTTTTTTTAGTCAAATGGATTGAACTATATTTTATGAGTAGTGGTTCATAAGAACCTATTTCTTATAAGAATGAATAAAACATTTGGGACTTATTAAATCTATGTGATATTCACAGAGGTGAAGCAGTGGGTCTTCTTGGGAGGTCATCCATTCCAGTACTACTCTAACTCAAGTGTGCTTAACTACAGAGATTCATCTAAGATTAAGCCCACTTACCTTAAACTATCGTAAGCCAAATAAGACTAGATTATGTCCATAAGAACAATCGTATAGATCATTAGATACACTTTGACAGATATTTAACCAATCTTGGCTCTGAAAATCTGAAGCATTTTCTATCTGTTATCAAAACCCACCTGGAACAGAGCACTTTTGCTTCCATAGCATCCCAAATTTGGAGTTTCAATTCTAGTAGCAAGCATTGCTTGAAGAGTATTTGTGGGAAAATCCTCTGCCTCCCATTTTCTCCCTTTTTCAAGTAGACAAACTTTCAGGCCAGCCTGAGAAAGCCTGCAAGCAGCAACGGATCCCCCATATCCAGAACCAACAACAATTGCATCATATTCATACCCACTTCTGCTCATTTCATCATAAGAACCACACTTAACTCCATTCAACTGTGAATATTCCTCCATTTGAAAGATTTCAGAATATTCGAAATCCAGTCCAATTCAACTCAGATTAAATTGAACGTCCCGCTTTCAATAAACTTGCTTGAAATCATCTATATCAAAGATTCAATCACTCTATCAAATGTTGAGCTTTTATCGTGTAGGAAACCGGTGGGCATTGGTCATTGTCAAACTTCGATTTCACCGGCCGATTGCCCTTCGAGAATTCCAAGGCATCGTATGAATCCATGAGCAGCTTGCCAGCTAATAAACGATAATCTTCGTATGGATCAGCCGATAATCTGATTCTTGGAGCTGCTTGCCGGCAACGAATCCCCGAAGATTTTATACATTTGCTTGAATCTTTCTTTGATAGTATGGATTCTGAGAGCTGCTTGCCGGCAAAGAATCCCCAAACATTCTATAAATCAGCCTGTATCTTTTCAGCATATTGTTCAAACTCTTTGTCCCTTAATGGCACTTTTCGAATCTCTGAAATGTCTCCACACGTGGACCTTCTAAACTTGATATTTGCAGAACACGTTACAGCAATGGATTCAGGGTTCGATGCATATTTAAGAAAATATATTAGTATTCATTTATCAAACAGGATTACATGCATATTGTGATAATCTGTATTGATTCTGAGTCAAATTTATTGATCTATAGTATTAGATATGTTTCACAAAAAATAGTATTCATATTTTAGAAATTTTAAAGAGGTAATAGTTTAGATGAAAATATTAAAATACAATTATCATAAGTTCTTTTAGCTAGAAAGTAAAAGCAAGGGAGAAAAAGGTGGGGGTCTTGGTCATCTAGTTTGTTCTATGTATCAGCTGGAACTTTGGGATCCAAAGTATCCATTGAATCAATTGGAAACTTGACAAAGTCTAAGTAGCCAACTAAAAGGAAGCAATGTATTGTTATCACTCAAAAGTTACACCCTAATCAAGTTGCCAAAACTACTTGACTAACTTTGAGGAACATGGAAACACTTCAAGGTTGTGGGTAACCTATAACTCAAATGAATCTTCGGATTCTAGACCGGTTCCTATATGATACCTCACCTAAAACTACCTAAAACTAAAACTTTATGCTGGAGGAAAGAGGTAGAAGGAACCTGCGAAAGGCTAAATACTTTTGTAGAAAGCATCAATATGACACACAAACACAGAAAGAAGAGAAGGCACAAGCTGAATTTCATTATTAAAAGGTGTTGCAAATCTGTATAATCTTTCTAAAAATGGGTTATAAAAACAATTTGCTTCTGTCAAGAACTCAGAAAAAATTACAAAAATAGCAAGGCAAAGAGAAAAGAACTCCTTACAAATGAGCCTTTAATTCATACTTATACATTTTCACCCAACTGCATTTAGGAGAGCAATAACTCCTAGTTCAAATTTAGTCTACAAGGTCATTTTTGAGCTCCTCAAAGGACTTCAAAAAGACATAAAAATGACTCAAAAATCATGCCTCATGTTTATCAACATAAATATCCTCCAAAAATTCAATCTTATCTTTCAAAAAGCTCTAAAAAATATCTGAAAAGTAATAACTCCACTTAGAAATTTTAAGCCTATCTTCATGACATCAGCAATTGGCCATAGCATTTGTAAAATATCTTACTTAGATTTTTAAAAGATAAAAATAAAAAATCTTATTTTGCATTATAAATATTAAACGATTATTATCCATTTATTTAATAAATATAGAGATATTAATTAGATAAATGAATTAAAAATTATTTACTATTTTAATAATTTAATAATAATTAATAATTAATTTAACATTGTTAATTTAATAATATTTGTAAAAATAATAAATTATAAATGAATTATTATTATTATTATTATTATTGGTAAAAGGCTGAAGCCAAGAATTTTATTAATTATAAAAGGTGTTACAGCAAAAAAACCAACTCAGTGCAGGCACTGGTAGGAAAAAGTGGAGTTGAGAAAACCTCCAGCGATACTTGGGACTGTAGTCCGGATACTGATACATGACTTTTAAGAGAGCATTCCTCCTATTTACAAATTTTGATAAAATATAACACAAATTCGGTTATTTTGATCCTTCTAGTCCTTGATTGTATTAAATCGCCTTTTGTAGTTCTTTTACATTGGACTGGGATGGAGAATCTTTTTTTGGGATAAAATTATGCCCTTACTGAGATCCTAACTTTTCTTTCCAAGTACCTTTACATTTGTGGAACAGAAACTTCTAAAATATGAGACTGACTTCCATCAAAATTACAAAAGAGAGGTTTTTCCTCTCGTGACTTTGTGCCTGTATTACCTGTAACAGCTCGAAATCTTGGCTAAGATCCTTGTTAGTGTGTTCAAAACTGCTTTATAATTCAACACTTATTCTTAAATTTGCTAATAATAATAAGGAACGAGTTTTCTTGTTTAGAATGGGATCCGAGCTCTCTTTATCTACTTCAACCCTACAGAATTTGCTAAATACCTTATCTAATAATGGTTAGCTTCAAGGTTATCCATAGATGACTACCTCTGATTGGAAAGAAAATAGTCAATGAAAATCCAAAGAAATTCCTCCATACAACTATAAATAATGAATCATTTTCTAATGCAAAACAGAAAACAACCTTGATCATCTTAAACCAAGACTAAAAACTATAAAGAAGGAACAGACAAACCATTGGTAAGTATCCTTAGTGCTACCTACAAAAAATTGCAATGCACTCATAGCATTACTTCCGAATCTTGATAAAAAAAAGGAGAAATAAAAGGTCTAATTAGAAGGGCATGAGTGCCAGAAAATTAAAAGGCCAGGGAGAAAAGGAGTAAAAATTGCCCCCAAAAATAACGAGGGCTGAGCCTCTGAAAAAAGACCATAAGTTCCTTAAAAAGATATCCTTAACTTGAAGTCAACACCGATTTTTGTGTTGACTTCAAGATAACGATCTCTGTGAAGAAATGGCCGAACAAGCTCACTGTCCCTGGTGAGGATATTCATCCAAGCCATTACAATCTTAAAGGGGATAGGAAACTGGCTCCTACTGAAAGTGAGGCTAGATGTCATGAGCTATTCCTAGAATAGAAATGAATTTGTGGACATCATATACAATTTTGACATTTGAAGGAGCTCTCAGTTTTAATAGACAAATAATCAAAGAAAAGAGAACACTTGTCCATTGGGGCCTAAATACCTTATACCTTATCATATCAAAGTGCCAGCAGGAAAGCAATCATGAAAGCAACTGAAAGCTTTAAATTCTCTAGTGAGCTTGATTCTTTCCACGAAAACAACTAGTTCCTTTTTAAGATATAATTTTAAGAACAAGACATGTAAAAAAAAGGAAGATATTTACAAACATGGTTCTTTAAATAGAATTATAAACGAATTATTAATAATTATTAATAATTATTTAAAATAAGATTTTTATTAATTACTTTTAAAAATTTTAATGCATATCTTACATTTTGAACTACATTAATAAAAATGATTTATAAAATACCATTTTATTAATGTAGACCTTATACATTTATCACTATGGAATTTTTTTCCTTTAATACCCATACATGAGTGTGAGCACTAAGAGAATGAAAAAAATAAAATTAAAAGCTAAAAGGGTATGTGCAAGATCATGAGGGGCCAAACTATGCCCTTAAGTGGCAATGAAAAATTAGCAAATCAAGGTTAGTGAAAAGTATAGATTTCAATATAGCAGTACAAAAATTTCAAGAAAAAAATAAGAAGTAGGTGTATGTCTAACCACCTTAATCATGATCAAATGATAATATTTTTTTATAAGATTTAATATATAAGCAGTAGACTCATGCTCGGATGTGATGCATATTTTTTTATAATTTTATTCCAAAAAAAAAATTAATTATGAATTTTCTTCTACAACATTTTCAGAATAAAAAAACTCTCGTGTTTGACCACCTTAACTCATTCAAAACTTTACAAAATTCAATTTTATTTTATTTTTCCTTATAGTAGGCGAAGCATAGAATGTGACGCATTTTTTGGATTTCAAAAATGTTATACCGTCTGAAAGTTATAGTCATTTTTCAATCAGTATATAAATCAACACTTTAGAGGTAACTCAATTAGAAAATAACTAATAATTACTTACCGAATTCAAAATTTGACAACAATTATATTGATAGAAAGCTGATAATCTCTTTAAAATACCATTTTCATTTCATCAAATTCGGATGAAAAAAAAGTCGTCAGCTACATGGTTCGAAGTCTGGAACTCAGAGAAATAAGGGAAAAACATATTTTTGTGACATTTGAAGAGTTGACCAGGTAGGTTTGGTGCACAAAGCAATACCGAGCCTAATTGGGTACCCGAAAATCCTGGCAGAATTTTGAATTTTAAATTTTCCCTCCCCTTTCTCCCTCTTAATTTATTTCCAACTCCTTTCTCCCTCCAATTTCTCCATACTTCAATATATTATATATCAAAAATTATATATTAGATTATATATTATATATATTAAACAGTCAAGTGTGTCCCAAGGGGTCAATGAATCCTTAGGACAAACTTGAGAGTTCTATTGTGTCGAAAAGGGTCATGGAGACTTCCTAGGGGTCCTAACACATGATAAAGCATACTAGGACCCCTCGAAAGTCTCCATGACCCCTTTTGACACATTTCAACACTCAAGTGTGTCCGAAGGGGTCGTATTACCCCTTAGAACACACTTGAGTGTTCTTATGTGTCAAAAGGGGTTATGGAGACTTCCTAGGGGTCCTAGTATGCCTAATCATGTGTTAGGACCCCTACGAAGTCCCTATGACCCCTTTCAACATATTTCAACACTCAAGTGTGTCCCAAGGGGTCATATGACCCCTTAGGACAAACTTGAGTGTTTTCATGTGTGAAAAGGGGTCATATGGACTTCCTACGGGTCCTAGTATGTCTTATCATGCATTAGGACCCCTAGGAAGTACTGATGATCCCTTTTGACACATTTCAACACTTAAGTGTGTCCCAAGGAGTCGTATGACCCCTTAGGACACACTTGAGAGTTCTAATGTGTCGAAAGGGGTCATGGGGACTTCTTAGGGGTCCTAGTATGCCTTATCATGTGTTAGGACCCCTAGGAAGTCTTCATGACCCATTTTGACATATTTTAACACTCAAGTGTGTCCCAAGGGGTCGTATGACCCCTTATGACACACTTGAGAGTTCTAATATGTAAAAAGGGGTTATGGGGAGTTCTTAGGGGTCCTAACATGTGATAAGGCATACTAGGACCCCTAGGAAGTCCCCATGACCCCTGTTGACACATTTCAACACTCAAGTGTGTTCCAAGGGGTCGTATGACCCCTTAGGACACACTTGAGTGTTCTAATGTGTCGAAAGGGGTTAATGGGCACTTCCTAGGGGTCCTAGTACGCCTTATCACATGTTAGGACCCCTAGGAAGTCTCAATGACCTCTTTTGACACATTTCAACACTCAAGTGTGTCCTAAGGGGTCATATGACCCCTTAAAACACACTTGAGAGTTCTAATGTGTTGAAAGGGGTCATGGGGACTTCCTAGGGGTCCTAACGCATGATAAGGCGTACTAGGACCCCTAGGAAGTCTCCATGACCTCTTTTGACACATTTCAACACTCAAGTGTGTTCCAAGGGGTCGTATATTCCCTTAGGACACACTTGAGTGTTCTCATGTGTCAAAAGGGGTCATGGTGACTTCCTAGGTGTCCTAGTACGCCTTATCACGTGTTAGGACTCCTAGGAAGACCGATGACCTCTTTTGGCATATTTCAACACTCAAGTGTGTCCCAAGGTGTGGTATGACATGTTCAGACACACTTGAAAGTTTTAATGTGTCGAAAGGGGTCATGGGGACTTCCTAGGGGTCCTAACGTGTGATAAGGCATACTAGGTCCCCTAGGAAGTCCCCATGACCCATTTTGACACATTTCAACACTCAAGTGTGTCCCAAGGGATCGTACGACACCTTAAAACACACTTGAGTGTTCTAATGTGTCGAAAGGGGTCATGGGCACTTCCTAGGGGTCCTAGTACATCTTATCACATGTTAGGACCCCTAGGAAGTCTTGATGACCCCTTTCGACACATTTCAACACTCAAGTGTGTCCCAAGGGGTCGTATGACCCCTTAGGACACACTTGAGAGTTCTAATCTATCGAAAGGGGTCATGGGGACTTCCTAGGGGTCCTAACGCATGATAAGGCATACCAAGACCCCTAGAAAGTCCCCATAACCTCATTTGACATATTTCAACACTCAAGTGTGTCCCAAGGGGTTGTATAATCCCTTAGGACACACTTAAGTGTTCTCATGTGTCAAAAGGGTTCATGGGGACTTCTTAGGCATCCTAGTACACCTTATCACGTGTTAGGACTCCTAGGAAGTACCGATGACCCTTTTTGACACATTTCATCACTCAAGTGTGTCTCAAGGGGTCGTATGATAAGGGTCAAGTGTTTTCTAAGGGGTCCTATGGCCCCTTCAAACACACTTAAGCATTCCAATGTGTCAAAAGGGGTCATGAGGACTTCCTAGGGGTCCTAGTATGCCTTATCATGTGTTAGGACCCCTAGGAAGTCCCCGTGACCCCTTTTGACACATTGGAATGCTTAAGTGTGTCCTAAGGGGTCCTACGGCCCCTTTAGACACACTTGAGCATTCAAATGTGTCAAAAGGGGTCATGAGGACTTCCTAGGGGTCCTAGTACGTCTTATCACGCGTTAGGAACCTTAGGAAGTCCCTGTGACCCCTTTTGACACATTGGAATGCTCAAGTGTGTCATAAGGGGTCATGCGGCCCCGTCGGACACACTTGAGCATTCAAATGTGTCAAAAGGGGTCATGGGGAGTTCCTAGGGGTCCTAATAGGCCTTATCATGTGTTAGGACCCCTAAGAAGTCCCCGTGACCCCTTTTGACACATTGGAATGCTCAAGTGTGTCCTAAGGGGTCCTTTGATGCCTTCGGACACATTTGAGCATTCCAATGTGTCAAAAGGGGTCATGGGGACTTCCTAGGGGTCCTAATAGGCTTTATCACGTGTTAGGACCCCTAGGAAGTTCCCGTGACCCCTTTTGACACATTGGAATGCTCAAGTGTGTCATAAGGGGTCCTACGGACCCTTCAGACACACTTTAGCATTTAAATGTGTCAAAAGAGGTCATGGGGACTTGCTAGGGGTCCTAATAGGCCTTATCGCATGTTAGGACCCCTAGGAAGTCCCCGTGACCCCTTTTAACATGTTAGAAAGCTCAAGTGTGTCCTAAGGGGTCCTACGATGCCTTCAGACACACTTGGGCATTCAAATGTGTCAAAAGGGGTCATGAGGACTTCCTAGGGGTCCTAGTATGCCTTATCATGCGTTAGGACCCTTAGGAAGTCCCCGTGACCCCTTTTGACACATTAGAATGCAAAAAGTGTGTCATAAGGGGTCCTACGGCCCCTTCGGACACACTTGAGCATTCAAATGTGTCAAAAGGGGTCATGGGGACTTCCTAGGGCTTCTAATAGGCCTTATCGCACGTTAGGACCCCTAGGAAGTCCTCGTGACCCCTTTTGACACATTATAATGCTCAAGTGTGTCCTAAGGGGTCCTACAATGCCTTTAGACACACTTGAGCATTTCAATGTGTCAAAAGGGGTCATGAGGACTTCCTAGGGGTCGTAGTAGGCCTTATCACGAGTTAGGACCCCTAGGAAGTTCCCATGACCCCTGTGGACACATTGGAATTCTCAAGTGTGTCCTAAGGTGTCCTACAACCCCTTTGGACACACTTAAGCACTCAAATGTGTCAAAAGGGGTCATGGGGACTTCCTAGGGGTCCTAATAGGCCTTATCATGCATTAAGACCCCTAGGAAGTCCTCGTGACCCTTGTGGACACATTGGAATGCTCAAGTGTGTCTTAAGGGGTCCTACGGCTCCTCCAAACACACTTGAGCATTCAAATGTGTCAAAAAGGGTCATGGGGACTTCCTAGGGGTTCTAATAGGCCTTATCACGCCTTAGGACCTTTAGGAATTCCATGTGATCCCTGTGGACACATTAGAATGCTCAAGTGTGTCCTAAGGGGTCCTACAGCCCCTTTAGACACACTTGAGCATTCAAATGTGTCAAAAGGGGTCATGGGGACTTCCTACGGGTTCTAATAGGCCTTATCATGCGTTAGCACCTTTAGGAAGTCCTTGCGATCCCTGTGGACATATTGGAATGCTCAAGTGTGTCCTAAGGGGTCCTACAACACCTTCCGACACACTTGAGCATTCAAATATGTCAAAAGGGGTCATGGGGAGTTCCTAGGGGTCCTAATAGGCCTTATTGTGCATTAGGACCCTTAAGAAATTCTTGTGACCTCTTTTGAGACATTGGAACACTCAAGTGTGTCCTAAGGGGTCCTTTGATGCATTCAGACACACTTGACCATTCCAATGTGTCAAAAGGGATCATGAGGACTTCCTAGGGGTCCTAATAGGCTTTATCGCATGTTAGGACCTCTAAGAAGTCCCCATGACCCCTTTTGACACATTGGAATGCTCAAGTATGTCATAAGGGGTCTTACGGACCCTTTGGACACTCTTGAGCATTCAAATGTGTCAAAAGGAGTCATGAGGACTTCTTAGGGGTCCTAATAGGCCTTATCGCACATTAGGACCCCTAGGAAGTCCCCGTGACCCCTTTTGACACATTAGAATGCTCAAGTGTGTCCTAAAGGGTCCTATGATGCCTTTAGACACACTTGAGCATTCCAATGTGTCAAAAGGGGTCATGAGGCCTTCCTAAGGGTCCTAGTACACCTTATCGCATGTTAGGACCCCTAGGAAGTCCTCGTGACCCCTATGGACACATTGAAATGCTGAAGTGTGTCCTAAGGGGTCCTATGGCCACTTCAGACATACAAGAGGACTCAAATGTGTCAAAAGGGGTCATGGGGACTTCCTAGGGGTCCTAATAGGCCTTATCGTGCATTAGGACCCCTAGGAAGTGCTTGCGACCCCTGTGGACACATTCAAATGCTCAAGTGTGTTCTAAGGGGTCCTACAGCCCCTTCGGACACACTTGAGCATTCAAATGTGTCAAAAGGGGTCATGGGGACTTCCTAAGGGTTCTAATAGGCCTTATCATGCGTTAGGACCCCCCGTGACCCCTATGGACACATTGGAATGCTCAAGTGTGTCCTAAGGGGTCCTATGGCCCCTTCAGACACACTTGAGCATTCAAATGTGTCAAAAGGGGTCACAGGGACTTCCTAGGGGTCCTAATATGCTTTATCACATGTTAGGACCCCTAGAAATTCCCCGTGACCCCTTTTGACATATTTGAATGCTCAAGTGTGTCCTAAGGGGCCGTACGATGCCTTCGGACACACTTGAGCATTCAAAAGGGGTCATGGGGACTCCTAGGGGTCATGGGGACTTCCTAGGGGTCATGAAGACTTCCTAGGGGTCATAACATGTGAAAAACTTGAGTGTTGAAATGTGTCAAAAGGGGTCATGAAGACTTCCTAGGGCTCATAATGCGTGATAAGGCATAGTAGGACCCTTAGGAAGACCCCATGACCCCTTTCGACATATTAGAACTCTCAAGTGTGTCCTAAGGGGTCGTATGACCCCTTAGGACACACTTGAGAGTTCTAATATGTCGAAAGGGGTCATGGGGTCTTCCTAGGGGTCCTAGTATGCCTTATCACATGTTAGGACCCCTAGGAAGTCTTCATGACCCCTTTTGACACATTTCAACACTCAAGTGTGTCCCAAGGGGTCATATGACTCCTTATGACATACTTGAGAGTTCTAATATGTCAAAAGGGGTCATGGGGACTTCCAAGGGGTACTAGTATGCCTTATCACATGTTAGGACCCCTAGGAAGTCCCCATGACCCCTATTGACACATTGAAATTTTGAAGTGTGTCCAAAGGGGTCCTATGACCCCTTCAGATATAGTTGTGCATTCAAATGTTTCAAAAGGGGTCATGAGGACTTCCTAGGGGTCCTAGTATGCCTTATCATGTGCTAAGACTCCTAGGAAGTCCCCATGACTCGTTTTGACGCATTAGAACCCTCAAGTGTGTCCTAAGGGGTCCTACAACCCCTTTGGACACACTTGAGTGTTCAAATGTGTCAAAAGAGGTCATGGGGACTTCCTAGGGGTCCACCCCTTAGGACACACTTGAGGGTTTTAATGTGTCAAAAGGGGTCATGGGGATTTCCTAGGGGTCTTAGTATGCCTTATCATGTGTTAGGACCCCTAGGAAGTCCCCATGACTCCGTTTAACACATTAGAACCCTCAAGTGTGTTCCAAGGGGTCGTAGGACCCCTTCAGACACACTTGAGGGTTAAAATGTGTTAAAAGGGGTCATGGAGACTTTCTAGGGGTCCACCCCTTAGGACACACTTAAGGGTTCTAATGTGTCAAAAGGGGTCATGGGGACTTTCTAGGGGTCCTAGTATGCCTTATCACACATTAGGATCCCTAGGAAGTCCCCATGACCCCTTTTGACACATTAGTACCCTCAAGTGTGTTCTAAGGGGTCGTAGGACCCCTTTGGACACACTTGAGGGTTTAGATGTGTCAAAAGGGGTCATGAAGACTTCATAGGGGTCTTGGTATGCCTTATCACATGTTATGACCCCTAGGAAGTCCCCATGACCCCTTTTGACACATTGGAATGCTTGAGTGCCACCACCCCTTCGGACACACTCGAGCATTCCAATGTTTCAAAAGGGGTCATGGGACTTCCTAGGGGTCCTAACACGTGATAAGGCATACTAGGACCCCAAGAAGTCCCCATGAATCATTTTGACATATTTGAACGCTCAAGTGTGTCCAAAGGGGTCCTACGACCTCTTAGGACACACTTGAGGGTTCTAATGTGTCCAAAAGAGTCATGGGGACTTCCTAGGGGTCCTAACACATGATAAGGCATACTAGGACCCCTACGAAGTCCCCATGACCCCTTTTGACATATTTGATCTCTCAAGTGTGTCTAAAGGGGTCCTACGACCCCTTCAAACACACTTGAGGGTTCCAATGTGTCAAAAGGGGTCATGGAGACTTTCTAATGTTCCTAGTACGCCTTATAACATGTTAGGACCCCTAGGAAGTCCCCATGACCCCTTTTGACACATTGGAATGCTTGAGTGTGTCTGAAAGGGTCATAGGACCTCTTTGGACACACTCGAGCATTCTAATGTTTCAAAAGGGGTCATGGGGACTTTCTAGGGGTCCTAACGTGTGATAAGGCGTACTAGGACCCCTAGGAAGTCTCGGTAACCCCTTTCAACATATAATTTAAATATTATGATCTATAAAGTTTATATATTAATATATATATATATTTATATATATATATGATATTCTTATATAAAATATATATTAATATATAATTATATCTATAATACATATTAATATATATATAAAATATTTACATAATACTCCTTAAACATTTTATATATATATATATATGTATATATATATATATAATTTATACATATAAATATAATATAAGTTCATTAAATATATTTATATACAATACAGATTAATATATAAAAAATACATTAATATAAAATATTATACTATAAAATATATATGACATACAATTTAAATATTCTAAGATATTATAATATAAAATATTTTAATATAAAATATATATTAATATATAATTATATATATAATATATATTAAAATATTTACATAATACCCCTTAATACCCTTTAAATGTTATATATATAATATATATATAATTTGTACATATATTTATATAATATAAACGTTAAATATAATTATATACAATACATATTAATATATAAAAAAAAATATTAATTTATAAAATATTATAATATAAAATATATATGACATACAATTTAAAACCCCTAAGATATTATAATATAAAATATACAAATTAATATATAGTTATATATAATACATATTTAAACATTATATATAAAAGTTCAATTTTTTCATTTACTCCTGCCATTTTTTCAACTCGAAAATATCATGTACTCGATTTCAAATCACGTACCCAATTTCAAATCGGTTACCCGATTTCAAATCATGTACTTGATTAGGCTTGTGCTTTGGTGTCAAGTTTGCCCAGGTGTACTGACACCCAGGCCTACTAAAATGTCAACATATATTTTCATGTGCTTTTGGACGAGTGAAAAGTGGATTTTTTTACATCGCCACTTTTTGGCCCCTCATGATCTTGCACATACCCAAAAGCCTTTTTTCTTTGGCACATAAGAAAGAATATTGGGGATTTTCGAACCCTAAAGTCTTCATTTTTTTCACTTTGCATTTCAATTGCTCGGAATGAAGATCTTTCAAGCCGCCATGAAGGAAAGAAGAAGGTTTTTTTTAAAAAAAATCTGGAGTTTGTGCTTGTTGCTGGCAGCCATGAATGAGGTTTAACATGCGATTTTGAAGGTTATTGCTCCATCTCTATTGTTGGCCATCATGGATGAGTGTTTGAAAATCTTTGATTCGTCTTCTTCTCTGTTGCTAGCCACCATGAATGCTGAAGTTTTGGAAGTATTTAATTGAGGATTTGCATAGATTTTTTGCAAGATTATTGTGGGCTGTGATTTTTTTGGTATGTGTGAGTCATTTACATTCTGAAAATCCTCTCCCTTGAGCTCTATTTGTGTGATATTCTTGTTGTTGTTTCTTCATGGAAGATTTTTCTTTAATTTTCCCTTACATAAAAATGAAGAAATTTCTTTTCTTTTTTTGTATACTATCATTGCATTATGATTGATGGATAAAAATGAAAATATCTGCAAAAACTAAACATAAAAGAACTTTGTATCTCCTCTGAATGCTGGATTTGAAACCCCCATGCTCATAACATGTTGAAAAATGATCTCTTAGCTTCACACGGGCTGCAATCATTATTTCTCGGGCATTTCATTTTGTATGAAGAATAAAGAAAACACTCTTCACTTCTTTTAAATGACTGTAGTCATGGCTTTTCATGTAGCTTCAACACTTTGCAATAAAATATCACAAAAAAAATAAGCATAAGAATATAAACCTTCCCTTTTGCTGCATACTTTGAAATCTTTGTACTTGCACAATAATCTGGAAGAAAAAAAAAACCATTGGGTTGCTTTCATGCTTTCAGTGCTTTGAATAAATGTTGTGTATCACTGCTTTTAGCAATATATTTTTTATCTGTATCATCTCAGATTTTATCCATATTATTCTTTAGTGAAATAATGTTGTCTTACAATAGCAATTATTCATTTTAGTAACTCAAAACTTGTTTGAATTGTTTCTTCATATTCTTAAAATCATCGACTTCATTATGACAACAGATGTCATTTCTTTTAGACTATTTTTGACATACTAGATATGGCTGATATTTTTTTTTGACAATCCACTATCAAATCCCTTGACATCATGTTCATCCTCACTACCTTCAGTTCCTTCTAAAATTATTGCTAAGTCTCATTATTTGTTGATTTTTTATCCCATAGCACATTGGGCTCTACCCTTGTGGGAGCCACATTTAACTCCACATGCTACATGGTAAACATATGTAACTATATGAAGAAAACAAGTTAGAAAATAGATGTACTTTTGCATATGATTTCTGATGGATTTCTTTCTTATTTAATGCATATCAAGATTAGTTTGTATTTGCATAGGTAAATGAGATGTAGAGCTTAACTTGTCATTTCTTACATCTTTTGATCTAACTCATTTCTTATGAACTATGCAGGAATAGGGAGCATTAAAGAGCTATGAAGCTAGAAGGACAAATACCTCAAAGAGGAAGCAAGACAACTTCAAACCAGTCATACAAGCAATGAGTAGTTACCTTCCTACATGCACATTTTCTTATTCATATACAAATTTATTTTAATTTGGATTGAATAAGCAAGAATCGGTCGGTCTCACAGCTTGTGTGAGACATCATATACACTTTATACTCAATAAAGATTACTTTTCTCTCAAAATGTCTTGCACTTCCTTATAATAGTAATCAATATGATGCAATGCAAAAATGTTATCTTCTATTCTTTTTCTTTATGCATATGTATGTGTTTGAGTAGAAACAAAAATGTACTTTAAACTAATTTAAAACATGACAGATCTTTTGATCGAGCTTGGTACCAAAAATTGGTAACAGGTACAGATATATTAAGAAAATATTTTTGCAAATTTGAAACTTTTAAACAATCTATGATGAAGAAGAGGTACAATATGGAAAATATAAAAAACATCACACAATAAATGCTCACAACACTACATGTATGTAGGGAAAACCTTTCTAAGAGAAAATTTCCTCCCTCAAAAACTTTGTTCAATGTATTATAGTAAACTATAAAATCACATACACTTGAAGAGAAAGTTTCTTCCAAGAGTACACAAGTGTTGAATTCTAGAATAAGTGTTGTAGCATAACAAGAACTGTAAATAATCTTAGTATACAACTCCAATCCTAACACCTATATTAATAGAGTTTACAAATTCAAATCTCACATGCACATGCAAAAATCACACCTCTCATAGCAACTTTCCATTTTTAACTTTGTCTCCAACTCTCCTCAATAAATGGAGCCCACAAAAATAAATGATAAAATGGAAAAATATACATGCTAGGAATAATCAAAGGTTGGGACGTCTTTTCCTAACACTCTTGCACTTGTCAAATACCTTTAAAGAACCAATAGAAGCAATAAGATTTTAATTGTGGGTTAGCCCACAAAAGTGGTTCCCACTTTGTGCCACAAAGAAAATTCAACAGTAAAAAAAAAATCATTTTTGACCTATTCGAACGAACTGGGGTCTTTGTTCGAAGGTCACCAAGGGGTTCGTTTGAACATGCCTATGTGGCATGTTCGAATGAATTGTTGGTGTTCAAAAATGCTTACGCCACCTAGGGCTGCCAATATGCCTTGAGACTAATGTTAGGAGTGGTTAATTCCAAGTATGGGAGCTCTGCAAGGCAACTGGACCAACTATAGGGACTTAGTATGCCCTCTTTTGCTTCTGGCTCTGCAAAACCAAGGTGGGTGCACCTAATCCAGATAAAACTCCACTCGCTACACACCTTATACTTCTGGATTTATAAAGCAGATCATAGTAAAGGACTACTAAATACTAACCAGGTATTCATTGAATCAACTCTACTATGTAGGGTATTACAACAATCAACCAAACAATAGTTAAAGCTTGAAAATGGAGTTGCTATTCAAAGATGCAGGAAATAGCCAAAACCCATCTAATATTGAACTCATCTAAATGTACTAATCCTTGATCAGTGCAATTATCCATTGGGAAACACTCAAAAACAAATATAGAACATGAACCAACTACTGTCAAAGACTCAAAGCCATCAATACAACTGTTCCAGCCCATCCACTACTTATAAGATCCTTTTGTAGACAAGTCTAATGAATCTATACCCTATCCAAAGTATTTTTCACTTGATCCTAGATCAAGAACTAAAGACTAGAACATATACAAAGATAACCCAATGCAATGGACCAGAAAATCCAAAACTCATAAGACTGACACCAAGGAGAGACTTGAAAGCATGAGAATAATTGTATTAAGTTTGATGAATCATGTACATGTCTATACTAGAAAATGAAACTACCACTTCAATAACCTGCAAAAGATGCAAAGAACTTCTATTCAGCCTCCTACAATGTGACAAAGTTCACTATTTCCTTGGAACTAATCAAAATCAGAACCCCTCCTAATGATCATGAAAATCCTTTTATAGGAAAAAGGATTGCAACAAGCTACAGATCATTAGGGCAAAAATTTAGGTCTGTAATCACCCAGTACAACAAGAAGATAAAAAATGCAGAGAAGCCTAGAAACCTGAGAAGATCAGACCAAATCTGATGTAAATTTGCATCGGTTTCCTCACTATAGGCTAACTTTGATCAATGAATTATAATGATTTCTTGTTGCAAGAAGAACAATTTCAATGCCAAAGCCAGTCTAATGACTTCGCATGTACTAACCATGGAAATCTCTGACATATATCAAACCCTAGGCGCCTGCAGAGAGAAATAAATTAGTGCATTTAAATGAGTGTGGCACCCTAGGCAAGAAAATCTTATCTATATAGCCACCTAGACCTTCACCATTAACTTCACAATTACCACCGAGCTACCACACTCATCACATATGACCAAATTGCCGAAAAACCCTGCAAAACAAAGGTTGTCACATGATCGCATAGACAAAAACTAGGCTATGCGAACATGCGACACACCACCAAGATTCATCACCAGGTATGAAATCATCATGCCACTGATTAGCAGGACCCTCGGGCCAGATCGCAACACCTACCGCCATCAAACCAGCAAGAAATCTGCCAAAAAAGCATTAAAACTAGTACTTTTTGTCTCAAAAACCCTATATAGATTTGAATTCAAATGCAACGGCTAATCGGCAAAATTTAAAACGTGGCCGTTAATCTCTTCCCCTTCCCGACAAATCGGGTGGTCATATTTAATTCACAACAGTTGCGGGCCCCTTTGAAAAGTCTTCGGCCACCTCACCAGTCAACAACTAATCAAAACTGAACAACTCAGCAACACCGACACAATGGACCTGCCTTAACTCCGCAACAGTGACATCATAATAGTTGTCGCATGATCGCATAGCCAGGAGAAGGGCTATGCAAACATGCGACACGCCTCCACATTAGCACCATGTCACCGCTCCCCACCAATGCAAAATGTGCACCTCTGTAACAAAAGACAAGGGGCCCACTGACAAGCCTCATCACCACCTTAGACCAATCAGAAGATGCCACATCACCACCTACCACCGGGCCTCAGCAAGGAAGAACCTTGTCGCATGGTCGCAAGCCGTGAAAATGGCTCTTGCAATCATGTGACAAGGCCATAAGACCACCACCTCACCACCAATTGCCCCACAAGACAGACGTCAACCAGTCGCATCGTCACATGTCAAAATTTTTTGGCATGCGATCATGCGACAACCAATAAGAACATGCTTCCCTTCTAACACTGGGCCCACCTGGACCCACTTCACACCCACACAAGAAAATCCAACGGCTGTCACAAAAGCATAAAGGATAAACATCATGCATCTTCACCATGCGAACATGCGACAACCACCAATTCTGTCTAAACTTTAACCACACCGGGCAACTGAGAAGAACTGGGTCCCACCAACCAATCGCACCTACACAGTTAGTGTGAGGTCGAAAACATCCAAGGTTTTCACAACGGCGAATGACCGAAAACACACAGGGTTTTCATGCAGACCACAAGGTAGCAGGGAGACCGAAAAAATCATGGGTTTTCAAAAACATTGTGGGTTTTCGACACTTATGCATATTCTAAGACTATTTCCTGCAAACCTTGAAACTTTAATAACTCCCTAGGTTTTGTGATTTAGGAGATGCGATCTGAACTGGAGCAAGGTGACAACATGAAGGACACGGAGCTAAGACCGCAAATCATAAAACCATGTAGATTTTCATCGCAAAATAAAATTGTGACTATAGGCAGGGTGGGACGACATTACTTCAAAACATTTGCAGGGAACAGGCCATTTTCATAGGATTTTGCATTGACAGGAAAATGGACTAACATGAACACCCCCCCGTTCAAACATGCCATGGCCAGAATTTTTAATAAATCACGGTGACAGGGATCATTTTCACCATTTTTTTTAACTTGTGGACCTCCAAGTGTTAGATCGAACCCAATGATGTCCTAGTGTGACAAGCATCTCGTGAACATTTTTGGCCTCTTTAGACTATCTTTCATATCAGGTATTTACATTATTCTTCCTTTCTTTATTGTTTTAGAATTGTAAATTATTTGTTTTTCATATATCTTAGTTAGTTTTGTGTCTTCAATAGTTTTTTTTGTATTCTGTTAGATAATTTTACAAATCAATTGTTAGAAAATGTTAAAAACCCCTATTTAGAAATTTTTTAAAAACCCTAGTTAGAAAAACCAAGCTAGAAAACCCTAGTTAGAAAAGTAAAACTAGAAAACCCTATCTAGAAAAACCAAACTAGAAAACCCTAGTTAGAAAACCCTAGCTATAAAACCCTAGTTAGAAAACATTTTTAAAATGGTTCTTAAATGTTTGTTTTTAATTTTTTTTAGTTAGATATATCTGAAAATTTTAGTTTATAAAGTTGTAGAAAATGTTATGTACACATGGATAGTTAGATATTTAAATGTTTAAAGTTATTTTTTATATACTAAATGTTATGTACATATATTTAAGTTTTTTTCTTAGATACTTTTACAAACATGCTAGTTAAACTAATGTTTGAAAATCCTAATTAGAAAATGTTATAAAATCTTATTTAGAAAACTCTAGTTAGAAAATGTTCTAAAACCCTAGTTAGAAAACTTTAGCTAGAAAAGCCTAGTTAGACAACCCTAGTTAGAAAATGTTAGAAAATCTTAGTTTAATAACTATATAGAAAATCTTTATTTTTAAAAATGTAGAAAAAAATTTGTGTACACATGCGTATTTTAGATGTTTAAATATTTAGATTTCTTTCTGATATATTGAAATGTTATGTATATGTTCTAGATGTTTTTGTTTTACATGTAGAGCTATTATACATTGTATAGTTGGACATGTTAACATATTATCTTAGGACCCCTTTAGTATGTATCCTAAACCCTTATAAGACACCTATGGCCCCTTAAGACACCTAGAACCCTTAGTAGGATCTTTTATTCAACAATATATAAGGTTCATTAACAACCTATAGATTATGGCATAAAACCCTTTATGAACTCTTACTAGGACCTATTATTGACAAAAAAGGACATAATACCCCTTACTTGATGACATATAATAACATAAGACTCATTATGACATAAAACCCTTTAAGAACCCTTATCAGGACCTGTTATGACATAAGACCCATTATGACATAAAACAAGCTTTAAGGACCCTTTGTAAGACCTTTTAAAATACATAGGACATTTGACTAGTCCTTTGACCTTATTCATTTTTCTCGTTGTTGACTTTTATCTCTTCTTTTCTCTTGGTTGGTGTGCAACCTCCCCCCTCTGGTCTTTTGGCTAGCTCTATTTATCTTAATGAGATCTACATCTTATCAATATTTCTATTTGATATTCCCATCATCCTAATGATGAATCACAAAGTGTGATATGTGATGTTGATGCAAAAATAGACACAATCTAAAATAGAAGCAACAAACAATAACGATGATGGATTGTGAAAATTTAATTTTCTTAATTAATTACTTTTCTCACTTTGGATGCCTTGGGGAATTTTTCATAAGGCAAGCGACCTTTGATAATCTATTCTTGTTGTATTCATTCATTTTGGTGCCCAAAAACAAAGGGAAAATCTAGTGATTTTTGAGAAAATAATTAAAGACCCTAAAATATCTCAAAGAGCACGACTTGGTCTTGTTTTTATTCATTTTATAAATTCATTAACAACATCAATTTGTTGGATATAGTTTAGCAATTTTTTTGAACTATTTAGTGAGGAATTTAGAGCAAATATAGAGGAATTTCAAAAGACAATTGGAGGGAAATGATGCATAGATTTGGGTGTTGTTAAGTCTAATTTTAGGTTTTCTCATAAATGTCAAAGTTTTGCTCTTGGTCACAATTAATTTGTGCCTTTGCATCCTTGTTTCAATGTCCCTGCAAAAATATTCTAAGAATGTCTGTGTCTCAAGGTAATTATGCTTTGAAAGTGTTGAAACCCCTAAGCCCTAGGTATTGTTTATCTTTGGTAGGGTTTTTGTCTTTGAAATTTTCCTTGTCGTGCCCTAGTTCTTATTTTTCCTCGTTACCTTTTCTTGCCACTTAAGTCCCCTTATTTTGCACATGGCTATTATTTTCATGTCTTTCTCCAAGTCTCCAAGTATTCGGCAGTTAGTTCTTTTCTTTCTACAACTTGGAGAAGGCAGCGATCTCTTGATCTCATAATACATCAGATAAGTCAAGAAAAATTTGGAGATCAAGCGAAAAGGCTAAGAAATGACCAGTTGCAGCTATCTCTAGATCTCACGATGGTTGTGGTTAGTTATCTAACATCTGGAGATTGGGAGAAAGGTTAAGAAGTAAATAAGTAAAGGTTATCTCCATGTCTCTTAATGTCACGGTCAAGTTATGAAACATTCTGAGATTAAGCAATGACCGTAGATAAGGACAAGGATCAACGGCTATCGCCAAATCTCAAGGACTTTTCTGAGTTAAGTAAAACATCTGGAGATTGAGAGATGTGTGTTATCTCTAAATCTCATAATAAAACCATGGTTAGAGATGACATTTGGAGATTAAGAGATATGCGGTTGTCACTCATTCTCAAGATAAAACCATAGTTAAAGATAGCATTCAACGATTACTCAATTTTTCTTTGTCGCTTAATCTCATGATGGAACCCTGGTCAAGTCAAGTGTTTGGAGATTGAGAGGTATGTCTTGGTCACTGAATCTCATGATCAAACTATAGTTAGGCCAAACGTTCTGAGATTATAAGGAGGCTAGTGTTAGGAATAGTCCCAAGAGATAACTAAGAGGGGGGGCGGGGTGAATCAGTTATCTACAAGTTTCAATTCTTTATCCAATTAAGTAAACTTAAACATTAAGCATAAACACAATGAAAGAACACTTGAACACAACACCAATATTTTGGTTACGGGGAAACCCAAATAGGAAAAAACCCTGGTGGGAATTGATACCCACTAATAAACTGCACTAGTGTATAATGATCCTTGTTAGAAGATCTTACAACCCTGTTAGGAGTTGATCTTTACAATCCAATAAGAATAGTGACCTGGTCAAAGGTTGGACCCTATTAGGAGTCTTTTATGATTGACCCTGTCAGGGGCGAGGATGCAATATCTAAGAGCTCACTACTCAAAGGGGTGAAGGTTGCAACCTTCTGAATAATAGATACACACTATATCTGGATTTTGGTGAACTATGAGGTAGACCTATTGTCTTGATCAGTTCCAATGAATAACATATGCTCTTAACTTGGTCACATAGACCTTCTGTTGATGGCTCAACACTTCGCACTCTCTAGTCTGCTCTTCTCTTTCAACTCTGAACCATATCTTAGTAATCACAAATGACTACCTATAAATATCTTCTCTCTAAATGATATAATCAAGTCAGCCTATTAGAACCACCTTGAAATCATATTAGAGAAACAATAACACTCTCCAATAATATCTCTTTCAACTCTACTAAGCATGCAACACAATCTGGAACCTGTCCAAATTAATAAATGTAGACGCACGCTACATACTATCGGCTCTACCAAATTAATTAATACATTATCCTCAAGCTGAATTACATCATGCACTCTTAACCAAACCTTCTTAACTCTTCTCTAATCACTAATCCAAGCATGCATACCGAATGATAGGCACAACTCATGTACCAACATAATCTTTGTCGGCTCTTCTGGATAAACAAAGGAAATTGTAACTCATGAATAGAGACTATATAACTTCACTTCTACTACACAATAGACTCTACATCCATGAATGGAGAAACACTAACATGTCTCCATCATATATCCAAAGGTGCAAGGCTCCATGATAACTATATGGACAATCACACACAGAACACTGCCTGTAACTCTGTCAGGAACACTGCTGACATAAGCTGCTACATAACTGCCTATATAAATAATTAACCTCTGTGTCCATGATATCATGTTGATAACATGTCCATGCTATATATACTCAAAGCTTACTGCATAATTCTTCCATGCATGCTACTTTCCATATGTTGTCATCAATGAAAAATATATAGTCAACATTGACTTGCTGACAAATCTCCAACAATCTCCCCCTTTGGCATTGATGGAAACATATGGAATGAAAAATGCCACCAATCCAAATGACCAATTCTTTTATAACATTCTCCATTGTTAGGAATAGTCCCAAGAGATAACTGAGAGGGGGGGGGGGGGGGGGTGAATCAGTTATCTACAAGATTCAATTCTTTATCCAATTAAGTATACTTAAACATAAAGCATAAACACAATGAAAGAGCACAAGAACAAAACACCAATATTTTGGCTACGGGGAAACCCAAATAGGTAAAAACCCCGGTGGGACTTGATACCACTAATATTTTGTACTAGTGTATAATGATCCTTGTTAGAAGATCCTTTACCCTATTAGGAGTAGCTTTACAATATATTAAGTATAGTAGACCTGGTCAAGGGTCGGACCTTGTTAGGATTCTTTTACAATTGTCCCTGTTAGGGGAGAGGACGCACTGTCCGAGAGCTCACTGCTCAAATGGGCGAAGGCTACAACCTTCTTGAAAAATAGATATACACTATATTTGGATCTTGGTGAACTGCGCTTTGACCTGATGTCTGGATTAGTTCCAATGAATATCACAAGTACTTCACTTGGTCACATAGACCTTCTTTTGATGACTCAACACTTTGCACACTCTTCTTTTCTCTACTTAATCAACCATGAACCACACTTCAACAATCACAAATAAATGCCTATAAATATCTTTCCTCCAAATGATATAATCAAGTCGGCCTATTAGAACCACCTTGAAATTATATTAGAGAAACCATAATAAACTCCAACAAACATTCTATCAGCTCTATTATGCACACAACACATTCTCGTACCTGTCTAATAAAATAATTTTAGACGCACGCTACACACTGTCGGCTCTACCAAAACAACTGGAACTTTCTCTATAAGCTGAATTAACTCATGTGCTCTTAACCAAACATCAATAACACTTCTCCAAGCTTAAATCCAAGGGTGCATACCATCAAGAGAGGCGCAACTTAAGAACCAATAAAATCTATGTCGGCTCTTCTGAACAAACACAAGAAATTGCTACTAGCGAATAGCGACTGCATCATGATCAAACTATGCATCCATAACTAAAATATCACTAACATGTCTTCAACACATATCCAAGTGCACAAGGCTCCATGATAACTGTACAGACAACCATACATGGAACACTATTTGTTACTCTATCGGGAACACTACTGACACCAACTGCTATATAACTGTCTATACTAATAGTTAACCTCTATGCCAATGATATCATGCTGATATCATATCAATGCTACATATACATAAGGCTTACTATATAAGACTTCTATGCATGCTACTTTCCATATGTTGTCATCAATGACAAACATACAGTCAGTATTGGCCTACTGGAAAATCTCCAACAATCTCCCACTTTGGCATTGATGGTAACATGTGAATGAAAAACCACCATCAACCCAAATGAACATTTATTTTATAACATTCTCCATTGCCTCTTCAAAACTCCCCCAAAGATGAATCCTCCATCTACTGCAATATTTTCTAATATTCTCCATTTCCTCAACTGTGCTGCTGTCATAACTAAATGCTACTCCCCCTTAGTATATTACTCTTCCTTTTACTTCTATTTTTCATGACTCTATATATACTCCCCCTTTGACATCAATGGCAAAGGGTGCCATTCATTTTAAGTACTAGTACTACTCCTGAGGTAGAGTAGTCAACCTTCTACCAGTCCTAGAGGACTGATGTCTTTCCTTCTTTCTTCTAAGTAGAAACAGGGAAGGGAATGACTCCCAACTTCTCCCTGAGATACTCAAAAGTATCCTTAGGTAAGGAATTTTTGAATATATCTGCCAATTGATCTTTAGTACTCACATAGTCCAACTTGACTTCTTTCTCTGCCACTTTCTCTCTTAGGAAGTGATACTTGATCTCAATGTGCTTTGTCTTTGCATGCATCATAGGGTTCTTTGACATATTGATAGTGCTAGTGTTATCACAATGAATAACAATAGGATAATCAATCTGAATTCCAAAATCCTTTATCATCTATTTGATCCAAACAATTGTAGAACAATTCAAAGCTACTGCAACATAATCTACTTCTACTGTTGGCTGATAAATACAATTTTATTTCTTGCTTGTCCAAGTGACAAGTCTATCACCAAGAAACACTACTCCACCTAAAGTACTCTTTCTGTCATCAACACATCCTGCCCAATCTGCATCAGTGTACACATGAAGCTCAACATTTTTTGAATTAGGATACCATAGACCATAATCTATAGTGCCCTGCAAGTATCTGAATATTCTCTTTACTGCCATGAGGTGACTTTGTTTAGGCTTTGCTGCAAATCTTCAACCTATGCCAACTGCATTGGAAATATCAGGTCTAGTCTGAGTAAGATATATGATTTTACCAATCATAGACTTATACAATGTTATATCTACTGCTGGTGAGTCATCTTCTTTTGTAAGCTTGCATCTAGTGATCATAGGAGTTCCTACTGGCTTGAAATCATCCATCTTGAATTTCTTCAGTATCACTTTCACATACTTTGATTGATTTATGAAAATTTCTTTTTCTATCTGTTGCACATTTAGTCCCAAAAAGTACTTGATAGGACCAATCATACTTATCTTGAACTCATTATGCATTTCTTTGGCAAATTCAGCACTGAGTTTGTCATTACCTCCAAAGATAATGTCATAAAAAAATATAGCTACAACTAGTAAACCTTTAGATGTCTCTCTAATGAATAAATTACAATTTGTTTCTCCTTTCTTGAATCCAATCTTTGTTAAGTATCCATCTAGTCTCTCATACCATGCTCTAGGGGCTTTCTTAAGTCCATAGAGGGCTTTCTTCAATCTTCATACCATATTAGGTCTGTCTAAAAAAGTGAATCCTTCTCAATGTATACTTCATCTTTCAAGTCTCCATTCAAGAATGTTGACTTGACATCCATGTGATAAACTTTGAAGTTTTTAACTATAGCATAAGCTAAAAACAACTTAATAGCTTCTAATCTACTCACAGGTACAAATGTGTCTGAATAATCAATGCCTTCTCTTTGCGCATATCCTTTACATACTAATCTTTCTTTGTTTCTTACTACTGTACCATCTTCATTCATCTTGTTTTTGGATATCCACTTTGTTCCAATCACATTTTTATCACTAGGTCTTGGGACCAGTTCCCAAGTGTCATTCTTAACAATCTGATCAAGTTCTTCTTTCATAGCATCATGCCAATCTGAATTATTACATGCATCTTCAAAAATTAAAGGTTCAATATGAGATAGTAAACATACCACTTCATTGCTAGCTGAATTCTTTGCTTGTGATCTTGTTAAGACTTTGCCACTCTGATCTCCAATGATGTCTTCCTTGGAATGATTTCTTGATGTAAAATTTGGAACTTTAGGTGATCCTAATTCATCAGCCTTAGGAGTATTTTCTTCACTTGTCTCAGGGTCATTAAATAACACATCAATACTGTCAAACATTTCTTCAATAACTATCTCACTAATAGAGGGTCTAGGTTCTTCTTCAATCATGGGTGACTAATCATGATATCTTTCTTGAATCATAAAATTTTCATCAATCTTTACATGAGCACTTTCAATGATCTTTTTCAATCTTAAATTGAAACATCTATAAGCTTTACTCTTAGTAGAGTAACCAAAAAAAATACCTTCATCACTTCTTGCATCAAACTTTCCTACTTCTTCATCCCTCTTGATGTAGCACTTGCTTCCAAAGATTTTGAAGTATTTTACTCTGGGAACATTACCAAACCATAGATCATAAGGTGTTTTGTCAGTGCCTGGTCTCAATTGAAATCTATTGATGGTATAGACTGTTGTATAGACCGCATCTCTTCAATAGGTGTGTGCAACTTTTCCTTGTATCATAATGGTGTGCGCTATATCAAGAATGATCCTATTCCTTCTCTCTGCAATTCCATTCTACCGAGGAGTTCTAAGTGCACTTAACTATCTCTTTATGCCATGTTCTTCCCAGTATTTATAGAATCTATTAGAGGTGAATTCTCCTCCTCTATCTAATCTCAAACATTTTATCTTTAATCCAAATTCATTCTCAACCTTAGCTTTGAATATCTTGAACTTCTCAAAAGCTTATAACTTATCTTTTAAGAACGCAACCCACATCATCCTAGTATAATCATCAACAAACAAAATGAAATACATTTCACCATAGTATGAAATACCTTTCACACATAGGTATTTCACACATTCCCTGCATATAGTATCAACTAGCTTTGCTATGCTAGGTAGATCTCTTACTGCCTTGACATTACTTATCTTTACTATGTTATCAAAATTGATATGACATAGTCTTTTATGCCATAAACAACTGTCATCAACTTTAGCAACAAAACAACTTGCTTCTGAATTTAGTTGAAAAACATTACCTCTTGTCTTTGTGCCTGATGCAATCATAACACCATCTTTTTTTGTTAATGATGCATTTGTCATCTTTGAATTCCAATTGATAGCCTTTTCCAAGTAACTGTCCAACATTCAGAAGGTTATGTTTCAAACCATCAACATAAAGAACATCATCAGTATTGTTCTTTCCATCCAAAGTGATGGATCCTCTACCAACTATAGGTTTAGGAGTGTTGTCTCCAAATCTGACCATACCTCCATTGTATTTGTCCAAATGAACAAATCTTCCTTTATCACCTATCATGTGATGTGAACAACCACTGTCTATAATCCAGTCTGTCCTTATGTTAGCTTGTGAAATCAATGCTAGCTCCTGATTCTCTTTCTTGTCTACATGTATTGTCTTGTTATTCATTTTATCTACAATGGCAATGAATCCAATTTCTTCTTCACTAGATTCTTCATCTGAAACTCCATCTCCAACATAGTAGCATTCCTTAGAATACTTAGGCTTGTAATCCTTTTTGAACTTTCTAGCTCTAGTGGGACACTTAGATGCAAAGTGACCAATCTTATTACATGAAAAGCACTTAAATGGTAATTGACCTTCATATTTTCATTTTCCTTTCTTTTCTCTTTTGGCAATCATAGCAATAAAATCATCTAGTGTTTTATCTTCATCATCATCATCAAAATTACCAGAAGTGTTTGCAGATTTCTTACCATGGACTGTTGATTTGAAGCCTGTCTCACTCTTTGGTTATGTCTTCAATTTTGAAATCTCAAAAGCTGAGATCTTGTTGATCAAGGTCTCTCTCTTGAAATTTGATGTAAGTTGCATAGTCTCATCAAGGATATTGATCTTGCTTTCATATTCAGGAGTAAGAGTTGTCATCAACTTATCCATGATGTACTCTTCTGATATCTCTCCACCATTGTTCCTAATTCCAGCAACTGCTTCATTAATCCTCTGATTGTAAGCTCTGATGTTTTCTTCAGGAAGCATCTCTAATGCATTGTACCTTTTCTTCCATGTCTTTCTAGTTGCATCCTTTTCTTGTTTGTCTCCTTCAAATGTGTCTTCTAGGTGCATCCATATTTTATGGGTTGTATCTACCTTTTTTACTTCTAAAAATTCACCATCAGATAGGGCTCTAATAAGGGCTTCTTTAGTAATAGCATTATGATGAAATAATTCCTTTTGTATGTCAGTAGCATCATCTTTTCCAAGGTCTTCTAAGGTAGGAATCTTGGCTACTTTGATGGTTACATTAAAAACTTCAAAAGCAATGCACTGCAAGTGGGTTACCATTTTGTTCTTCGAATCAAGATAATTTTGTCCATCGAACTTAGGACTTTCTTTCCTGAAGTATGCCATCTGATCAACCTCAAGTTGTTAAACTTTCTCTCCAAGGCACTTGGCTTTGATACCAATTGTTAGGAATAGTCCTAAGAGATAACTGAGAGGGCGGGGTGAATCAGTTATCTACAAGATTCAATTCTTTATCCAATTAAGTATACTTAAACATAAAGCATAAACACAATGAAAGAACACAAGAACACAACACCAATATTTTGGTTACGGGGAAACCCAAATAGGTAAAAACCCCGGTGGGACTTGATACCCATTAATATTTTGTACTAGTGTATAATGATCCTTGTTAGAAGATCCTTTACCTTGTTAGGAGTATCTTTACAATATATTAAGTATAGTAGACCTAGTCAAGGGTCAGACCTTGTTAAGAGTCTTTACAATTGTCCCTGTTAGGGGAGAGGACACACTGTCTAAGAGCTCACTACTCAAATGGGTGAAGGCTACAACCTTCTTGAATAATAGATATACACTATATTTGGATCTTGGTGAACTGCGCTTTGACCTGCTATCTGGATCAGTTCCAATGAATAGAAAAAGTACTTCACTTGGTCACATAGACCTTCTTCTGATGGCTCAACACTTCACACACTCTACTTTTCTCTGCTTAATCAACCATGAACCACACTTCAACAATCACAAATGACTGCCTATAAATGTCTTTCCTCCAAATGATATAATCAAGTTGGGTTGTTAAAACCACCTTGAAATCATATTAGAGAAACCATAATAAAATCCAACAAACATTTTGTCAGCTCTATTATGCACGCAACTCATTCTGGGACTTGTCTAATAAAATAATTGTTGAGGCACGGTACACACTGTCGGCTCTACCAAAACAACTGTAACTTTCTCTATAAGCTAAATTAACTCATTCACTCTTAACCAAACATCAATAAAACTTCTCCAAGCTTAACTCCAAGGGTGCATACCATCAAGATAGGTGAAACTTAAGAACCAATAAAATCTCTATCGGCTCTTTTGAACAAACACAAGAAACTGTTGCTGGTGAATAGTGACTGCATAACTTCACTTGCGTTCTTCATTAGACTATGCATCCATAACTAAAACATCAATAACATGTCTTCAACATATATCCAAGCGTGCAAGGCTCCATGATAACTGTACGGACAACCATACACATGACACTGTCTGTTACTCTGTCAGGAACACTATTGACACCAACTGCTATATAACTGTCTGTACTAATAGTTAACCTTTGTGCCCATGATATCATGTCAATACTACATATACAAAAGGCTTACTATATAAGACTTCCATGCATGCTACTTTCCATATGTTGTCATCAATGACAAACATATAGTCAGTACTGGCCTGCTGGCAAATCTCTAACATCCATTTCTTCATCAAAACTCCCCCAAGGATGAATCTTCCATCTGCTACAATATTCTTTAATATTCTCCATTTTCTCAACTGAACTACTTCCATGACTGAATACTACTCCCTCTTGCTGCTATATATTAATCCTCCTTAATTTTGTATGTATGCTCCCTTTAATGTTGTTTTTAATGACTATATACTACTCCCCCTTTGACATAAATGGAAAAGGGCACCAAACATTTAAGCTCTGGTACTACTCCTAAAGTAGAGTAGTCAACCATCCATCAGTCATTGAGGACTGATGCTCTTTCCACTTTTTCTAAGCAGAATCTGGGAAGGGAATTACTCCCAGCTTCTCCTTGAGATACTCAAAAGTATCCTTTGGTAAAAGCTTTGTGAATATATCTGCTAGTTGTTCCTTTGTACTCACATAATCCAATTTGACTTCTTTCTCTACCACTTTCTATCTTAGGAAGTGATACTTAATCTCTATGTGATTTTTCTTTGCATGCATCATAGGATTCTTTGACATGTTTATAGTGCTAGTGTTATCACAATGAATAACAATAGGATAATCAATCAGAATTCCAAAGTCCTCTATCATCTATTTGATCCAAACAATTGTAGAACAATTCAAGGCTGCTGCAACATATTCTAATTTTTCTGTTGACTGAGAAATACAATTTTGCTTCTTTCTTGTCCAAGTGACAAGTCTATCACCAAGAAATAATGCTCCTCCTGATGTTCTCTTTCTATCATCTAGGAATCCCCTCCAATCTACATCTATATACACATGAAGCTCAACATTCTCTGAATTCAGATACCGTAGACCATAATCTATAGTGCCCTATAGATATTTGAATATTATCTTTACTGCCATGAGGTGACTTTGTTTAGGCTCTACTGCAAATCTTCCAACTATGCCAACTACATTAGAAATATCAGGTCTAGTTTGAGTAAGATATATGAGTTTAGCAATCATAGACTTATACAATGTTATATCTACTGCTAGAGAATCATCTTCTTTTGTAAGCGTGCATCCTATTATCATAGGTATACCCACTAGCTTATAATCATCCATCTTGAACTTCTTCAATATCTCTTTCACATATTTAGACTGATTAATGAAAATGTCTTTCTCTATCTACTGTACATTTAATCCCAAAAAGTATTTGATAGGTCCAATCATGCTCATCTTAAATTCACTCAGCATCTCCTTGGAAAATTTTGCACTAAGTTTGTCATTACCACCAAAGATAATGTCATCAACAAATATAGCTGCAAGTAGTAAACCTTCAGATGTCTCTTTGATAAATAGATTACAATCTTTTGTTCCTTTCTTGAATCCAAATTTTGTTAGATATCCATCAAGTCTCTCATACCAAGCTCTAGTGGCTTGCTTAAGTCCATAGAGGGATTTTTTCAGTCTACATACCATATCAGGCTTTTTTGATAGGGTGAATCCTTTTGGCTTCTCAATGTATACTTCTTCTTTTAGCTCTCCATTCAAGAATGCTGACTTAACATCCATCTAATAAACTTTGAAGTTTTTGAATGTTGCATAAGCTAGAAATAACTTAATAGCTTCTAATCTGCTCACAGGTGCAAATGTATTTGAATCATTACAAGCATCTTCAACACTTAAGGGTTCAATCTGAGATAGTAAACATACCACATCATTGCTTGCTGAACTCTTTTCTTTTGATCTTGTTGTGACTTTGTTGCTCTGATCTCCAACGATGTCATCTTTAGAGTGATATCTAGATGTAAACTTTGGAACTTTAGGAGATACTATCTCATCTACTTTATGAGTTTCTTCTTCACTTGTTTCAGGGTCATTGAACAATACATCAATACTGTCAAACATCTCTTCAACAACTATCTCACTAGTGGAAGGAATGGGTTCTTCTTAAATCATAGGTGCATAATCATGATATCTTTCTTGAACCATAAAATTTTCATCAATCTTAACATGATCACTTTCAATGATCTTTTTCAATCTTAAATTAAAACATCTATAAGCTTTGCTTTTAGTAGAGTAACCAAGGAAAATACCTTCATCACTTCTTGCATCAAACTTTCCTATTGCTTCATCCCTCTTGATGTAGCACTTGCTTCCAAAGATTCTGAAGTATTTCATTGTAGGAACATTACCAAACCATAGCTCACAAGGTTTTTTGTCCGTGTCAGGCCTCAATTGTATTCTATTGATGGTATAGACTACTGTATTGACCGCATCTCTCCAATAGGTGTGTGCAACACTTCCTTCAATCATGATGGTGCGCGTTGTATCAAGGATGATCCTATTCCTTCTCTCTACAATCCCATTCTATTGAGGGGTTCTAGGTGCACTCAATTGTCTCTTTATGCCATGTTCTTTGCAATACTCATAGAATCTGTTAGAGGTGAATTCTCCTCCTCTATCCAATCTTAGACATTTTATCTTTAGTCCAGATTCATTCTCAACCTTAGCTTTGAATATTTTGAACTTCTCAAATGCTTTTGACTTATCTTTCAAGAACGCAAACCACATCATTCTAGAATAATCATCAACAAACAAAATGAAGTACCTTTCACCATAGTATTATCTTGTTTGAGTTGGTCTACATAGGTGTGTATGAATCAGATCCAACTTGTTCTCAACTAAATTATACTTACTTCTGAATGAATTCCTCACATGCTTTCCCATCACATATTCTCTACAAATAGTATCAACTAGCTTTGCTATGCTAGGTAGATCTCTTACTGCCTTTACGTTACTTATCTTTACTATGTTATCAAAATTTATATGACATAGTCTTTTATGCCATAGCCAATTGTCATCTACTTTAGCAACAAAACAACTTGCTTCTGAATTAAGCTGAAAGACATTACCTTTAGTCTTTGAACCTGATGCAATCATTACACCATACTTGTTTTTAATGATGCATTTGTTGTCTTTGAACTCCAATCTATAACATTTTCAAGCAACTGCCCAACACTAAGAAGGTTATGTTGCAAACTATCTACATAAAGAACATCATCAGTGTTGTTCTTTCCATCCAATGTGATAGCTCCTATACCAATGATAGGTTTAGGAGTGTTGTCTCCAAATATAACCATGCCACCATTGTATTTTTCTAGATGAACAAATCTATCTTTATCACCTGTCATGTGATGTGAACAACCGCTATCTATAATCCAATCTGTCCTTATGTCTTCTTGTGAAATCAATGCTAGCTGTTGTTCCTTTTTCTCATCTTCACAATCGATTTCATCATACATCTTTTCCATAATAGAAATGAATCCAATTTCATCTTCAACTGAATCATCATCAGAAACTCCATCACCAGCATACTAACATTCTTTTGTATACTTAGACTTGTAGTTAGTTCTGAATTTCTTAACTCTTGTAGGACACTTAGATGCAAAGTGACCAATCTTATTACATGAGAAAAATTTGAATGGTAACTGACCTTCATATTTTCCTTTTGATTTTCTTTCTTTCTTAGCAATCATAGCAATAGTATCATCTATCTCTTTATCTTCATCTTCATTATCAAAATTACCAGAAGTGTTTAAAGATTTCTTACCATGGACTGATGCTTTGAAGGCTATCTTACTTTTAGGCTTTGTCTTCAATCTTGAAATCTCAAAAGCTGAAATTTTGTTGATCGAGGTCTCTCTCTTAAATTTTTTTGTAAGCTACATGGTCTCATCAAGGATGTTGATCTTGTTTTCATACTCTGTTGTAAGAGTAGTCATCAATTTGTCCATAATGTCTTCCTCTGAGATTTCTCCACCATTGTTCCTGATTCTAGCAACTGCTTCATTGATCCTTTAGCTGTAAGATCTAATGTTTTCTTTAGGTAGCATCTCTAATGCATTGTTCTTTTCTTCCAAGTCTTTTTGTGCACATTCTATTCTTGTGTATCTCCTTAAAACATCTTCTAGGTGCTTCCATATCTTGTAGCCTGTGTCTACTTTTTTTAACTCTAAAAATTCACTATCAGATAAGGCGTTGATAAGGGCTTCTTTGGCTATTGCATTTTGATGGAACAAATCCTTTTTCTTGCTAGTAGCATCATCCTTTACAAGATCTTCTAGAGAAGGGATCTTAATTTCTTTGATAGCCACTTCAAAAACTTCAAAAGCAATGCACTGCAAATGTGTCACCATCTTGTTCTTCCAATCAGGATAGTTCTCTCCATCAAACTTAGGACTGTCTTTTCTAAATAATGTCATCTAATCAACCTCAAGCTATTAGAATTTCTCTCTGAGGCACTTGGGTCTGATACCAATTGTTAGGAATAGTCCCAATAGATAACTGAGAGGGGGGGTGAATCAGTTATCTACAAATTTCAATTCTTTATCCAATTAAGTAAACTTAAACATTAAGCATAAACACAATGAAAGAAAACTTGAACACAACACCAATATTTTGGTTACAAGGAAACTCAAATAGGTAAAAACCCCAATGGGAATTGATACCCACTAATAAACTGCACTAGTGTATAATGATCCTTGTTAGATGATCTTACAACCCTGTTAGGAGTTGATCTTTACAATCCAATAACTACAGTGACTTGGTCAAATGTCAAACCTTGTTAGGAGTCTTTTATGATTGACCCTTTTAGGGGTGAGGATGCATTGTCTGAGAGCTCACTGCTCAAAGGGGTGAAGGTTGCAACCTTCTGAATAATAGATACACACTATATCTGGATCTTGGTGAACTGCGAGGTAGACCTATTGTCTTGATCAATTCCAATGAATAGCATATGCTCTTAACTTGGTCACATAGACCTTCTACTGATGGCTCAACACTTCGCACTCTCTACTCTGCTCTTCTCTTTCAACTCTGAACCATATCTTAGTAATCACAAATGACTGCCTATAAATATATTCTCTCTAAATGATATAATCAAGTTGGCCTATTAGAACCACCTTGAAATAATATTAGAGAAACAATAACACTCTCCAATAATATCTCTGTCAGCTCTACTAAGCATGCAACACAATCTAGGACCTATCCAAATTAATAAATCTAGACACACACTACATATTGTCAGCTCCACCAAATTAACTGATACTTTCTCCTCAAGCTGAATTACATCATGCGCTCTTAACCAAACCTTCTTAACTCTTCTCTAATCACTAATCCAAGAACGCATACCAAAATGATAGACGCAACTCCTGTACCAATATAATCTTTGTTAGCTCTTCTGGATAAACATAGGAAACTATAACTGGTGAATAGCGACTGCATAACTTCACTTCTACTACACAAAAGACTCTATGTCCATGAATGGAGAAACACTAACATGTCTCCATCACATATCTAAAGGTGCAAGGCTCTGTGATAATTGTACGGACAATCACACATAGAACACTTCCTTTAACTCTGTCAAGAACACTGTTGACACAAGCTGCTACATAATTATATGTATAGATAATTAACCTTTGCATCCATGATATGCTGTTGATAACATGTCCATGTTATATATATACTCACATCTTACTAAATAAGTCTTCCACACATGCTACTTACTATATGTTTGATGAAAAACATACATTCAGCATTGGCTTGTTGGCAAATCTCCAACAGCTGGTTGTCATGTGATCTCCAGAAGGAAGACTGGTCAAGGTCTCATGGCGATAAAAAATGGGAGATCATGACGTGTTAAAGTAATCTGTTGAATTGGAAAAAGACAATGAGTAGCGACCAATCAGTGCACAACTGGGGTTTTTTGACAGTTTTTGAGGGTTTTAAAGCAAAAAAGATAAAATGATGGCCTTTTTTGCCTGATTTTCAAGAATTAAATGTACATGTCAACTTCACACACCATAGATAGCTCAAATTTGAAATTGAATACATGTTGAGTGAATGCTAAAATGATTGAGGAAATATTTTATATGATCTTGACAAGTTAGCTGCATTCATTGATGAATGTTGTAAAAACACGACGTTGTTATCTTGCTACTTATCATATTTTCAGATTTTATGTGAGCTTTGACAAGAGATAGAGCAGTTTGAAAAGACAAATTAAGAAGATCATATTTTAGAGAAAAGGATAAACGTGGGTAGAAAAATGAGTCAACCAAAGTCCAATAGGGTTTTGTCTAGTAAAGAGATCAAGGATTCAAGGGAAGAGAAAAAGGAAAAACAAAATTTCTCAAAGGAATTCATCAAGTTGCTTCCTGGGTCAACTCAAAATATAAAGGTTAGTGATGAGGCTTTCTATGACTACTTATCAACTTGTAGAGACCAAGTAACTCGTTCTTGTTTAGGGTATCATTTGTTCAATTACTTTTACAGTAACAAAGTTAAGTAAATCCCAGTCTCCAATGCTTGGAAATTGGGTTTAGGAAAATTAATTGTCCCAAATGTGTTTTAGGATGTTGACCTACTAATTGAGTTGGCTAGGAAATATGACCCAGTGTCCAAAACTATAAGAAAGAGTGATCAGTTTGTCCTAATGTCCCTAGATAGAGGTTCACTCATCAAGGCCTTTGTCACTTACTCTTCTTTATCTACTAAGATTGATTTGGGAAAGGAGAAAGAAAAGTATAGGAAGAAGGTCAATTTGGTGAAGACCCTAATCCCAAATTTTATGCCAAAAATAGGGAAGTATGTAGCCCCTCTACCCAGCCATACAAATGTACCTTATGAGTTTAAGGATTTACATTTCTACTTGAGATATTTGGCATATGGGATATAAATAGTATTAGGTGTAGATGTAGATGCTCAGAGAATGCATGCTGACCTTCTCATGATTATCCTCGATATCCAAAACTCTCATATCAATACTGATTATGACTACATTCAGTATGTGATTGAAAGAATGCATGAAGGCCTAATGAGCATAAAGGAGAACTGCAACCCCATTTTGTGCATTATTCATTGATGATGCATTTGATCTTGTTCTAAAATGTCAATAGCTTTGATACACAAATGTTAAGACCCACAACACTTGTGAATGGCTAACCAAATCTTGTGCAGTTGTGGATCAAGGTTTGGAATTACACTTCAAAGAAGCATGAGTTATGTGGTTTTCAGAATTGGATTGTCAATCCTATTCTCAATTTTCTTGGGATCAATATGTATCATCTTAAAATGGAAGCACTTCCATGTTAAGAGCTTTTAGCCCTCTAAGTGAGTAATTTGAGTCATGTCAAGCACTTGGAATCATCTCTTTGCTTAGATCATACTTGTTTTCCTCATTCTGATTCTATCTGCCCCTGATTTCCATTCCAATATGCATTTCCTAACATTTTGGGTCTGGATCCTGAGGTTTTTGACCATAAGGTCAAATTTGACCTTATGGGGTCAAAGTCAACCTCTATCCTAACCTAGTCAAGATCAACCTCAACCCTGACTTGGTCAGTTCCAACCTCATCCTTGACCCCCTGTCCAGATTTCAAATTTCCTTGATTTCGGGTGTCGGGTTTTGAGGATATTTGTTTTCCCGCCTCCGGGTCAACCATTTCGAGTTTCAAAATGGTAAATCCTTAAATTGCATTTAATCTAGGTATATTTTCTAAAGGTTAGGACCTAATTGGGATTTAATTCTCCAAGGTGGCCTCTCTAGAAGATTGTGCCCTCGTTCACTATAAAAGGAGGCCCTCCTCTCTCATTTTATCCATCAAGTTTCCAAACAATTTCATGATCAAGGCATCAAGTTTGGTGAGAACATCTCTCAAGCTCTCAAGGTGATCAAGTGAGCATCCATTCAAGCATTCAAATCCTCTTCTCCATTCAAGTTCTTCATTGAAGATCAAGGATTCAAGCATTCAAGCCATTGAAGGGATTTGGTTCAAGCAAGATTCATCATTCAAACCCTAGATCTAGCCATCATGATGGTGTGATCTTCCTTCAAGATCCTTTGTTCATCTTCAAGATCCATTTAATTCTTTCCTCAAGGTGGATTCCAAGCATAAAATCATGGAGGTTTGATTTACATTTATTGATGTTATGTTCAAGCTTTCATATCAACATATTTGATTACATTTCAAATACAATTGCATATCTATTGAATGTCATAGCTTGATTTTTAGATCTACTTCTACTACTTGCTAGCATTCTCCATTTCAATTTCAATATTAAGGTTGATTCCAAACTGGGGTTTGACCAAGGCAAACTCCCCAAAAAAAAAAAAAAAACCATTTTTCTTGCAGGTACAGGTGTGGAATTTTGGATCTAAAAGTAGATTTGGATACCCTTTTTGGCAAACTTTCAGGATCTGCGAACAAAATCAGAATTGACCTTCAAATAAAGAATGTAGCCTTTGACCTTTTATGAGGGTCAAAGACTACCTGCCGTCAGAAAGACAAAATATTTCTGGGTTTTCTTCGTCTTGACATTTCCAGTCCACAGCAAGTTGCAAAATTTCTTGAAAGTACACACAGACATCAGAAATTGGCATTTTCTAGATTTTCCCTAATTTGAAGTTAGTATTTGTATTTCAATTATTTCAGATTTCAAACACAACTCTACCATAGAGAAATATAAGGTTTTCTTCCTCTTTCATATTCTCCATAGATTGATTCGATTGTGTATTAACCTTTTGGTTGATCAATTTGGATCTCTCCTTTGGGAATTTGGATTTAGAATTAGATCTCATATTTCCCCCATACTTACATTTTAGGTTGAATCATATTTCATCCTATTCATTTTGGTGAACCCGACACGCTTACCCTCCTTTCTTTTGTGGATTTAGATGCTCTATTGTGTTAGATCATCCTTTGTATTCCCTTGTGTGTTCACCTTCACTATTCATTTTGGTGAACCCGACTAGCTTACTCTCTTTCTTTTTGGTGTTAGATTTCCCTTTGTCTTATTGTGTATGTTCACCTTCTCTATTCATTTTGGTGAACTCGACGAGCTTACTCTCTTTCTTTTTGGTGTTAGATTTCCTTTTAGATTAGATCTAGTTTATGCTCTTGCATTTTAAAATTCAAAAATTCAAAAAAATCTATATATTCAATAAAATCAAAAAATATTTCTTGCATTTCATTTTCTATGGTGATTGTTAAGATGCTTTGGTTTGGAGTTATGTTCTTCATTACCCTTCTTTTAGCATCTCTTTATAATACCTATGATGTTTATGAGAGTATCATTCACTTCATTATGTTGATGACCCTTCACTTTGCTCTTGCCTATGCTTTTGTGAAGTTGACTGACACTAGTCTGCCTACATTTAAAACTTTCCTTAAAGATTTATGTGGTAGCCTTATTAATCTTTTGGATTATGTGAATAATTTGGTAGATGATACACCATCTCCTAATATTCCTAATCCTAATCCTATCAATCCTAATCCTAATCTTATCAATCCTAATCTTCATCCTATCAATCCTAATCTTCCTAATCCTAATCCTATCAATCCTAATCATAATCTTAGCAATTGTAATCTTCATCCTATCAATCCTTATCCAATACCTAATTCTCCATCTGTTCATCCTCGCTCTTCCCATACTTATGATGGGATTCAAGCTATAGCTTAGGATGCGGATGTGCAAGATTTATTTGATTTACCTTCTCCTTCGATTCATGATGATATTAAAGGAAAGGGTAAAGAAAATTCTTCAAAACCTATTATCTCACCTTATACAACATTTACTCATGAACATGATAAACAATCACCTCTTGTAGAAGCTTTACATGATATGTACACTACTAGATATAATATGGTGACTAAACAAGGTTATAAAGGTTTAGGGCTTGGGGTTAATGAGCATGGTATTAGGTTACCAGTTCATATACCCCCTAAACCAGATATGTATGGTGTTGGTTGTTCAAAATCTCAAGTTAAGGTAGGTGATGCTAAATGTCATCCTCCTCTTCATATTCTTCTCCCCACACCTATCTTAGAAAACATTAATACTTGTCAAGAAGTGGCTAAGAAGGTATATGTTGAGCTAATGAATTCCAAGAAATAAATCTTTAGACCTATGCCGATCGATGCGTTATACAAATACAAATGCCCTTTTCATTATAGTAACAAAAATTTACTTGTTGATTGTAAACATTTCAAGTTACATGTTAGAGAAAGAGTTGCTTTAGGAATTATATCTCACTCTCGTGCAGTTTTAAAATTCCTTCATAATTTTGACATAGGGGATTCCCCTCCTTTAGATATAATGTAGATGTTCTTCTTCTCTTGTCTCATGACTGGGGGGCAAGAGGTGTATCTTGATCCAGTCTCCTAGAATCCATTAGGTCTTTTATTGGGGCTTAATTGGTATTCTTTCTCTCTTCTATTTTTCTACAACTTTGCATTATGTTTTTAATCATCCATAGAATCTCTATTGTCTTTTCAAGATATATTTTCTAAGACATTTGTTTTGCGAAGGTATCCCTTGTCTCTATCTCTGGGGGGGCAAGGTACCTCTTTCTTTATCTTTGTCTAGGGAGCATCTTTCCTTAGCTTAGTGGTATTTGTTTATATTGCAATATCATTTCATCATATTGACAGATGTTCTAACTATGGATAACCTTCTTATATGAGAAGTTGGTGTCCTAAGTCATCACTTCTTCTCTATGTTTCAAATTATGCTCTTTATAAACTCTCACCCTTGCTTTGGTGTTAGAGTTGTTTCCCTCATTTCAAAGATTTGTCTTCCTCTTTGTAGGGGGCTTGATGATTGAATCTTTATTCCTGCTATTGAAAGATGATATTTTATTTAAAGCACTCCTCCTTGGTGGGGGTCTTGTTGATAATATCTCTTTCTTTGAAGGATCCTTTTCCATGAGTGACATATCCTTTTCATGATTATCTATATTCTTGGATGTAAGGGTCAATATCCCTCACTAAGGATATGGTGTACATTGTTGTAAATAGGATATCTCCTTGCATTGTGAAGTAGGTATCCTCTTCCATCTTTGTTCCTACACTTGGGGGGCAAGGATGCCATCTCCTTCTATCTTTTTGAGATTCACCTCTTTCCTGGGGTAAGCAGTATTTATCTATTAGATGATATCCAATCATACATGAAAATTTTGGTTTTCATTGAGGATCTTTGTCCTTGATCACAACCTATTTTGTTGTTTGACATTGGGTTTTCATGGTTGATATATCTCTCACCCTGGAAACTAAACAATGTGCTATCCCTCATCAGGGTTACTTTCTTTTCACTTCTTGCATGATATACCTTTACATTCATCCCTTCCATGGCCTCATAGGAGCTATGACCTTCTTGGCTTGGACTGGGTGTTGTTTTTGGATATCATCTTGATGTTGAATAAGGATTTATCCTTGTTCTTTCTTTCCTTAACATGTCAAAATAGTATGTTTTTTCCATATTAAGGAGGGGGGCATATATAGGGTCTCCCTTGTACTATAGTTTTTTAATTTTTACATGCTAAATATTGGAAGGTAATGCACATAAGTTGCTAAATCCTTAAAAGACATGCATTTATATGCTACATCTTCTGAAGGTAATGCACATAAGTTGCTAAATCCTGAGGAGACACATTTTTCAAAAAAATTCAATATGCTAAATCTTGGAAGGTAACGCACATAAGTTGCTAAATCCTAAAGGGACACACATTTCTAGTTTCAAATATGCTAAATTTTGGAAGGTAACGCACATAAGTTGCTAAATCCTAAAAAGACACACATTCATATGCTAAATCTTCCAAAGGTAATGCACATAAGTTGCTAAATCCTGAGGAGACACGCATTTCATATTCATAGTGATACAAGAAGGTGGATCTATGAGTATTCCAGAAGCCATCAGAAGACACATTACAATTGCAAGAACATTTTATGGGTGAACTTGTTGGGCTCTCCCTCCAAGGTGATTTATGGTAAGGTGGGCATCTTACTAGGTGAGGTAATCACTCTTTTTCCCTTTCTCTCTTTTTTCTTTTATGCTAGTAGGACTGGATCATGAAGCTATGTTATTTATAGTGTTGTTCTTTTCTTTTTTATGTAAACATTTATGCTTTTATGATAGCTTTCCAAATATGATGTTAGTATAAGAAATGTTTCTTAGCAAGGTTTCTTATGCTAGTTGATTTGGGTTTGTTTTAGTACTAACCCCTCTTTTGTGTCCTTTTGTTTTGTGCACCCTTGTGCACATATGTTGAGTTAGAATCCTTAGCTTGGGGGCTTGTGTCCCTAACTAAGTGTCTTTATATCTCATTTTGAATCAGCTAGGATCTTTTCTTCCTTCTCCTTTACCAAGAGTTTGCATCAAGTCCATACTCTTGCTAAAGTGGGGGCTTAATGTATCATCTTAAAATGGAAGCACTTCCATGTTAAGAGCATTTAGCCCTCCGAGTGAGTAGTCTCAGTCATGTCAAGCACTTGGAATTAGCTCTTTTCTTGGATCATACTTGTTTTCCTCATTCTGCTTCTATCTACCCCTGATTTCCATTCCAATATGCATTTCCTAGCATTCTGGGTCTGGATCCTGAGGTTTTTTACCATAAGGTCAAAGTCGACCTTATGGGGTCAAAGTCAACCTCTATCCTAACCTAGTTAGGATCGACCTCAACCCTGACCTAGTCAATTCCAACCTCATCCTTGATCCCCTATCCAAATTTCAAATTTCCTTGATTTTCGAGTGTCGGGTTTCAGGGATATTTGTTTTCCCGCCTCCGGGTCAGCCATTTCAGGTTTTGGAATGGTAAATCCTTAAATTAAATTTAATCTAGGTATATTTTCTAAATTTTAGGACCTAATTGGGATTTAATTCTCCAAGGTGGCCCCTCTAGAGGATTGTGCCCTAGTTCACTATAAAAGGAGGCCTTCCTCTCTCATTTTATCCATCAAGTTTCCAAGCAATTTCATGATCAAGGCATCAAGTTTGGTGAGAACATCTCTCAATCTCTCAAGGTGATCAAGGAAGAATCCATTCAAGCATTCAAGTCCTCTTCTCCATTCAAGTTCTCCATTGAAGATCAAGTATTCAAGCATTCAAGCCATTAAAGGGATTTGGTTCAAGCATTCAAGATTCATCATTCAAACCCTAGATCTAAACATCATGATGGTGTGATCTTCCTTCAAGATCCTTTGTTCATCTTCAAGATCCATTTCATTCTTCCCTCAAGGTGGATTCCAAGCATACAATCATGGAGGTTTGATTTACATTTATTGATGTTAAGTTCAAGCTTTCATATCATCATATTTGATTACATTTCAAATACAATTGCATATCTATTGAATGTCATAACTTCATTGTTAGATCTACTTCTACTACTTGCTAGCATTCTCCATTTCAATTTCAATATTAAGGTTGATTCCAAATTGGGGTTTGACCAAGGAAAACCCCCCCAAACAAACAACAAAACCATTTTACTTGCAGGTACAAGTGTAGAATTTTGGATCTGAGAGTAGATTTGGATTCCCTTTTTGGTGAACTTTCAGGATATGCGAACAAAGTCCGAATTGACCTTCAAATAAAGAATGTAGCCTTTGACCTTTTATGAGGGTCAAAGACTACCTATCATCGGAAAGAAAAAATATTTCTAGGTTTTTTTCATCTCGACATTTCTAGTTCAAAACAAGTTGTAGAATACCCTGAAAGTACACACAGACATCAGAAATTGGCATTTTCCAGATTTTCCCTAATTTGAAGTTAGTATTTGTATTTCAATTATTTCAGATTTCAAGCACAATTCTACCATAGGGAAATATAAGGTTTTCTTCCTCTTTCATATTCTCCATTGATTGATTCGATTGTGTATTAACCTTTTGGTTGATCAATTTGGATCTCTCCTTTGGGAATTTGGATTTAGAATTAGATCTCATAGTTCCCCCATACATACATTTTAGGGTGAATCCTATTTCATCCTATTCACAATATTACTAGATTGTCCACCAAGGTGTTGATGCTTTTAAGACCTTGTGAGTATGTAGACAAATGGCCTCAAGACCATAATTGGGGTGACTTCTATTTGGGCCATACTTTCACTTTGATAAGAGTATATGGATGCCCTTAGCCCCCACATGGCTTACCAAAATTTGTTCCCCCAAGGGTTTCCCTCATGGAATTCATTTAGCAGTTGGTGTGAATAGATAAGGAGCATCTCACTCCTCACAGAAAAAGGACATTCACACCTAGGCAATTCAAAATCAATGATTTTGTTATTGGGAAGAGGACTCTACCTGAGATCAGCAAATGGTTAAATTAGTAGAAGATGATTACTATTGAGTACAAGTATGTGGACCCAATAGACTTTATCAAAAATGCAAAGAAATTATTGATTCCCATTATTGGCACCATTCATTAGCATGAAGGATTATTTCATGAGGATGTTATCATAAATATACTGGATGAGAAGGAGAATGAGTAGATAATTGGGAAGTTCTATGACTTGATGAATTTGGAGTTACAAATGAAGAAGGCAGGGATTTCATTTGGAGGATACTTTCCTAGCCTCCCTTACATGTATAGGATCAATATAATGATCATCATGTATGATACTTTGTACAATCATCTTGAGGCCTAGTTAGAAGAAAAATAGGGTGTGGCGAAAGAGTACTCATCCTCTAAGTATGAGGAAGATAGTGAGGATTCCTACAAACAGAATAGCCCCCATCAAATGATTGAGCCACCTGGTTTTGATAAATAATTATATATCCCTGACACGGAGGTGACTAGTGAGCCTCCAAAAAATAGGCAAAGAATAAATGTGGGAGAATCTTCTAGGCATAAGGGGCCCGAGAAGAAAATGGACAGACTAGATGCATTGGTTCCTGGTGATAGGCCTTACCCTCACCAATTGAGGATGAATATTAGAGAGGGTAAGAAGAAGGAGACCCAAGAAGAATTTGAATTGCCCCTCCAAATGTGCAAAGATGAGAGGGAGATTTATCAGGAGGAGCTCCTAAATGATGAGGACTTCATCAAGAAGGATGAGTTCAAGAATTTTGTCATTTGGAGGAAACAACAAGAAATAGGAACTCAATTGCAAATAACTAATGGCACTGACCCAGGTAATGAGGCTCTGCAAGCCCTTGCAGCCTATGATCCCAATTTAGAAAGTATTATAGTGGAAGAGGCGAGGCAATTGGTAAATTCTAGTGGGATGTTGCTTGTTCTAGGATGGAATTTGGCTTTAGCTTTTATTATAGATCAAATAAGGAGGAAGCCTGAGGCTCATTTGTCTTCTGAGACTTAGATAGGGGAAATGATTAGAGGCTGTGGCTATGACCCAAGGTCCCAAACTCTTTCCATGTGGTCCTTAGCTCCAAGGACACAAAATCCTTCCCTCATAAGTGTTGCATAAAATATGCATGGGGAAAAAATAATATGGACTATGCATAATACAACATACTTAGAAGTTTCTAAGGTTGTTACACATTTTTCCCATCTAAATGAGGCCAAGATGGCATAGTTATCAAATAGGTATGGAAGGTTTTTTGATGAAACAATTTCTTTGGCCAAGGATAGGGAGAAGATCCTGATGAAAATAAAGGTATTGGAGGATGAGTTGGAGGCCCTAAAGGTCATGTTGGAAGAGGCATAAAAAAAATTTCCCCATCCTTCTCAAGTAATTGAAGTTGTTGTGTCTCTTGTCATAGAGGACCCTTCTCAGTCAGTTGAAATGCCTGATAAAGATAAGAATGATGTTTCTCTCATTACCTTGGTAAATATTGTGCAACAAAGGATTGAGGAGATAAAGGGCAAGTTAGGTACAGTCCATGAATCTTATGCTATGTTGCATAAGATTGAAAATATTTTAAAGGATGCAGTTGCAACTCTGGACCCCTTGTTCAACATATGGTCATGCAAGGGCCCCTTGTTTGAAAAATTATAACTTTTGCAGCTTCACAGTTCAGACATTCCTGAATTAGTTAGCCAAGTTGGGGAGATGATTGAACAAATTAGTGCATCTCTGTCCTTCTTTAAGGGAAAAGAAAATCAGATAAATTCAAAACTAGATATGTTTGGCCCTGACTTCAGCAAATATTTTCCTCCCATACTTAATGAGAGAAATTAATTAAAGGGTGTTGAGGAGTGGAAAAGTGATTTGGATACATTGTTGATTTAGCATGAATCTTTCATTAATGAGGATAATACCCTAAATATGGATAAGTTTAATGGTGTCCTAGATAATATGCTCAAAGTAGAAAAAAACTGTGCTAAGTTTGTCACTGATACAAAAGCCATAATTGATTCTAGATGGGACAGGCAAGTAAAATAGTTGCAAAGTATAAGGAATTTTGAGTGGCCATCTGAGGAGGAAGTTTCACAGTGATACAAAAGCATAAAGCTGAAGAAGAAGAAGTAGGAAACAATAGACCTAGAGGCAATGTAAGAATATTGAAGTGACACTTGGCACATGATCAATCAGCACATGGAGGGTAACTATCTCAGAAGAATAATGTATGTTAGCCAGGAAGGTGGCCATTATTCTCATAACAAATTTTAGAAGTTACCTTAAATATTTGCAAACAAAGGTGCCAACTGTTCAAAGAATTAAAATGATTACAAAGATTATACTCAAGTTTATTATCCACCATTTGAAATGATTGTAACTAATTTTTTCCTTTAGCGTCTTTTGTTTATCCTAGCCATCTGAAGTTTGTTGCATATTGTCTCTCCCAACATTCCAAGTTGGCTAGTGAATGGTATATATAGCAAGGCTTTTGTAATGTACAAGGATGGTAAATTCATAAATGAAAAAGGAGTTTCTAGATTTTTTTATGAATAGAGGCCTTTTCTATTAATAAATATAAAAGTACAAAATTCACAAAAAAGGGGTCACGGGAAGAAATCACCCTACAAGTCACTTGGTAGCTAGGCCAGAACCATACAACTATTCATCAAAAAAGCATATAAAAAGAGAAGCCCTCAAGTTGCAAGAGCAGTAGCAAAAGAGGGAGGAGGATCTCTGTCATCAAGGTTGCCCCAAACATTGGGCCTAGGATTCTGATTAGGAATGGCCCAACCTTCCTCAGGATCTTCTTTTTCCATTTCACCTTCCTCCCACCTGGAGGAAATAGCAAGTGCCAGGTGAGGGAACTTGTCTTGATTGGTAGGAATAGAGGCCGAGGGCCGAGTAGCAGCAGCAACAATAGAAACAAGCATAGGAGGCTAGCTAGAACCTGCATCCCTCCGAGGAGGAGGAGGAGAGGCGGAGTGGCAGCACCATTGATGTGGAGTCCTGGAGTGTCTAGCAAAGGAACTTTGACTATGACGGTGGCCCCTGGGTGGTGTGCAATCAGCCGAGAGAGAATTTGGAGGCACCCGAGCCACAATACAAGGGGCATTTCCCCAGTGCTGGAGTAGCTCCTATAAATGGGAAACCTATAAGGCCACCTTATCTACTTGCACCTGAATCTATATCATGACATTATTACAAATACATGCCTTAGCATAAAAAGAGACATGAATATCCAGAGAAATGTGAGAAAAAAATAGCATTTCATTCTTTCCATAAGGTAAATAAAATCTCCATCCTGAAAGCATGCCATATCTGGGTGTACTGGGAAGGCATTCTAGGGGAATCACCAAGATGCGCCATATGCTATGAAAAAGGTTTAGGCCTAAAAGGAGCAAAGAGGTCCTAAATCCAAACCTAATAATTCTAGGCATGATGATAAAACCATAAAATATGCATGAGCATCTCAAAATGACCATAAAAAGGGAATTTAGGATCAGGAACACCCAAATGCTTGAGTCTAGCTCCCAAAGGCAAGGCCTGGTACAAAAAACACTAGGCAAAATGAAAAATCTTAGGCTCAGTGATAGAATCCCAAATGGTATGAAATCACCAGCTCTAACTCTTCTGAGAAGAAGAGATATGCCATCGTTGGTTGAGAGAATCAATCATGGACAAATGGGGCACAAGCCAAGAATACCCAAGCTTGGGTTTGTAACTAGTGAAGGGCTTAGAAGGGTACCATTTCCAATCCTTACACCAAGTTCTAACTGATTGAATTCCCAACTTGTGCAGGAGATGAGGCGGGATGGCCTAAACTAGCAAGTCAAAAGTCTAACGATCTGGGTGGATGAGCCAAAATTGAACTCGAAGATCATCCCAAGAGTGGAGATTCATAGTGGCTCTAGAGAAAATATCTTTTGGGGTTTGAATGCCACATTTGTGAAACCAAAAATCACTAACCCCTTGAACTTTGGCAAGAGGAATCCCTTGTTGAGCAAATAAAGGGGACCACCAAATGTGCTGCCAGTTGAAAGAAAGACCATCCTAAAAACCATTTCCAGCCCAATGAAGCCAGGGTTTGACAGATTCCCAGGCTCTCCAAATAATTTTCACAACAAAAGTACCTTGGATTGGAACAAGTTCCTTCATAACTAGAAGGGTTTGAAATCCAATCCCCTTCCAGGCAGGGTTGTGAAGAGGGTATCCTGAGGAAATGCAGTGTTGAAGCAAAATTTTCTAGGCCTCATTGCCTGTGAGACATCGCACGACCCTATTTGCACAAAGGGTGTGTCCTTGTTTCTAAGTATCAAGTAAACCAAACCTGCCTAAGACCTTAGGAAGGCAACAAAAATCCCAGGCAACTTTGTGGAAACCCCGATGGTCAATACCAGAAGCCCAAAGGAAATAACACAGTAATTTCTTGAGCTTCTTGTAGGAGGCTTTGGAAGGAGCCCAACAAGAGGATTAATATACATGCATGGCTACCAGGATATTGGAGCAAATCTAGAACTTTCCTATGAGAGAGAGTGGCTTTGTGATCCAGTAAGTAAGCTTTTTTTCAGTTTTGGCAAGAATTGGATTCCATAGATCCATAGATTGGGCTTGAAAAGAAAAGGGAATGCCAAGAAAGTGGAAAATTTCCCCATGTTGGATCCTGGTCCAACCAAACTAAGAAAACTAGGGGGGCTAAAGAAGAGCTGATTGTGTCTAGTAGAGGGTTTTATGCCATTGTATGGCCAAACCAGAGGCCAAACAAAAGGTGTCTAAACACTGCAAGGCTTCCTTGATATTCTCTTCATCTTCTTCTAGAGTGAGGAAGGAATCATCAGCAAAATGGCCATTGACCAGCTATTGAGATGAATCTGAGAAGTAGATTCCCCAAACATTACCCATAGAAATGGAGTGAGAAAGTAGGTAGATGAAACCCTAAGTGGCTAGAACATTCAAGGCTGGGGCCAGAGGGAAACCTTTTCGAATGGATGGAAAGATCCCAAAGGTAGAAGACTGGCATCCATTGATGGTAATGTAGGTAGAGGCATCATTGAAGAGCATCTGTATAGATTGAATAAATCTAGGTCCAAAACCCATAGTGTGAAGCATAGCAAGGATAAAAGGCCATTGAATGTGATCATAAGCTTTAGAAAAATCAATCTTAAGAAAGATGGCTTTCTAATGAGACTTATGAGCCCATTCCATACCTTCCCAAATGGAAATGATATTGTCAAGAATAAATCTTGTCCTAATAAATCTTGTTTTCTTAGGCCTAACAATCTGCGAAAGCATGTGACAGAGCTTGAGAGCCAGTGCCTTGGAAATGATCTTGTAGGAGACATTGAGCAAGGTAATAGGCCATGAGTTGCAAATGTCCTCTGGATCCCTAGACTTGGGAATAAACTTGATATTTCCCTGGTTAATGATAACCACAAGAGATTGGGTATGGTAGGCTTCCAAGTAAACCTAGTGAAGATTAGGACCAATGGCATCCCAGAGGGCTTTTTAAAACTCACAAGGGAAGCCATCGTATCTTGGGGCTATATCATCAGCCATGGCAAATAATGCTTCATGAAGATCCTACAAGGAAAGAAGTTGATCACATAAGACACACTAAGCAGGGGAGACACACTAAGGAACAACCATGTTGCACTCAGTAAGAGCTTTCTCGCTGGTAGGAGAGTATCCCTAAGTAGAAAATATCTATTCATAATGGTGAACAAAGGCTTGCAAAACATCAAGAAGCTCTGTGAGGAGGTTGAGGCCTTATCTGATTCTAGTTATGCCCGCACTGGTATGACAAGGATGGAGGGCAGCAAAAAATTCTTTAGAAGCTTGGTCTCCAACTTTTAACCAGTGGATACGAGCTTTGATCTGGGCTCCTCTGGTAGTATAGTTGTTAGCAACTTGTTTCTGATGATGTAACTTGGAAAGGTTAAGTTGCAGATCCTGATTGAAAGGGTCCTAGGCTAAGGCCTCAGTGGCAACACAGAAGGCTTTGGTGTTGACATCATAGGATCTATGGTGACAATTGGCCATCTATCTGCCATAAATGTGCAAAAAATGAGTTGTACGCTTGATGGTGTCATTCCACCATTGAATCCATCTTGTCGACTGAGTGGGCCTAGGCTCAGGGTTCCAAACCTAATGAATGTGGGCCACAGTGGATGGATGGTAAAGGATAGAAGTATTAAAGAAAAATTGTGGGGTGGGAGGCCTAGCCTTAGTTATCTATCAAACAATATTAAATTTGATGGGGAAGTGATCTGACAAGGTCACATCAACAAGAGGAGTGACCGGTAAAACTTTCTTTTCAGAAAAAGAGAAAAAAAATTGTGTCGGGATCATAGCATGACCAAGCCTTTTATTAATTATGTCAGAGGAGGCCTTGTAATTAGACCAAGTGTGCCAGACCCCATCAGGATAGTGATGGCCAAAATTGGGATCAAAAAGCCCTAATTTATTACGCATGTAGTACCATTCTTCTCTTTCCCCAGCTGTCCATCGAAAAGGAAAAAGGCCATCCTTGTCAGACCCCATCTCCACCATATTAAAATCACCACAAACAAGCCAGGTAGCAGGTGGCAGAGAATCCGCAAGCCAACGCCAAAGGTGAGATCTCTCAACAGCATCATTGGGTGCATAAACATTAGCTATGCCAAAAGAATGATTCTCAATAATGAAAGTGGCCGAAACAACTCTCTGCATGGGGTCAAAACCATGACTAACCAAAAAAGAATGCCAATGAGGGGAAAGGAGAGTAGCTAATCCACCTCAAGTAGCCTTGTGCTGAGAACAAAGAGCAATGCTTGTAGGCCAAATAACTTTACAAGAAACATCAAGCATGAAACCAAAAATCTTAACTTCCTAGAGGCATAAAACATCCAGATGACTAATACGACAACGCAAATCCCTGACAAAAATTTTTTTGGGTAGGTCTGTCAACCCACGAACATTCCATTTGATGTACTTCATGGAATAATAGTGTCATCCATTCCATTACCTTCCCCAAGGAAAGAAAAACTATTAGATATATAACCTAGGGAAAAAGTAGGCCCAAAAAACTCCATGGATATATTATGTCATTTTTCCTGCATGCCATCAAATCCACTCTCAACACATCTAGGAAGGGTGTGAGAATGGTGGAAGGAAACAAAAGAGGCAATTTTTGTGGCCGCCTGAGGCTCTCGGGCTGAAGGAATGGTAACATGTGAGTCAATAACTCCTTTCCCCTATGAGGCAAGGTTTGAAACCTCGATCACTGAGGTTTTCGAAGATACCTCGCTAATTGAAGGTGGCGGCTAGGAAGATGAAAATGAAGCAGTCTTCTTGTTTGGCTTGTTGCGACAGTCGACTGTGACCCATTCATCTTTCTTTCCCTCTTCTTTTTTTCCAGCCTCAGCCGCCTGAGAGCCAGAGTCCTTGGGAGGAGCTTCCATATGAGGCACTATGAGAGGGTAGTCCTTAATCTTCTGCTCTGTAGATTGACAATGATAACAAGTGTTAGGAACTTTGAGATATAGCACCTTCTAGGTGAAGGTGGTCTTGCCAACCTAAATCTCAATAGACTCTTTGAGGTCCCTAGAAAGGTCAACCTCAACATAGAGCCTCTTTTGAGGCTGAGGATTAAGAAAATGGTCATGCTCGCTACATATAACCCTACCTATATTTTTTTCTATGACATGCATGAATGGCCAATAGGGCAGGGGAAGACCAGGAAACTCTACACACACTGGGACTTTCAACTTCTTGTCCTCAGAGACAGAGAAATCATGAGACCAACGTTGGAAAATTAAAAGTGAGGCCCTAAGGTTCCAGGGACCTTTGGAAAAAATTGCATCCACATGTGAAGGATTGGAAGAGAAAAACAAAAAGAAGCCTTTGGTGAGGCTCTAAATACCATACCAGCAGATTCCATGAGGGGTCCAAGATTTCGCAACCCAATCCCTGATAACATGTTCAGGAGGGTTGTGAGCTAGAAAATAGCCAATAAGGGTATGCATTTCAAGCTAAGTGCAAGCATCATTAAACTCATGAATGGGTAGAACATTATCAGGCTGAGACATACCTCGTGAAACACTTTGGGCACAAATTTTTAGGGACATTTGCTTGGCAGCGCCATTGCTATCTGAAACCACAATAGTACCAACATCAACTTCTTGGTGAGAAGTGGCTAGAGCCATAAATACAAACCTATTTCCCACAATAACTATGGAATGAGGGAAGGACAAAGGATGTAAAAATTTGACGCAAAGCAAAAACCTTAGCAGAGCCCAGAGTGAGCATCACTGTTCTTTGTTCTTTTCTTCATCAAATCTAGTTTTTGGATTTAAAAGTCTCATTTCTGGGAATTTTTCCATTTTGAATGTATTAATATAGAGAAATTTTAATAAGAATACAATGGAATTCCTTTACACCTTGTTGTGATGATTTTGAGTTCTTATGTATTGAATGTGCATGACATTTTTAATATATTGTTCACAAGGTAAATTGTGAAATTACTCCTAAGTATCTTCCAAGGGAAGGGTAGTTCTTAGGGGTAGTTTTAGAGGATTCATGATTTACATGAGAATTTGATGTCTAAATGTGAGAATGAGAAGAATGATTTGTAAGGCATTTCATTTGGGTTATGGGTGTGTGTGATTTAAAGGTTTTCTATGAATGGATGTTCATTTGACTGTGTGCCCTGGAATTAGGCATTGACCAGTTCTTGAGAGGCAGTTATCATCATCAATGTATAAATGATAAAAATGTTTTTAGTTTATGTTTGAAGAGCATAGATGTTTACTATTTATGTTTGAACAATGCAAATAAATGTTGTTGATTCCTTAAAGAAGTGAATCCACAAGGTACACCCTCCTGAGCTTGAAGCTCAAAATGTAGGGGGTTTTTATCCTCGTTAGTTCAACCTTTTACTTGTCAAATTTGGAATGGGAATAGGGAGTCAAGGACATTAAGTTGTCTAATATTAAATTCTACAAGAAAAAGATCGAACAAAATTGGCGACTCCGCAGGGGAAAAATAGATAGCAGATTTAATTTATTTGATTGTCATATTTTTTGTGTTTGTGTTCTTCCAGAAAACTAGCTATTTTCTAGACTATTACTGGATGGTGACTCTTCTTGAAAATGATTTTACCAGTGTCATTTTTGTAAGCATCAAGTAGTTTTGTGTGTTATTTACAGATAAAATCTCAAAAGAACATCCGATGTTTTATCAAGAAATACCCTAATGTTGCTTTAGAAAGTGAACTTCCTAGGAACCCTAGGAGAGATTACCCAAACCGATTTGAGTTAAGTTTTGGTGTGTCTTGGATGCCCAAGGTGTTGGAGATTTTCTAGCAAGCCAGTACTGACTATATGTTTGTCATTGATGACAACATATGGAAAGTAGTATGTGTGGAAGTCTTATGCAATAAACCTTCTGTATATGTTGCATGGACATGATATCATGGGCACAGAGATTGAATGTGAGTACAGACAGTTATATAGCAGCTTGTGTCAGCAGTGTTCTTGTCAGAGTTACAGGTAGTGTTCTTTGTATGATTGTTTGTACAATTGTCTTATGGGCATGCACCCTAGGATATATGTTGCAGACATGTTAGTTATGTTAAGTTCATGGATGCATGGTCTGATGATGAATGCAAGTGAAGTTATGCAGTCACTATTTGCAAGTAGTAGTTTCATGTGTTTGTTCAGTAGAGCCGACAAAGATTTTATTGGTTCGTGAGTTGCACCTATCTTGAGGATATGCACCTATCTTGATCCAGATATCAGGTCAAAGCACAGTTCACCAAGATCTAGATATAGTGTATATTTGTTATTCAGAAGGTTGTAGCCTTCGCCCATTTGAGCAATGAGCTCTCAGACAGTGCATCCTCTCCCCTAACAGGGACAATTGTAAAAGACTCCTAACAGGGTCCGACCCTTAACCAGGTCTACTATACTTAATATATTTTAAAGCTACTCGTAACAGGGTAAAGGATCTTCTAACAAGGATCATTATACACTAGTATAGAATATTAGTGGGTATCAAGTCCCATGAGGGTTTTTACCTATTTAGGTTTCCCCGTAACCAAAATATTGGTGTTGTGTTCAAGTTTTCTTTCATTGTGTTTATGCTTTATTTTTAAGTATACTTAATTGGATAAAGAATTGAAGCTTGTAGATAACTGATTCACCCCCCCCCCCCTCTTAGTTATCTCTTGGGACTATTCCTAACAATTGGTATCAGAGCCAAGTGCCTTGGAGAGAAGTTTAATAGCTTGAGGTTGATCAGATGGCATACTTCAAGAAAGAGAGTCCTAAGTTTGATCGAGAAAATTATCTTGATTGGAAGAACAAGATGATGACCCACTTGCAGTGTATTGCTTATGAAGTTTTCAATGTAACTATCAAAGAAGCCAAGATTCCTACTTCAAAAGACCTTGAACAGGATGGTGCTACTGACACTCAAAAGGAATTGTTTCATCATAATGCTATAGCTAAAGAAGCCCTTATCAGCGCACTATCTGATAGTGATTTTTCAGAGATAAAGAAGGTAGACACCACCCACAAGATATGGAAGTACCTTGCAGACATATTTGAAGGAGATAAGCAAGCAAAGGATGCACGTAGAAAGACATGGAAGAAAAGATTAAATGCATTAGAGATGTTGCCTGAAGAAAACATCAGAGCTTATAATCAAAGGGTCAATGAAGCAGTTGCTAGAATCAGGAACAATGGTGGAGATATGTCAGAAGAAGATATTATGGACAAGTTGATGACTACTTTCACTCCAGAATATGAAAGAAAGATCAATATCCTTGATGAAACCATGCAACTTACATCAAATTTTAAGAGAGAGACCTTGATCAGCAAAATCTCAGCTTTTGAGATTTCAAGATTGAAGACAGAACCTAAAAGTGAGACAGCCTTCAAAGAAACAATTCATGGTAAGAAATCTACAAACACTTCTAGTAATTTTGATGATGATGATGAAAAGAAAACTTTAGATGATTTTATTGCTATGGTTGCTAAAAGAGAAAAGAAAGGAAAAGGAAAATATGAAGGTTAATTTCCTTTCAAGTTCTTTTCATGTAATAAGATAGGTCACTTTGCATCAAAGTGTCCTACTAGAGTTAGAAAGTTCAAAAAGGATTACAAGCCTAAGTACTCTAAGGAATGTTACTTTGCTGGAGATGGAGTTTTAGATGATGAATCAGGTGAAGAAGAAATTGGATTCATTACTATTGTAGACAAAATGAATAGTAAGTCAATTCCTAAAGATGAGAAAGTATATCAAGAGCTAGCATTGATTTCCCAAGCAAACATAAGGACAGACTGGATTATAGACAGTGGTTGTTCACATCACATGATAGGTGATAAAGGCATATTTGTTCATTTGAACATATACAATGGAGGTATGGTTAGATTTGGAGACAACACTCCTAAACCTATAGTCAGTAGAGGAGCCATCACTTTGGATGGAAAGAATAGTACTGATGATATTCTTTATGTTGATGGTTGGAAACGTAACCTTCTTAGTGTTGGACAGTTACTTGGTAAAGGCTATCAGTTGGAGTTCAAAGATGAAAAATGCATCATTAACAACAAAGATGGTGTTATGATTGCATCAGGCACAAAGACAAGAGGTAATGTTTTTCAACTCAATTCAGAAGCAAGTTGTTTTGTTGCTAAAGTTGATGACAGTTGGTTATGGCATAAAAGACTATGTCATATAAATTTTAATAACATAGTAAAGATAAGCAATGTTAAAGCAGTAAGAGATCTACCTAGCATAGCAAAGCTAGTTGATACTATATGCAGGGAATGTGTGATGGGGAAGCATGTGAGAAATTCATTCAGGAGAAAGCAGAATTCAGTAGAGAACAAGTTGGATTTGATTCATACAGACCTATATGGACCAACTCAAACAAGATCATACTATGGTGAAAGGTATTTTATTTTGTTTTTTGATGATTATAATAGGATGATGTGAGTTGTATTCTTAAAAAATAAGTTAGAAGCTTTTGAGAAGTTCAAAATATTCAAAGCTAAAGTTGAGAATGAACCTGGATTAAAGATAATTTTTTTGAGATCGGATAGAGGAGGAGAATTCACCTCTTACGGATTCTATGAGTACTACAAAGAACATGGCATAAAGAGATATTTAAGTGCACCTAGAACACCTCAGCAGAATGGAATTGCACAAAGAAGGAATATGATCATTCTTGATACAGTGTGCACCATTATGATAGAAGGAAAAGTTGCACACACCTATTGGAGAGATGCGGTCAATACATCAGTTTATACAATCAATAGAATTCAGTTAAGGCTTGGGGCTGACAAAACACCTTATGAGCTATGGTTTGGTAATGTTCCCACAGTAAAATACTTTAGAATCTTTGGAAGCAAGTGCTACACCAAGAGGGATGAAGCAGTAAGCAAGTTTGATGCAAGAAGTGATGAAGGTATTTTTCTTGGTTACTCTACTAAAAGTAAAGCTTATAGATGTTTCAATTTAAGATTGAAAAAGATCATTGAAAGTTCTCATGTAAAGATTGATGAAAAATTTATGATTCAAGAAAGATATCATGATTACTCACCCATGATTGAAGAAGAACCTAGACCCTCCACTAGTGAGACGGCTATTGAGGAAATGTTTGATAGCATTGATGTGTTGTTCAATGACCCTAAGACAAGTGAAGAAGGTAATCCTAAGGCTGATGAGTCAGCATCACCTAAAGTTCCAAAGTTTAAATCAAGAAATCATTCCAAGAAGGACATCATTGGAGATCAGAGCACCAAAGTCTTGACAAGATCACAAGCAAAGAACTTAGCTAGTAGTGATGCGGTATGTTTACTATCTTAGATTGAACCTTTAATTGTTAAAGATGCTTGTAAGGATTCAGATTGGCATGATGCTATGAAAGAAGAACTTGATCAGATCATTAAGAATGACACTTGGAAACTGGTCCCAAGACCTAGTGATAAGAATGTGATTGGAACAAAGTGGATATTCAGAAACAAGATGAATGAAGATGGTACAGTAGTAAGAAATAAAGCAAGATTAGTATGTAAGGGATATGTGCAAAGAGAAGGCATTGATTATTTGACACATTTTCACCTGTGAGTAGGTTAGAAGCTATTAAGTTGTTTTTAGCTTATGTTATAGTTAAAAACTTCAAAGTTTATTAGATGGATGTCAAATCAACATTCTTGAATGGAGACTTAAAAGAAGAAGTATACGTTAAGCAGCCTAAAGGATTCACCTTATCAGATAGACCTGATATGGTATGCAGATTGAAGAAGGCCCTCTATGGACTTAAGCAAGCCTCTAGAGCATGGTATGAGAGACTAGATGGATACTTAACAAAGATTGGATTCAAGAAAGGAGCAGCAGATTGTAATCTATTCATTAGAAAGACATCTGAAGGTTTATTATTTGTAGCTATATTTTTTGATGACATTATCTTTGGAGGTAATGACAAACTCAGTGCTAAATTTTCTAAAGAAATGTAGAATGAGTTTGAGATGAGTATGATTTGTCTTATCAAGTACTTTTTGGGATTAAATGCGTAGTAGACAGAAAAAGGTATTTTCATTAATCAATCAAAGTATGTGAAAGAGATACTAAAGAAATTCAAGATGGATGATTGCAAGCCAATAGGAACCCCTATGATTACTGGATGCAAGCTTACAAAGGAAGATGACTCACCAGTAGTTGATATAACATTATATGAGTCAATGATTGGTAAATTGATTTATCTTACTCAAACTAGACCTGATATTTCAAATGCAATTGGCATAGTTGGAAGATTTGTAACAGACCCTAAACAATGTCACCTCATGGAAGTAAAAAGGATATTCAGATACTTGCAAGGCACTACAAATTATGTTCTATGGTATCCTAATTCAGAAAATGTTGAGCTTCATGTGTACACAAATGCAGATTGGGCAGGATTTGTTGATGACAGAAAAAGTACTTTAGGTGGAGCAGTGTTTCTTAGTGATAGACTTGTCACTTGGACAAGCAAGAAACAAAACTATATTTCTCAGTCAATAGCAGAAGCGGAGTATGTTGCAGTAGCCTTGAATTATTCTTCAATTGTGTGGATCAAGTAGATGATAAAAGATTTTGGAGTTCAAATTGATTATCCTATTGTTATTCACTGTGATAACACTAGCACTATCAATATGTCAAAGAACCCTATGATGCATGCAAAGACAAAACACATTGAGATCAAGTATCACTTCCTAAGAGAGAAAGTGGCAGAGAAAGAAGTCAAGTTGGACTATGTGAGTACTAAAGAATAGTTGGAAAATATATTCACAAAGCCCTTGCCTAAGGATAGTTTTGAGTATCTCAGGGGGAAGTTGGGAGTAATTCCCTTCCCTGATTCTGCTTAGAAGGAAGTAGGAATGGCATCAGTCCTCAGGGACTGATGGAAGGTTGACTACTCTACATCAGGAGTAGTACTAGTGCTTAAAATGAATGGTGCCCCTTGCCATTGATGTCAAAGGTGGAGTAGTATACAGAGTCATGAAAAAAAGGAGTAATGTACTTAGGGGGAGTAGTATTCAGTTATGACAGCAGTAGAGTTGAGGAAATGGAGAATATTAGATAATATTGCAGCAGATGGAGGATTCATCTTTGGGGAAGTTTTGAAGAGGAAATGGAGAATGTTATAAAAGAAATGTTCATTTGGGTTGATAGTGGTTTTTCATTCCACATGATGCCATCAATGCCAAAGGCGGAGATTGTTGGAGATTTGCCAGTAGGCCAGTACTGACTGTATGTTTGTCATTGATGACAACATATGGAAAGTAGTATACATGGAAGTCTTATGTAGCAATCCTTCTATATATGTTGCATGGAGATGATATTAGCATGATATCATGGGCACAAAGGTTGAATGTGAGTACAGACAGTTATATAGCAGCTTGTGTCAGTAGTTGTCTTGACAGAGTTACAGGCAATGTTTTGTGTATGATTGTCCGTATATTTGTCTTATGGGCATGTGCCCTAGGATATATGTTGTAGACATGTTAGTGATATTAATTTCATGGACACATGGTCTGATGATGAACGCAAGTGAAGTTATGCAGTTGCTATTCACATGTAGCAGTATCTTGTCTTTGTTCAGAAGTGTCGACAGAGATTTTATTGGTGTGTGAGTTGTGCCTATCTTAAGGATATGCACCCTTGGAGTTAAGCTTAGAGAAGTGTTATTGATGTTCAGTTAAGAGTGCATAAGTTAATTCAACTTATAAAGAAAGTTCCAATTGTTTTGGTAGAGCCGATAGTGTGTGGCGTTCATCTACAATTATTTTATTAGATAGGTCCCAGAATGAGTTGCGTGCATAATAGAGCTGATAGAATGTTTGTTGGAGTTTATTATGGTTTCTCTAATATGATTTCAACATGGTTCTAATAGGATGACTTGATTATATCATTTGGAGGAAAGATATTTATAGGCAGTCATTTGTGATTGTTGAAGTGTGGTTCATGGTTGATTAAGCAGAGCATAGCAGATTGTGTGAAGTGTTGAACCATCAGAAGAAGGTCTATGTGACCAAGTAGAGTATGTGTTCTATTCATTGGAACTAATCCAGATAGTAGGTCAAAGCACAATTCACCAAGATCCAGATATAGTGTGTATCTATTATTCAAAAGGTTATAGCCTTCGCCCATTTGAGCAGTGAGCTCTCGGACAATGCATCCTCTCCCCTAATAGGGAAAATTGTAAAAGACTCTTAATAGGGTCTAACCCTTAACTAGGTCTACTGTACTTAATATATTGTAAAGCTACTCCTAACATGGTAAAGGATCTTCTAGCAAGGATCATTATACACTAGTATAGAATATTAGTGGGTATCAAATCCCACTAGGGTTTTTACCTATTTAGGTTTCTCCTTAACCAAAATATTGGTGTTGTGTTCAAGTGTTCTTTCATTGTGTTTATGCTTTATGTTTAAGTATACTTAATTAGATAAAGAATTGAAACTTGTAGATAACTGATTCACCCCGCCCCCTCCCCTCTTAGTTATCTCTTGGGACTATTCCTAACACAAGGGTAGTAATATTTCCACCGTACCAAAAAAGTCTTCCACATCTTTTGCAAGCTCTAAGTCAAATAGTCAGCCTTTACTGAATCACATCTTTGATACACCTAAAGCTAGATCTCAAAATAAGAGTGTCACTCAAATTCAATATAAGAAGGTTGATGTAAATAGGTCTAGAGGCCAGGGAGAAACACATAATAGTGTGTTAAATCATAGTGAAATATCCCCAAACCTAATGGATCAGCCTTATCACCCTGTGAGAAATCATGGACACCATAACTTGATTGATTTTGATGATACTAATCATTATGATTCAACTGAGTATGATGTTGAGGTGCTTCATGAAGAGGTTTTGGCCCTGAGGAAAAGGGAGAGAGAACAAAGACTAAGTGTGCAGAATAAACAAAAGGAGAGAGAATAAAAAATTCAAGAATCATTACTTGAAAAGGAAAGACTATTGAGAGTCACTTCACAACACAAGGTAAATGAAAAGGCCTTCAAAGAAGAATACAAGAGCCTAAATGAGGAAATTTTTGGAGACATGGGTGCTTTGAGGGAAAGATCACAATGAAGTGGTTGTAGTAAAAAGAGAGATGAATTTGAGGGGGAAGGCCCTGTGTTGAAACAATTGCAAGGTTTGGAGATCAATAAGCCTTCCAAAGTGCAACAGACTGGTCATGATTTTCCAGCTCAAGCAAGAAACATTGTCCAGGACAAAGGAAAATAGAAGATGGTTGGTATTCATATTGAGGATCCCAAGCCTAAAGGAAGTGTTATTAGTGGGATGTTACCACTAGATTTAGAATTGGAGGAAACAAGGAAAGCTAAGGAAGACCTTGCTAAACAACTTGAGAAATATGAGTTAGAGGCTGTAGTGGCAGAGATGAAGAAAAATGTAGCCTTTTTAAATGCTTCTGTGAATAATCCTACAATGTTTAGTGCAGTTCCATTTGTGACTGGAAACACATCAGGACCTCAAGTGGTTGGCCCTAGCCATAGTGTTCAAACTTCTAGTCCCACTCAAATTTTTGGTGCTCCTTCTATTGGTGGTGCACAAAACATTGTAACAAACCAAGGTGCTACAGCTGGGACCAGTGGGACTCATGTTGTTGGAAACTTCCAAAATAAGACCTATTCATCTAGATAGGTATTATCCATTCTTATTTGATGGGATTCTTGGACAGCCAAATGTCATCCCCAATGAGGTGAGAGACAAGATTCCAAAGTTTAGTGGTAATAATGCTATAACTTGTGAGGAACACCTCAAAACTTTCACTGACAAGATGAATGATTTTGAGATTGAACATGAGGATGTAGTGATGAAATTATTCATTCAATATTTGAATGAAGATGCTAGGGATTGGTAAAGGGGGTTACCTAAAAATAGTATAGCATCTTGGGGTGAATTTTTTAAGTTCTATAAGGAACAATTTGGTGAACATGTTAACTCAATTTTCATGTTAAATAAGTGTAACAATATAAAGAAGTTCCAAAATGAAAGTATGGAAGATTTTAATAATAGGTTTCAAAAGGCCATGTACAAATTGTTTCAAGTCTTGATACTTGATGAATAAGTATGTCTAACAACATATTTTAATGAAGTTGATGGAAAGATGTCATATCTTTTGAGGGATAAGAACCCACAAACTTTGAGAGAAACTTTTAAGATGGCCATTAATATTGAAAGCAATAGAAAGGCATCTAGGAAGATGGGAAAAAGAGAGGATGGAATATTGTGGAAGGATTCAAAAGGACAAGAAAACAAACCAAACAAGGAGGAAGACAAGGTCGATAAACTGATGCATGTGGTGAAATACCTCACTTCAAAGATTGAAAGAAATGATAAAGGATCTTATGGTAATAGGCATCAGTATCAAAGGCAGGACCAATTTCCAAATTTGTGTGATATGCCCTAGAAAACAAATTGGAAGGATGGTAATCATGTTCCTAAAAATCAAGAGAACCAGAGGAACAAGGAAACTCTTGATCCTTTGAAAATAAATAATGCTCATAATGTTGAAAATACTCCTTGGTGTGCTACTTATAATATGCCTTATTCCTCTTTTCAATGTGTTTTTGCTCAGGCATTGGTAGAGTAGATGGAAGATGCCAGTAAATAAGTAGGGTCAGAAAATGAAGACCCAGTGATGAATATGTTCACTATAAAAAATAAACTTGATTGATGGTTGTCTGAAGATGATGAATCAGTTGAAAATGTGGATGTTTAGAGGAAAGAGTATCAGAAAAACCAGCAACAAGTTTTTTTCTGATTCAGAGGATGAAACCGGTGATGTGCTACAAGGCACCATAAATGTGGTGGGGGATGAAAAGAAGTATACCCATTTGAGATTACCCAATGAGGAGGAAAAAAGGACCCTTACTATAGCAGCAATTAATCAAGCGAGGAATTCTTATAATCTAAGGAATCGGAGGGTACAACTTGATCAAGGTAAACCAAGTTCTTTGTTTATTAAGAAGAATTCCCCTAAAGTTTTTGTGAAGCCTCATAGCAATGAGAAAGACAAGAAAGATGGAGCTAAGCCAAGTGAACCTTCTTCTACTCAAGGGGAGAAAAAGGAAATCAAGATTGACAAGCTAGTTATGAGTGACAAGGGAAGTAAAGGTAAGAATACCATCGATATTACTTTAGACTTACCTACTTTTGATATGAAACATGCTCTTACCCAAATAAAAATATATGTTCCTTTAATAGAAATGTTGAAAATTAAGGAACATAGGGAAGAATCATTTTCATTATTAACAGGAATATCTAATACCCCTTATGATATTAAATAGGAAAATAAGGAGAAGGTTAGTAAAGGAATGGAAGGTAGATCTAAGCAAGATACATCTGTTGTATATGTAGGAAATGTCATTACTAGGGAGCCTTCACAAGTTGATCCTTTCTATGTAACTCTCCTTATAAATAATAGGCTTGTAAAAAAAAATTATGATAGATTCTGGTGCTACAGAAAATATGATGCCATATGGGGTCATGAGGGAATTGGGTATAGTTGTAGATACATTTAATGGGAGTTGTTATGCTATGGATAACAGGGAATTCCCTATAATTGGGACCTTGAAGGGAGTTGAAGTTAAAATAGAAATATTCCCAGAGGAAACCTATAAAATGGACATTGTTGTTGTAGAAACCCAACCCCATTATGGTATGCTATTATCAAGACAATAGGCTACAATAGTTAGGGGTAATGTACAATTAGATTTGTCTTGGGCCACAATTACAATAAATGGAAAGGATGTTAAATTGTATAGAGAACCATGAGCACTAGTTACTGTTGAGAAGGTGGACCCTAGTATGCTTAAGTATTGTGTGGACATTGACATGGAGAATTTTAGAATTGAAAAGGTGCTGCCACAGTGAAAAAATACTAACCCATTGGTGGATGAACTGAAGTCACAATAGGATGGTTTGTGGTAGATGTATTTTGATGGAGCATGTTCAAAAGAAGGGTCAGGAGTTGGTGTCCTTTTCATTTCTCCATCAAGTAATACTTTTAAGTATTCATTTGTTTTGGCTTTCCAATGTACCAACAACACTGTTGAATATGAGGCCTTGCTTGTGGGATTAGACATTACCACTAGGCATGGTATTAGACTATTAAAAAAAATTGAGGATTTTGAGTTGTTTGTAGCATAGGTCAAATCATGGTATGCTGTAAAAAATGACAGACTCAAATTATATAGGAATGGTGTTTGGGATCAAATTTAATTGTTTGATGCCTTCAATATCAAATGGATAGAAAGGTCAAAAAATATCATGGCTGATTTCTTAGCTAATGTAGCTTTGAAGAATAATTATTTGACTTTAAACGAGGTATCAATCTTGGAAGTCAAGAGTAGGCCATTTGTACTAGATAATATTTATAATTGGCAGGTTTTTGAAGATGATCATGATATCCTCAAATTTACACATTTTCTAAACCATTTTGAAGGCCAACATGTGCATTATAATCCTTTGGTTGAGGTAACAGATGGTAAGGACACTATTTTTTAAAATGAAATAGTACAATTGAATTCTAATCAGATCCCTAAGGGTTTGGTCTAGAGTTAGAAGTATTTTTCCAAAATTAGGATGATAATTTGTTAAAAGGGTCCAACGCTAAAATTAAGGATCTAGAGGAAATAAATTTTGGATCTGAAACATTACCCTAGTTGGTGTATATAGGAAATAATTTAGACTCCCATGTAAGGAAAAACTTGATAAAATCACTAAGAAAACACAAGCATGTGTTTGCATGGTAATATGAGGATCTGAAAGCCTATAGGGAGGATTTATTCCAACATGAGATTCCTTTGAAGTCTAATTCCAAACCTTTTAGACAGCGGCAGAGACCCATAAATCCTTTATTAGCCCCCAAGATGCAACACGAGTTGATGAAGTTAAGAGATGCAGGCATAATTCAACCAATTAGACATTTAACTTGGGTTTTAAATCTGGTCCCAATAAGAAAGAAAAATGGTGATATAAGGTTATGTGTTGATTTTTTAAATTTGAATATTGCATCTCTGAAGGACAATTATTCTTTGCCTAACATGGAGGCAATGTTGCATAAGGTGACTGGTTTTGACTTATTATCAATGATGGATGGATTTTCAAGTTACAACCAGGTATTAGTGAAGGAGTGAGAGCATTTTAACACTTAATTTACTACCCCATGGGGGACATATGTTTATGTAAGGATGCCTTCGATCTTATAAATGTAGGGAAAACATTCCAAAGAGCTATGGATGTTGTATTTAAATAATTTATTGACATATTTATGGTTATTTATTAGGATGATCTGACTTCTTATTCCAAGAAGAAGGAGGACCATTGTGTTCATTTGGAAAAGATATTCAATAAGGCCTTGGAATATGGTGTGTCTTTGAATCCAAAAAAGTGCCAAGTAACAGAAGGAAAGTTGCTGGGACATATTGTGTCAAAGGAGGGAGTAAAACCTTGAGAGAATTGAAGCAATTCAAAAGTTCATGCTCCAAAGAATGTTTAACAATTATAGTCTTTCTTGGGAAAGATAAATTTTGTGAGAAGATTCATTGCAAATTTTACAGAAATTATGAAGCCAATAATCAAAATCTTGAAGAAGAATGCAAAATTTGAATGGGATGAAGAAGCACAAGATGCTTTTGAAAGAATAAATAAATCAATTTAGGAGGCCCATGTTCTTAGGTCTCCTGATTATAGTAAGCCTTTCTCATTGTTCTCCTTTGCATCATTTCATACGATTGCAATTGTGTTATTGCACAAAGATGAGGAGGGATTTTAGCACCCAATTATTTTTTTTAGTAAATCCTTACAAGCTGTAGAATTGAATTATGAGATGATGGAGAAACAGGCATATGCATTGGTTAAGGCTATCAAGGAATTTAAACCTTATTTGGTTTGTGCCAAAGTTGGCGCATATGTTCCCCATGCAACAGTTAAGGATATTCTTACCCAGTCTGAGGTCATTAGAAAGAGATGCAAATGGATCGACTAGATTCAAGAGTTCAATTTGGAAATACATATCACAAATTTGGTACGGGGATAAGGATTAGATAACCTCATGATAGAATAGAATATATATTTAGTTCATATCAATGTTGTTGGACTACAAGATACATCAGTAACCAGCATTGAAAATCAGTCTTGGTATTCTGACATTTCATTTTTTATCAAAAATACCAGATGTCCTGAGGGTATGAATGAAAATCAGAAGAGGAATCTTAGACTACAAGCCCAAAGGTACACACTAGAACAAGGTGATTTATATTGGAAGGACAAAGAGGGTGTTCTTTTGTTGTGTCTAGATGAGAGGCAGGATGACAAGGTTTAGAAAGAAATGCATGCAGGAGTCTGTGGAGGACACTTCTCAGCTAGAACAACTACCCACAAAATTATGAGAGCTAGTTATTATTGGCCTTACATATTTAAAGATACTTTTAAGTTTGTTCGTAGGTGTGAATAATGTCATAAGTTCTCTTCTAAGATGAAATACTTAGGTGCTCTATTGCTAAATTTGGTAGTAGCTTAAGCACCTTTTTTTATGTGCGGAATTGATTTCATTGGGGAATTTTTTGAAAAATCAAGTGGTAGTCATAGTTGGATTTTGGTTGCCACAGATTATTTCACAAAATGGATTGAGGTAGATCCTACTAAGAAGGCAACTAGCAAGGTTGTGGTTGATTTCTTGATGGATAATATACTCACCAAATTTTTTGTCCCTGTTAAGCTAGTAATGGATAATTCCATGTGCTTCAGGTCAGAAGAATTCAAAGATTTCTACAATGAAAATAGGATTCTCATGTCATACTCTTCTCCTTATCATCCCCAAAGCAATGGGCAAGCACAATCAAGTAATAAGAGTATTATGTAAATTTTGAAGAAGACCTCAGAAAGTAATAAGAGAGCCTGGCATTCAAAGTTAAGGCTGGCTCTATGGGCTGGTCGAGTTACAATAAACACCACAACATTTGGGGTCAAATTTTAACACCAATTTGCGATGCCACTACCATTTGTGTTTAATTTTTTTGTGGTTTTTTTTGCAAGTGCCCCCGACGGTGTTGTAATAGTGACGATGACATCGTAATTGTGACACCCCCTTGCTTATAAACAAAAAAAAATAAAAATCATCATTTGTAATTTTTAAGAATTCAAAGAGTTGCCGCGAAGATGACACTGCACTTTTGCGTGGCATGAAGAGGGCATTCGAGTTTGGCGTGCGCGAAGAGGCTGACACCTTGTGGGAAGAGGGCACTAGCACTTGAGGTAGGTATTTGAGCTTTGTGTTCTCATTAAATCAATTTCATTTTGATGAATTTATTGATTTAATGGCATAATATAAATGTTATAAATAGTGGCATTGTTTACATCTTAGCATATGGAATGCTCGATGACCCGCAAGCTTTGAGAGCTAGGGCATCATTTCTATTACCTTCAAGGCCTTGTGTGAAGTGTTTGATCTCTCTTTATTTGTTTTGTTGTTGATATTCACTATGTGGTACTCCCCGTTTATAATCATTTCATGAGGAAATTTCTTGATGGCTCGCGGGCTGCAAGCTAGGGCATCATACATTTTTTATGAGCTCACTATTGAATACTAGCATTGTTTACATCTTTTCATTTGGAATTCTTGATGACCCACAAGGTTTGAGAGATAGGGCATCATTTCTATTACCTTCAAGGCATTGTGTGAAGTGTTTGATCTCTCTTTATTTGTTTTGTTGTTGATATTCATTATGTGGTACTCCCCGTTTATGATCATCTCATGAGGAAATGTCTTGATGGCTCACGGGCTCCAAGCTAGGGCATCATACATTGTTCATGAGCTCACTGTTTAATACTAGCATTTTTTACATATTTTCATTTGGAATGCTTGATGACCTATGAGCTTTGAGAGCTAGGGCATCATTTCTATTACCTTCACGACATTGTGTGAAGTGTTTGATCTCTCTTTATTTGTTTTGTTGTTGATATTCACTATGTGGTACTCCCCATTTATGATCATTTCATGAGGAAATATCTTGATGGCTTGCGGGCTGCAAGCTAGGGCATCATACATTATTCATGAGCTTACTATTTAATACTGGCATTATCTACATCTTTTCATTTTGAATGCTTGATGACCCGCGAGCTTTGAGAGCTAGTGCATCATTTCTATTACCTTCAAGGCATTGTGTGAAGTGTTTGATCTCTCTTTATTTTTTTTGTTGTTGATATTCACTATGTGGTACTCTCCGTTTATGATCATTTCATGAGGAAATGTCTAGATGGCTTGCGGGCTACAAGCTAGGGCATCATGCATTATTTATGAGCTCACTATTTGAGCACCTCATGTCCCTATTTGATTGGTCGGTGATCTATTTTTTATATTAATGCTATTAGATCAAATAGGGACATTAGTAATAAAATAGGGATATCAGTAATAAAATAATACACTTACTATTTTGTATTTGAGGTTAGGCATCATGCAATGTTATTGCTATCAAAACAATAAGTGTATTAATGTATGATCTAATAGCAACAACTTCATTAATCATTACCTTTGACTCCTCCATCATTTTAGAAGAGATAACTACCTACAACTATATTTCATAATTCCTCCTTTGAAGTCATAGGTTAGTTTAAAATGGAGAAAGTATACAAACTCACCAATTTAATCCCAAAACATCATATAACTAGAATTAATCACATCTCACAAATGTATAGATTATACTACATACCATTGTATTATATATATCAAGTATAATTATGAGTTTACATCATATATTTAGGCTTAATAAAATTATAAAACAACATAAGACTAACCCAAAATACTTTGTCTTAATAAAATATTAATAAAACAATATATTTAGTCAAGTCCCAGGCTGTAAAACTATTTTTTGTAGTAGAGGGAAGAGTGGGTAAGGTGAAGAGGGTGAGAGATAACCAGAGAGGGTTCAAGGTGAAAGGAATGGAGGGCGGTGTGAAGTATTTGGAGCAGCAAAGGACATTGTAGCCGGAGCTTGCAAAATGGTATGCTGCCATGGCAAATCTCTACGAGCGCAAGCTATGGCATCAACTCACCCTCAAACTAGATCAGTTTTTGCTCCTTGCGGTTCTGCGGGGTGGTGATACACTTATTCAGCTATATCACAATTTTATTATAGAATTTAAAACAAAGATAAATTTGCTTAAGCTTGCACACTTTCCTGTTATAGTTTCACATTAGTACACAGAAAAGGAGGCTGCTATTAGCTTTTTGGAGAAAGTAATTGAGAAGCTTTGTGCCACAAGGCAGATGAGGATTGATGAACCTATCATATATGTTAGAATGCAAATAGTTGCATAACTTGAGCAAGGTGAATAGAAAGAGTGCAAAAGATTGCTAGATGATGGAAAAAGAACTCTAGATAGTATGACACAGTGGTATTTAGATTAAGTACAATATGAATTCACATGCCTTTAATTATGATACACTTTTGAAAATCTTTTCATAAAAATAAATATATATATATATATATTTAGTCAAGTAATAAAATCTTATAAAACAACATACATTGCGTGAAGTGTTTGATCTCTCTTTATATATTTTGTTGTTGATATTCACTATGTGGTACTCCCATTTATGATCATTTCATGAGGAAATATCTTGATGGCTCTGGGGCTACAAGCTAGGGCATCATGCATTATTTATGAGCTCACTGTTTGAGCACCTAATGTCCCTATTTAATTGGTCAGTGCTATGTTTGTTATATTGATGCTATTAGATCAAATAGGGACATCAGTAATAAAATAGGGACATCAGTAATAAAATAATACACTTACTATTTTGAATTTGAGCTCAGGCATCATGCAATGTTATTGTTGTCATTGCATGGTTGCTGTTGTTGTGCACCATAATAGAAACAAGCATGCAATGTTATAAAATTTTGGGATTAAATTGGTGAGTTTGTATACTTTCTCCATTTTAAACTAACCTATGACTTCAAAGGAGGAATTATGAAATATAGTTGTAGGTAGTTATCTCTTCTATAATGATGGAGGAGTCAAAGGTAATGATCAATGAGGTTTCTTCTATTAGATCATACATTAATACACTTGTTGTTTTGAATTTGAGCTCGAGCATCATATATTGTTTTATACACTATTTATTTCATTGAGACCGTGAGCTTGGCATTTGTATTATATTTCCTGTTATTGGATAATATTTCCATGTTGTTGAGGTTGTAGATTTCCTTTTAATGATCTTGTATAAACAACATATATACCATGTTGACTCATAGCCCATGAGGTGTTTCTTGATAACACATTTTGTTGGTAAAATGGTCAGCGCTCCCCTCGAAATTCATGGCATGGCTTAACCACCTCTTGTGTCTTCTATAAGTCTAGTGATTGTATCAAGAATTAACAGGTCGATCTTTTGGTGCAACGGCAACCACTACTTGTAACAAGTGGTATCAGAGCTTGGTCATAGGTTTGAATCCCCTTGGGTAACGCTGAGGGGGAGATTGTTGGCAAAATGGTCAGTGCTCCCCTTAGAATTTGTGACATGGCTTAACCGCCTCCTATGTCTTCTATAAGTCTAGTGATTGTATCGGGCATTAACAGGTTGATCTTTTGGTGCAATGGAAACCACTACTTGTAACACATTTGACATCATAATTTTTTCTCCATTTTGGTCTTGATTTACTCACTGCATGCATATGTTTTCTAAGTGCACATGTTCTGTAGCATAGTTCATTTTAGAAGTGTATGGCTTGACTATGCACATGCATATTTGTAGATGAGGATTAGTAATAGGGTGTCAGGCATTTCTTAGATCCTTTGAATCTAACCCCATATTTTCCTTCCTTATAGGTTTTGGATCATACAAGAGCATACTGGATTGAACCCTGGGTCAACACTTCATTACTTCAGGCAATGTTTGGTACCTTCATTATTTATGTTCATCTACTTATGTATATTTGCATTCATTCGTATTCTTCTGAAAGTTGGCTATTAGCGACCATATGGGACCATTCTTGATGTTTTTGGGTCATTTGATGAAAAGATGTAAATAGGGACATCATTAATAAAATAGGGATATCTTAATCTTTATGAGCTCAAATTCAAAACAGTAAGTGCATTATTTTATTACTGATATCCCTATTTTATTACTGATGTCCCTATTTGATCTAATAGCATCAATATAACAAATAGAGCACCGACCAATCAAATAGGGACATGAGGTGCTCAAATAGTGAGCTCCTAAAATAATATATTTAATCTTAATAAAATCTTATGAAACAACATATATTGTGTGAAGTGTTTGATCTCTCTTTATTTGTTTTTTTGTTGATATTCACTATGTGGTACTTCCCGTTTATGATCATTTCATGAGGAAATATCTTGATGGCTCGCGGGCTACAAGATAGGGCATCATACATTGTTCATGAGCTCACTGTTTAAAACTGGCATTGTTTACATCTTTTCATTTGGAATGTTTGATGAGCTACAATCTTTGAGAGCTAGGGAATCATTTATATTACCTTTAAGGCATTGTGTGAAGTGTTTGATCTCTCTTTATTTGTTTTTTTGTTGATATTCACTATGTGGTACTCCCCGTTTATGATCATTTTATGAGGAAATGTCTTGATGGCTTGTAGGCTACAAGCTAGGGCATCATGTATTATTTATGAGCTCATTGTTTGAGCACCTCATGTCCCTATTTGATTGGCTGGTGATCAAACAGTGAGCTCATAAATAATGCATGATGCCCTAGCTTGCAGCTCGTGATCCATCAAGACATTTCCTCATGAAATGATCATAAACGGGGAGTACCACATAGTGAATATCAATAGAAAAATAAATAAAAAGAGATCAAACACTTCACACAATGTATGTTGTTTTATAAAATTTTATTAAGACTAAATATATTGTTTTATTAAGACAAAGTATTTTGGGTTAGTTTTATGTTTTTTTATAAGATGTTATTAAGACTAAATATATGATGTAAAATCATAATTATACTTGATATATATAATACAATGGTATGTAGTATAATCTATACATTTGTGAGATGTGAAGTAATAATGAAGTAAGAATGTAGTATCATCATGATGAAGTAATAATGCATTACATATATTACTGATGTCCCTATTTGATTGATTGGTGCTCTATTTGTTATATTGTTGCTATCAAAATAGAATGGAAGCGGTGATTCAATACATCTATAGCCTCAACAACATGGTAGCATTGATCGAATAATAGAAAATACATTACAAATGCCAAGCTCACGGTCTCAATGAAATAAACACTGTATAAAACAATATATGGTGCACAACAACAGCAAGCATGCAATGAGAACAATAACATTGCATGATGCCCGAGCTCAAATTCAAAATAGTAAGTGACTCATAATAGAAACCTCATTGATCATTACTTTTCACTCCTCCATCATTATAGAAGAGATAACTACCTACAACTATATTTCATAATTCCTCATTTGAAGTCGTAGGTTAGTTTAAAATGGAGAAAGTATACAAACTCACCAATTTAATATTATAAAAAAACATATATTGTGTGATGTGTTTGATCTCTCTTTATTTGTTTTGTTGTTGATATTCACTATGTGGTACTCCTCATTTATGATCATTTCATGAGGAAATGTCTTGATGGCTCACGGGCTACAAGCTAGGGCATCATGCATTATTTATGAGCTCACTGTTTGAGCATCTCATGTCCCTATTTGATTGGCTGGTACTCAAACAATGAGCTCATAAATAATGCATGATGCCCTAGCTTGTAGCCCAGGAGCCATCAAGACATTTCCTCATGAAATGATCATAAATGGGGAGTACCACATAGTGAATATCAACAACAAAACAAATAAAGAGAGATTAAACACTTCACACAATATATGTTGTTTTATAAGATTTTATTAAGACTAAATATATTTTTATATTAACATTTTATTAAGACAAAGTATTTTGGGTTAGTTTTATGTTGTTTTATAAGATATTTATTAAGACTAAATATATGATGTAAACTCAATATAACAAATAGAGAATTGGTCAATCAAAGAGGGACATGGGGTGCTCAAACAGTGGGCTTATAAACAATGCATGATGCCCTAGCTTACAGCCAACCATTTGACAAAATGTCCATATGAAATCTAGAGCAATACATTAATTTTATAGCAAATTCATGATTTATAATGCCCCTTGATTTATAGTGAATTAATTTTATAGTGAATTCATGATTTATAATTCAGTTGTAGCAGCTCAATGTGTTTGAACTCAAGAATACCCCTTACTTTATTTCCTACAAAGCCTTTGGGAAGCTATGAAAAGGTGACATGAAGCTAATGAAAGGAAGCATCTCCAATTTGTTTTGCAGATATACACATTAAGGATCATGTCAAATAATACAAGGGAATTTGTTCAAAATAAGGAGACATATGCTAGATTGTTACCTAACTTTCAAAGATAAGGTGATGACAAATGTTATTGTCCATGCAAGATTTGTAACGACTTAAAGACAAGAAGAATAAAAATCAAAACAGCAAAGAGACATTGTAGGGAGAATGGTCACATTGAACGGGGGTTTGATTATCATCTAGTGGTAAGTTGTTTGTTATATTTTTTTCACAATTAATATACATATGAACCATGTAAGGAGGTTTGATTATCACATTGAAGGGGGGTTTGATTATCATCATTTTTATATAGGTCAATCTCCCTAGTGTGAATATAGAGGAACATGGAGGTGTGAGTATTAAAGTTGAAGATCATGATCCCATGGAAGATGATGATCATGCACCAAAAAACACATTTGAAGATGATGGTATGAATGCATTGATCATTGACATATTTGATATGGGTGTTGTTGGTGCCGGTGTTGATGATGATGATTATGATAAGGATGGCATTGACGTCCTCCATGACATACCTCTACTTGAGAAAGCGGACATGACCCTTTATGAAGGCTCCCAATCTACTCTTCTCTCTATTGTATTGTTGTTGGTGAATTTGAAGGTTAAGAATGGTTTATCCAACATATCAATGTCACATAAGCTAAGGTTTGTCATATATGTCATTATAGTCTATAAAAGGTGAAACATGTACCATTAAGATTGTTTATAATAATGACTTATATTATTTGTTGCAGATTGATAGGTGACTTTCTGTTACCACCATCAAATGTTCTCCCTCGCTCGTACTGAGAATTATGTGCCACTATGAAACATATTGGAATGGAGTATCAAATAATAGATGCTTGTCCTGAAGATCATATTATTTATTATAAAGAACACGAAAATGTAATAGAATGTCCTGAATGCCATACAAGAAGATATCAAGACAATCAAATGACAAAAAAGGTGCCTCGCAAGGTTCTTCATCACATCCCCATTATTCCATGTCTGAAATGATTATTCAGGTGCAATAGCTTGGCACAATTTATGGATTACCATGCACGCAGCAGGATTCGAGATGACATTATTCAAATGCCTATGGATGGTTCATCATTTATGGACCTAGAGGAAAAGTGGCCACACTTAAAAGAAGAACCTCAAAATCTTAGGCTTTCTTTGGCAGTAGATGGTGTCAATCCGCATGGAGAGATGAGATTCATTTACTCGGTGTGGCCTATTTTTGTTATAAATAATAACCTTCCTCCATGGATGTGAATAAAGAGGGAGCACATTATGTTGGCAATGATTGTTCCAGGTATCTTATTATTTTATAGTTATCTACATGTAATTATAAGTATTGGAGTAAAATTGCCACAATAATTATCTGATTTTGTTGTTAATTCATCTAGGTAAGTACCAAGTGAAAGATATGAATGTATATATTGTGCCTCTTATCGATGATTTGTTGGTGTTATGGAATGGTTTCACTATGTATGACATCTCTAGACCAATTGGACAAAGACAATTTCAATTCCATGCAATGCTTGTGTGGACAATTCATGATGCTTCAGGGTTGACACATTTCTGTGGTATGTTATGGTGAATTCTAGTTGTACGCGATAATTTAAATTCTAAAAATATACATATTTAATCCAATTATATCGTTATCTTGTAGGTCTTCAAACAAAGGGAAAATTTTCATGTCCAATGTGTGGTCCAAAGATGAAATCTCGTCATTCCAAAAGTTTAAGAAAATAGTTGTTTGATGAGTATAGGCAGTTCCTCCCCAGAAATCATAAGTATTGAATTGTGGAAAGACATCTTTTCAATGGGAAAGAAGAGACTACATCAAAGCCCCGAAGAATGACACCTCACCTATGGCAGTTGGAATATAATAGAATTTGAGGTAATATCATTCTACCTAATGGTCAATGTTTGAAAATTATATATTTTGATTGTGTTTTGTTGGCTAATTATGTAGTTGATGATCTTGAAGGTCGTGAAGGCATCACCAACCAGCTTTCAAAGGGACTAAAATGTTATCCTAGAGAATTTAGTAGGCTATCCTACTATGAGACACTACAAATTGTGCATTTATTTGATACTATGCATATTGGAAAGAATGTAACAAAGACACTGTGGAAAATATTGGACGGAAGGCGTGAAAAAGAAAAACTTGGCAAAATTTGTAGTGACATTCATGATTCCAATCATGCAATGAAAACTATCATTGAATCAAATAGCAATGGAGACCGGATTAATGCAAGTGTTCTTCCTTGGTTATTAACAAAGCAACAAAGTAATGCCATAAAAGAAGTCATCCAACAAATTCAATTTCCTACAAGATTTGCTGTGGATATAAGCAATCTCATATCAAAGAAAAATGATTTTGGGTCAGGGATGAAAACACATGATTGACATACCTTCATCAAGGTATGTCATAGTCTTTTGTGTTTACAATATATTTGTGTAATTGCATTCAATTTTCATTGTATGAAATGATCAGTTGACAATTGTTGCAGTATTTTCTACCCCTATATCTCTCAGAGAACTTCAACAATAATATCAAACAAGTGATATATGATCTTAGAAAGTACATGAGGTAAGAAGTGATATTTTTTCAATAATATCAAACAAGTAATATATTGTAAAGTCTTGCATTTATATATATTTATGTGTCTTGAATCCCTTGTAGGTGGTTTTCATCTAAAGAAATTCATAAAGAAGATATAAAATATTGAAAGAAAAGAATTTGTTGACTAATGTGTGAAATGCAAAAGTGTTTACCTTCAACTTTTTTCAATGCACAAGAACACTACCTCGTACACCAAGTTGAGGAGATTGAATTGTGTGGACCTGTACATGCTAGGTCAATGTGCATGGTTGAGAGACACTTGAAATTTTTGAAGGGTTTGGTATGACAAAGAGCACATCCTGAGGGTTCTATGGTTGAGGGATATGTGCTATACCAGATGATGGTGTACGTTACTCAATATCTTCCTAATCTTGCAGCAAAGACCCATATAGATTACATTTGGGATCTCGACTCCTTTAAAAATTTCAAAGGGGAGTACTTTGTGGGAAATGGTAGATTTAGGAAAGTGAAAGGTAATAAATTATGAGATGTTATTGTATTTAATTAATTCTTAATCTTCAACATAAATTTGTTATAAGTCATCTATTTACTTTTGTATAGCTACTAAAGAGTGGGATGCAATACATTTGTTTATTGCAAACAATCAAGATTGGATGATGGTATGGATTGAATGATGTCAACATGATGGTCATAGATTAACATGGGAATCAGTGTCTTCATTGGTTATACAAGCTCATCATAATGGAGATCCCAATGTTACACAAAAAGAAATAGATTTAGCATATGGTTTAAGAGATCACCAGGTACTTATAAATTTGTTAATTAATCAACTGTATATTTTTCAACTCGTGATGCAATAATTTATACATGTTTGACATTATTCCAGGTGAAACACCACAAGGCTATGTTATGCAATGGTTATAAATTTTGTATCAAAAAGTTGGATGACATGAAGAGAACTTGTGATTCTGGGATAAGTGCAGTGTTCCGAGTGACTAATATTTCATCTAGCAATGACTTACCTCCTCAAGAGTTGCAAAATCGATAATATGGTATTTTGGTTGATATACTTGACTATGACTTTAATTCCTTCAAATTAGTTATTTTTGTTGTGAAAAAGTATAGACTACAACTCAATAAAAATGATCTTGATAGAACTGTTATTAAACATGACAATGGATTTCCAATGATTAATACAAGGTTGTTTGAGCCACTTGGAGAAAAGCCCTATGTTCTTCCAAGCCAATGTGAGCAAGTATTTTACTTAGAGGTTCCACATAAACTAGGTTCATCATTTATTGTTAGACATGATCCAAAGGAAGGCCAATAAAGTATAATGTGATGGAAGAACATACCAAGGAAGATGAAGAAGTGGAAGATGATGTAGATGATGATCACAATCGAGAGCTAGTCGAAGAAGAATATAAAGAAGAAGATGACAATGATGTTGCTACTAATGATGATGATGCTGCTACTAATGAGGATGATGATGATGATGATGATGATGATGCTGATGTTGATGCTGATGCTGATGATGATGATGATGATAGTGGTGGTGATGATGTCATCGACGATGACGATCTTGATGATGAGATGGATAAAAAGAATATCAATGACATGAATGAAATGTAAAATTATGCCAGATGTTTGGCATGTTCTAATGATTTTTATATGTACTACTCTTATTCACCTTGTTTTATATGTCCTACTTATATCTTTGATCTTTTGTTAAGAGAAATTTCATTCTAAAAGAGTGTATTTAATCTCTATATTCTTAAACAACCTCACTAGTTAAGACTGTTCTCATTTGTAGTGGGCATGACAAGAATCAAATCACTTGAAAGACACCAGTATTTAGACATGCACAAATTAGTGACATGATTAAGCAAATTACCTTTCTTTATAATTTTCTGGGGTATTTTTTTATATCAATGCATTTAATCTAAATACTATCTTATGAGAGTTTCTTCTGCTAATTTTCTATTTCCTTCCACATTAATGATGTTAAATCACAGGGGATTCTCTTTGTTCCTTGCAATGGAGTGAGCTAATTCTGAATTTCTTAGTAATTTCTTTTTATTGCATGGTCATCTTTGGTCTGTCATTTTTTTTTAAGTGTCTAGTGATTTAAACCAAAGATTTCGACTTTTAGCAAAAAAATGTGCAAGTCTACATTAGTATGTTTCTTTTTATTGTAATTATAATTAGTATGAATGAACAAAATAATGACAATGCAATATTTCTGATAATGCAATATTTGTCGAAATAGCATCAATGACTTCGGTCAATGTGCCTATGTGTCAATGTGGTGTTGGCACATGCATGTTGAAGACGTCACACACAAGAAGTAATCTTGGGCATCAATTTTGGGTTTTCCCAAGTAGGAAAAAGGTCTGGATACGTAATTATATTTTATGTTTAAAAATAATGTGACAACTAATCATTTTATGAAGAACTGATGTACATTTGGTATTACAGGGAAATAGTTGATGTCAATACTTTTGGTGGTTCGATGAAACCACATTTACATCTACCCCATCTACATCTATACCTGATGTAGGAAATGAGTGCAACTTGTGCAAGGCTCAAGAGGTAGCTAGTGCCGCCAAGATTGCTTCAATGGGGAAAGCAAAAATCATATTTCTGCGATGCCTTCTTTGTGTAGTTTGTGCACTACTTTGTTGGGACCATATGCGTAAATGTGGTTATAGAGGGCTATTGAAGATACTGAATTTCTTTTTTAAATTTTTAGTAGATACACATTAAGAACATGCACATAAACATGATAGCTGAGAAACATAAATATAGATATTACAATAGTGAGAAACATAAATGTGTTAATATGATTTAGAACAATAGAGAGGGGGGGTGAATCAGTTGTTCTCAGGTCCAAATGTATAAAAAAAAACTTTAAACTCTTCAACAAATCAAATCTAATAACCAACAGCTACTCGGTTATTAGTAATTTCATAACAGAAACATATAACAGTGCAGTCCACTTATCCAATAGCATCTAACTTGCAAAACACAAAAATGTTCAAACTAAAACATTCACACAAGTATCAATACCAGTATTTATAGTGGAAACCCAATTTGAGAAAAAACCACTTTGTAACATGTTACTATTATGTTCACTCTTCTGAAGTGAGCTCGGTGAAAAGCCAACCCTGTCAAAGGTTACAAACACACTGTCAAGTGTGACCTGGTTAAAGGATTTAAACCACTCTATTAAAAGTGTGCCTTGTTATAGGAATTACATACACTCCATTAGATGCAACCTTGTTCAAAGGATTTGTACCTATGGCTGTTAGGGAAACCTCTATTAAAAAAAATTTGACTGTTACAATGGTTAGAAAGTAGCAGTAGTATTGATCTGAAAAACATACAACTCACTTTGCAAATATCAAATCCAATTTCATACACATATGTTGGCTTACTAACTATGAACCTTTTCCATCTCCATCACTGATCTGCTCGGAACTCTCTTCAAGCAATCACAACACTTCTCCTTCAACCTTCTCTGCTTAGACAGTCAATAACATCAACAATACTTCTAGCATCCACCTCTCTACAACCTCTAGCTTAGGTTTCCTTAATACTTCCTCTATTAGGTCAATACATCTTTTGCTACTTAATCTCCTTCGTAGATCTTAGGGTTAGATCGGATTCATTGAACCCATTCTAGATTGTGTTCTTTGGCTATCCTTCTAGAAATATCTCGAATCTCTTAATAGATTTACAATAAAATGTTTTATAGTGCATTAAATGCTTTCATACAATCAATAAATAAAGTCAACATGTTTTACATAATCCAAAAATTCAATGATGTCGGCTGGAAATCTGAATTCTTCCTCAAATGCAAAATACTGACGCTCGGTCAATACTGTGTTCAACTTCTTGGTCTTCACTAGAAAGCTCGGTCACCACAATAAATTGTTTCCTCAACTAATACTATCTTCCTCGGCAATTAAGTGGTGTTCGGTCAACACTGAATTTACTCAGCATATACTAGCTCAGTCGACACTAACAACACTCAGCTTAAACTAGATTTCTTCACTTTTTCTTGGTTAAGCCTACCAATTTAGTCTTCTTTCTTACTTAGATAAACAATACATTATCTTATCATTATTCCGCATAATAAAGTACTCATTAAAGTATCAAGATAACTCAACCTTTCCTTAGGTGCTATTGTTATCAACCTTGCCTTACCCCTTAGCAATAATCAAATAGATATAGTACTTTCTTAAATAGAAATAGTCTTACCAATTAAGGTTTTGACATCAATGAAAATACAACAATTGCTTCAATTGTAATTTCCAACAATCTCCCTCTTTGGCATTGATGGCAACACCATATGAATATCACATGAATTACCAACCAATCCAAAAACTTATCTATCCATCAAAAATATTTATTATATCCTTAGCTTCATTTTGATACAGAATCAATTAGCCATGCTTGACCGTCCACTGAATTTCTCCCTCTATCTTGATCTTCTCATTCTGTGTATTCATCTGTGATTATCTCCCTCTTTGACAAAAATGTCAAAGAAGCAATAAAAAACATACATCCTGCAGATGTAGATATCATCCTTTCAATTTAGTAACAATATTTCTCCCTCTATCATCTTTTCTTATGACTGATTCTTGGCTTTTCTGTGCTTTTCACAACTCTAGGCTACTCCTAAAGTGTGACCTTTCTCTGCATCAATTTGTTAGAGTTTCTTTGCAGCACATTTGATGTAGTGCTCCTAGCTTGAGTAGGCAGCCTCAGTTAGGGGAAGGACCCCTAATTGACTTCTCAGGTATTCATGAGCTTCTTTAGGTAAAGCCTTAGTGAATATGTCTACTAAATGTTCCTTTGTATTCACATATTCCATGTGGACCTCTTTATCTTGTATCAATTCTCTCAAGTAATGATACTTGATGGCAATGTGTTTGGTCTTTGTGTGCATCACTGGATTCTTAGAGATGTTGATAGCACTTGTGTTGTCATAGAAAATGACAACTGGTTCAGTGATTTCTTCTTTCATGCCTACCAACAATTGTTTTATCCATATCAAATTTGAATAGTTCACAACTGCAGCCACATACTCAGCTTCAGCAGTAGATTGGGAAATGCAATTTTGTTTCTTGCTTTTCCAGGAAACTAATCTCTATCCAAGAAAGAAAGCTCCACCACTAGTACTCTTTCTTTTATCTACATTTCCTTCCCAATCAGCATTTGTATACACTCTCAGTTCAAACTTGTCATGCTTCTTGTAGTATAATCCATAGTTAGCAATTCCCTTCAAATATCTCATGATTCTTTTAATTGCCATCATGTGAGTTTCCTTAGGATTGGCAGAGAATCTTGCCACAATCCCAATAGCTAATGCAATATATGGTTTACTATGTACAACATACTATAGCTTTCTGATCATAGATCTATACAAAGTCTGGTTAACTTCTACAACATCATCATTTTTAGACAACTTTTGTCTAGTAGCCATGGGAGTACTTACTGGCCTTGAATCTTCCATACCAAAGGTTTTCAGTATCTCATGAACATATTTAGACTGGGTGATGAAAATTTCTTTCTCCATCTAATATACTTTCAAACCAACAAAAAATTTGATCTCCCCAAACATACTCATTTCAAATTAAGTTTGCATTTCATTTGAAAACTTCTTACATAAGGCATCTTGTCCACCAAATATAATATCATCTACAAAGATCTTAGCTAACAAGATTCCTTTACCTTCTTCATCTTTCATGTATAGATTACTTGTGTCATTTGTCCTTGAGAATCCAATCCGTATTAGGTAGTTGTGCAATCTCTCATACCATGCTCTAGGAGCTTGCTTCAGTCCATATAATTCTTTATTCAGTTTGCAAACCATGTGTCTTCTGTTTGGATCAACAAATCCTTTTGGTTGTTCAATATACACTTCTTCCAATATACCATTTAAAAATGCAGACTTAACATCTATTTGGTATACCTTGAAATCTTTATAGACAGCATATGCAAGCAGAGTTCTTACTCCTTCCAATCTTGCTACATGGGCAAATGTCTCCCTATAATCTATTCCTTCTTCTTGTGCATAGCCTTTGCATACCAGCCTAGCTTTATTTTTTGTGATATGACCATGCTCATTCAGCTTATTACAAAATACCCACTTTGTCCCAATGACATTCTTATTTTCTGGTCTTGGCACCAGAGTCCAAGTATCATTCTTCTCTATCTGGTCTATCTCTTCATTCATTGCTTATATCCAGTTTTCATTTTCTAATGCCTCCTTTGTTGTCTTAGGCTCAAATTCAAATATTAAACATGTTTGATCTCTTGCCTTGCTTCTGGTCTGAATTCCAGTATGTTTATCTCCAATAATTTGTTCAAGCTTGTGATGTCTCCTTACATATTGTGCTAGAACAGGTTCTGCTCTCCTTTCATTTTTCTCATCAGGCTCACCAACAAGATTGTCAGATACAGCTTCTAAATGCTCGACAACCTCTTCCTAATACTCAGTAGCTTCTTCCTATCACTTAGCACATTCTTCTTCTCTCTCGGCATTGTTATCCTGATGTTCGGCATTGCTTACTCAAGACTCAGCATCAAGTGCAGGTTTGTCACTTGCCTCTTCTTCCTCTATATACACAAAATATTTGTAATCATCTAGTTCTCTTTTACTATCAGGTTCATTTTTCTCTGCATACTCATCAACTTTGACATTCACACTTTCCACAATTTTGTTAGTGTTAGAGTTCAAACACTTATAAGCTTTACTTTTTGTGGAATAGCCTAGGAATATACCCTCATCGCTTTTACCATCAAATTTTCCATTTCTACTATCCTTTAATATGTAGAACTTACTTCCAAAAATTCTAAAGTAATTTACATTCAGTGCATACCCATGCCATAATTCATAAGGTGTCAGATTTGTACCTTTTTTGATCTGTACTCGGTTAAGAGTATAAAAAGTTGTACTTAAAGCTTCTTTCCAATACTTCTGTGCAACATTCTTTTCAATCATTAATGTCCTTGCACAGTCCAAGATAGATCTATTCCTTCTCTCTGCTATACCATTATGTGGAGGAGTTCTAGGTGCAAACATCTATCTTTTGATCCCTCTATCATTGCAAAATAGATTAAATTCATTTGATGTAAATTCTCCACCTCGGTCAGATCTTAGACACTTCTGGTTCTTACCTATCTCTTTTTCAACCTTAGCCACATAGCACTTAAAATTTTGAAAAGCATCATATTTTTCCTTTAAGAACATTACATGCATCATTCTGGTATAATCATCAACAAATAGGATAAAATATCTAGCACCATAATAGCTGTGTACACCCATTAGTCCACAAAGGTCGATATGAACCAAATCTAAGATATTCTCAGAAGTAAAAGTTTTGCTCTTGAAACTAGACTTTGTCATCTTACCTAGCTGACATTCTTTGCACATTACATTCTCAAGTTTCTTCAATCTAGGTAGACCTCTCACTTTCTTTTTCTTGCTAATTTCTACCAGATTATCAAAGTTAACATGACATAGCCACTTATGCCATAACCAAATATCATCAAGTTGTGCAATCATACATGTTTCTTCAGATAGGTCTAGATAGAAAAAATTACCTCTTGTATGTTCTCCACTTCCAATCAGTTCACCAATGGCATCAAATATTTTGGCCTTCCTGTGATGAAATTCCACTCGGTAGCCAATGCTATTAAGCTATGCAACACTCAGAAAATTATAGTTAAGACCCTCAACCCAATAAGCATTTTCACAAGTGATCTTATCAATCAGCTTAATCAATCCTTTTCCTCTAATAGGACATGGTGCATCATTACCAAATTTCACACTCCTACCTTTATAATGATCTAAGGTATCAAACTTACTCTAATCTCTAGTCATATGATGTGAAAAACCACTATCAATAATCCATTTATCATTTTTGTTCACATAAGATATCAATGCATTTTTCTCATCCTCATCAGATTCATCTTCCATTGCAACATAGACAACCTCAATTTCAAAATCATCACTATCAGTGTCAGTATCTTCTTCGACAATATAATAGGATTTCTTACCTTTTCCTTTGTAGTCCTTGTATCTTCGGTAACCTCTATCTTCTCTTTTGTCTTTATGCTTATTGTCCCTTTCTTCATCCTTATTATCCCTGTCAGGACATCTAATAGCTATATGAACAACTTTATTACATGAAAAACATATAATAGGGAGTTTACCTTTGTACCATCCTTTTCCCCTTTTCAGTCTTCTAGCCATAAGAGCTCTAGATCCTCAAGTTCTTCATCAGATGTTTCACTGTCACTTTCACTTTCACTTTCATTGATGCATCTTTATTTTTCCTTCTTCAACTTACTTAGAACCATTTGTGACTTAAAATTAGATTCAATATTACCAATAGTGAAGTTATCATAGTTAGAAAGTTCAAAAGCAATAAGCTTACCAACCAAACTTTCCAAAGTAAGAGCATTAGTAGATTTACATCTAGATTCTTGAATTGTAGAATTTTGATTGCATAGATAGGACACAGAGTTCTCAATACTTTTCCTATTACAGTTTCATCCTCAATAGTTCCATTTTCTCCTTTAATAGCATTTACAACTTTTATTCTACCACAATATTGTGCAATATTCTCACCTTCTTGCATTCTCATTTCATCAAATTTACCTCTTAGGCTCTCGGCTTTTGCTCTCAACACATTTATGTCACCATCATAAATGTTTGCAAGGGTGTCCCATATTTTCTTTGTAGTACTACAATCTTTGATGTCTTCAAATTCTGGATAACTTAGGACAGATGCAATCTCCAACATTGCTTGGTTGTGCTCTTGTTTAGCTTTCATTTCCTTAGCAGTCAGAGGTGCAACAAGTGTGGAATAGTCATGCTCAATGTAATACTTTGCAGAATCACCAATACTGGCTAGATGCAGCTTCATTAGGATTTTCCATGTAGGAAAGTTTTCCTTATTTAGCTTTGGTACCTCTTTCTTATACATCTTGATCATTTGCTTCAAGTACCTTCAAATTTGTTTTTTGTAAGCACCAACAGATCTGATACCAATTGTTAATATGATTTAGAACAACAAAAAGGGGGGGTGAATCAATTGTTCTCAAGTCTAGATGTATAAAAACAAACTTTAAACTCTTCAACAAATCAGATCTAATAACCAACAACTACTTGGTTATTACTGATTGCATAACAGAAACATATAACAGTGCAGTCCACTTATCCAATAGCATCTAACTTGCAAAACATAGAAATGTTCAAACCAAAAAATTCACACAAGTATCAACACTAAGATTTATAGTGGAAACCCAATTTTAAAAAAACCACTTTGTAACATGTTACTATTATGTTCACTCTTCTGAAGTGATCTTCGTGAAAATCCAACCCTGTCAAAGGTTACAAACACACTATTAGGTGTGACCTGGTTAAAGGATTTAAACCACTCTGTTAAAAGTGCACCTTGTTATAGGACTTACATACACTCCATTAGAATGCAACCTTATTAAAAGGATTTATACTTATGACTATTAGGTCAACCTTTGTTAAAAGGATTTGACTATTGCAATGGTTAGAAAGTAGCAGTAGTATTGATCTGAAAAACATACAACTCACTTTGCAAATACTAGATCTAGTTTCATACACATATGATGGCTTACTGACTGTGAACCTTTTCCATCTCCATCACTGATCTTCTCAGAACTCTCTTCAAGCAATCACAATGCTTCTCCTTCAGCCTTCTCTACTTAGATAGTCAATAACATCAACAATACTTCCAGCATCCACCTCTCTACAACCTCTAGCTTAGGTTTCCTTAATACTTCCTCTATTAGGTCAATACATCTTTTATCACTTAATCTCCTTCGTAGATCTTAGGGTTAGGTCAGATTCATTGAATCCATCCTACATTGTGTTCTTTGGCTATCCTTCTAGAAATATCTTGAATCTCTTAATAGATTTACAATAAAACATTTTACAGTGCATTAAATGCTTTTATACAATCAATAAATAAAATCAACACATTTTACATAATCCAAGAATTCAATGATGTCGGCTAGAAATCTGAATTCTTCCTCAAATGCAAAATACTGACACTTGGTCAATACTGTGTTCAACTTCTTGGTCTTCACTAGAAAGCTCGGTCACCACATAAACTATTTCCTCGATTAATACTGTATTCCTCAACAATTAAGTGGTTTTTAGTCAACAATAAATTTACTTGGCATATACTAGCTCAGTTAACACTAACAACACTTGGCTTAAACTAGATTTCTTCACTTTTGCTCGGTTAAGCCTACCAATTTAGTCTTTATTCTTACTTAGATAAACAATACATTGTCTTATCATTGTGCCACATAATCAATTACTCATTGAATTATCAAGATAACTCAACCTTTCTTTAGTTTCTATTGTTACCAACCTTGCCTTACCCCTTAGCAATAATCAAATAGATATAGTACTTTCTTAAATAGCAACAATCTTACCAGTTAAGGTTTTGACATCAATGACAATACAACAATTGCTTCAATTGTAGTTTCCAAAAAAATGTAGGCATCATGGTCACAATTTTTTGGAGACACAACATAATTGAATGGTATACCTAGATGATGCAAAAAAACTACATATCACTCCTCCGGTTCCAAGTTGACACTGTGGGATCCAAAAACCATAGATAAGGAATAAATTTAGAGAGTGGAGGAGGGCCGTAATGACCAAAATAATATAGGGTCCCTATATTATTTCAGTCAGTATGGCCCTCCTCCTTCGCTCTCTAAATTTATCCTTTATCTATATGGGTTTCATTTCCTCCAGTGTCGACTTGGAACTGGAGGAGTAGTGGTTGTGTTGCATCATCTGGGTATACCACTCAATTATGTTGTGTTTCCAAAAAATTGTGACCATGATGCTTACATTTATGTTTCTTAGCTGTTGTGTCTAAGGACCCCTTATGACCCTTTATGACCCTTTACTATTAGGAATAAGGTGTCTCAACCTTGGATAATTCCTATTCTTATTATTTGTTTTGTAAAATGTATTTCTTGCAAATAATGTTGATGTGTCGGCATCTTGAATTGTGTGTAAGGAGATCATGGCTAAAACGGTTATGACAGATTCCTATGACACGTAAGAGCTATGTGAGGAAGATTCAATGATAGGTGAAGTCATGTGGCAACTGATAAATTTGAGTACTGTACACTCTTCCCCAATCGTGGGGTTCGGGGTTCCTATTTTCTTGAAGAATGGTAAAACCCTAATACGGTTATCTTGGGAGTAGCCCTAAAAAGTGAAGCACATGATATAAGCTTTTTTTTAGGGTTGCGAAGAGATGTAATGCAAGTGTATTTTTGGAACATTTTATGCTGTTGTGATTTTTCTTCAAGGTTTTGGAAATCTTTTGAAAGAACTTGTATTGCAAGTGTATTGTAAGCTATAATAGTTTTGATCAATACATTGTGCAGGTTTTGGAGTGCTGGGGTTTTTACCGAAAGGTTTCCCTAGGGTATATCATTGTGTCATTCTCTATTTTTTTGTATGCATGGTATGTGGTTGCAATATCTTTGTTAAAGTAGTTAACGAATCTGAAATTGTAATGATTTATAAGAATTTGCACAATACTCTCCTATAGAGATTAGCGTAGGAACTTGTTTCTGCACCTGAGTTTCCTTACATTTACGATCCCTAAGAATACATCTTAGAGGTCTTAAAATGTCATAAAGGGTCATAAGAGGCTCTTAGGAAGGGTCATATGAGCTTCCACCTTCATGTGGTTGGCCTTGTTAAGTAGAGAATGTTAAACTATTATCAAAATAAAGAGAATCTCAATAATTTAAGATCTCAATCCACGTATGACATATATATATTTCTTTTTAAAAAATAGTGTGAGCCATCTCAATTACAATGGAAACCATAGAATAACCGATGATAAAACTAAAAGTGATGGCTATCTATCAAAAATGTCAATCACTTCAGCTCGCCTCAAGAATTCTTGACCCAAGATCAAGTCATATTGATCCATCTCAATGGCTACCAAATCAACAGATCTTTGCCAAGAACACAGCCATAAAGAAACACCACAGATGGCCTGGTGAACCCGCTATGAAGAGGCATCCAATGTCTCATAAGTTGCATCAAACAACCCACTTTCTGTAATCTAAGTCTCTCATCTCAGTTCACCAAGAAGAAGACTTCTCCCAAGTCATCGCGGACACCATAGTGATCTACGAATCTCCAATGTACAAGTTCTACAAGTCACTCTCTTGACATCACATCTAACTCATTCAAAACTATGGCAAAAATGGTAGACGATCCTAGCAATCTGTCACAACCTAATCTCAACAACAATGCAAAGAGTACCTTGATTTTGTCTTCAAGCCGATCAATGCACAGTCTACTCAAACTCCAAGTCAAGTCACTGCTATACTCCATAGGAACAAAGGACATCCAATTCAGACCAAAGAAGTCAAGAAGTCACTCGAATCAGATCCAAATGCAATGAGGTCTGCATATATCCCATGAACACATCAGGAAGATTGCATCTCTAATCGTTGCACTAGCTTCTTGTACTAGAGAAGTTGCTATCACAAATCTCAATTTGATCAGATCCATTCCAAATCTAAGTCTCTAGACTCAACTCAATAATCCATGAGCTACTACCAAATCTACTGCAAAGTCATCTCTGAATGACATAACCAAATCACAAGCAGGAATAAAATGTTAGGAATAGTCCTAAGAGATAACTGAGAGGGGGGGTGATTCAGTTATCTACAAGTTTCAATTATTTATCCAATTAAGTATACTTAAACATTAAGCATAAATACAATGAAAGAACACTTGAATACAGCACCAATTTTTTGGTTATGGGGAAACCCAAATAGGTAAAAACCCCAGTGGGAATTGACACCCACTAATAATCTGCACTAGTGTATTATGATCCCTATTAGGAGACCTTACAACCTTGTTAGGAGTTGATCTTTACAATGCAATAAGTATAGTGACCTGGTCAAGGTTCAAACCTTGTTAGGAGTCTTTTACAATTAACCCTATTAGGGGTGACAACGCACTATCTGAGAGCTCACTGCTCAAAGGGGTGAAGGCTACAACCTTATGATTAACAAATACACACAATATCTAGATCTTTGTGAACTATGCTTTGACCTGCTATCTTGATCAATTCCAATGTATAGCATATGTTCTTTACTTGGTCACATAGACCTTCTACTGATGGCTCAACACTTCGCACTCTCTGCTCTTCTCTACACAATCAACTCAGAACCATACTTTAGCAATCACAAATGACTGTCTATAAGTATCTTTCCTCCAAATGATATAATCAAGTAGGCCTATTAGAACCACCTTGAAAGCATATTAGAGAAACAATAACGCTCTCCAATAACATCTTGGTTGGCTCTACTAAGCATGCAACACAATATGGGACCTATCCAAATTAATAAATGTAGACGCACACTACACACTGTCAGCTCTACCAAATTAACTGAAACTTTCTCCTCAAACTGAATTATATCATGTGCTCTTAACCAAACATCAATAACTCTTCTTCAATCATTAATCCAAGTGTGCATACCAAAATGATAGGTGCAACTCCTATACCAATATAATCTCTGTCGGCTCTTCTAGATAAATACAGGAAACTGCAACTAGTGAATAGCAACTTTATAACTTCACTTCTACTACATACTAGACTCTATGTCCATGAATGTAACATCACTAACATGTCTTCATCACATATCCAAAGGCATAAGGCTCCATGATAACTATACAGACAATCACACACAGAACACTGCTTGTAACTCTGTCAGGATCACTACTGACACAAGCTGCTACATAACTGTCTGTACTAGCAATTAACCTATGTGTTCATGATATCATGCTAATAACATGTCCATGCTTCATATACTGAAATCTTACTGCATAAGTCTTCTACACATGCTTCTTACCATATGTTTTCATGAATGACAAACATACAATCAGCACTGGCTTGCTGGAAAATCTCCAACAATCTCCCCCTTTGGCATTGATGGCAACATATGGAATGAAAAACACCACCAATCCAATTGACCAATTCTTTTATAACATTCTCCATTTCCTCATCAAAACTCCCCCAAGGATGAATCCTCCATCTGCTGCAATAATCTTCAATATTCTCAATTTCCTCAACTGAACTACTTCCATGACTGAATATTACTCCCCCTTTAATATTTTTTTTCATGACTATATACTACTCCCCCCTTTGACATCAATGGAAAAGGGTGCCAATATTTTAAGCTCTGGTACTACTCCTAAAGTAGAGTAGTCAACCATCCATCAGTCACTAAGGATTGATGCTATTTTCCACTTTTTCTAAGCAAAATCAAGGAAGGGAATTACTCCCAATTTCTCCCTGAGATACTCAAAAGTATCCTTTGGAAAGGCTTTGTGAATATATCTGCTAGTATTTCCTTTGTACTCACATAGTCCAATTTGACCTCTTTCTCTTCCACTTTCTCTCTAAGGAAGTGATACTTAATCTCTATGTGTTTTGTCTTAGCATGCATCATAGGGTTCTTTGACATGTTGATAGTGCTAGTATTATCACAATGGATAACAATAGGATAATCAATCTAAATTTCAAAATCCTTTATCATCTTCTTGATCCAAACAATTGTACAATAGTTCAAAGCTCCTACAACATACTCTGCTTCTGTTGTTGACTGAGAAATATAATTTTGCTTCTTGCTTGTCCAAGTGATAAGTCTATCACCAAGAAATACTGCTCCTCCTAATGTACTCTTTCTATCATCAATGCATCCTGCCCAATCTGCATCAGTATATAGATGAAGCTCAACATTCTCTGAGTTAGGATACCATAGACCATAATCTTTAGTACCCTGTAGATATCTAAATATTCTCTTTATTTCTATGAGGTGACTTTGTTTAGGCTCTACTGCAAATCTTCCAACAATGCCAACTACATTAGAAATGTTTGGTCTAGTTTGAGTAAGATATATGAGTTTACCAATCATAGACTTGTACAATTTTGTATCTACTACTGGGGAATCATCTTCTTTTGTAAGCTTGTATCCTGTTATCATAGGTGTACCCACTAGCTTGCAATCATCTATCTTGAACTTCTTTAATATTTCTTTTACATACTTTCACTGATTTATGAAAATACCTTTCTCTGTCTGTTGCACATTTAATCCCAAAAATTATTTGATAGGTCCAATCATACTCATCTCGAAATCGCTCTACATCTCCTTAGAAAATTTGGCACTAATTTTGTCATTACCCCCAAAGATAATGTCATCAAAAAATATTGCTTAGTAGCCCTTTAGATGTCTCTCTTATGAATAGATTACAATCTGCTACACCTTTCTTGAATCCAATTTTTGTTAGATATCCATCAAGTCTCTCATACCATGCTCTAGGGGCTTGCTTAAGTCCATAGAGGGCTTTCTTCAATCTGTATACCATATCAGGTCTGTCTGATAGGGTGAATCCTTCTGGTTTCTCAATGTATACTTCTTCCTTTAACTCTCCATTCAAGAATGCTGACGTAACATCCATCTGATAGACTTTGAAGTTTTTGACTGTTGCATAAGCTAGAAACAACTTAATAGCTTCTAATCTATTTACTAGTGCAAATGTGTTTGAATAATCTGTTACCCTTGATTTTTATCAACCTTCAGCTTTAGTCTTGGTTAGGAAAATCCTAAGTCGAAGTTGAACTTGAACTTAGTCTGAGTTCAAGTTCAAGTTCAAGTTCAAGGTCATGTTCAATTTATTTTCATTCGAGTCATGTAGCTCCACGTTTTGTTTTCAAAAGTCTGTTGGTCTTCAAAGTTGAACTTGAACCTAAACCAAGTCTTGAACCTTATGTTCAAGTTCAAGTTTGAGTTCATGGTTGAAATGTAATAAATAACTCATGGAATATTCGGTGGGGTTGTTCTTACATGTCATAAAAGGTTGCCAGTTTCAAGCACTTCGAATGTTTAATCAGTTTTGGCAAGTTGTCATACAAGATAGTTAAATCTAACAAGGTAGCTCATGCATGTGAAGTAGTGGAAGTGACAGTTGACGGCATGACGTAGTAAGGGTCATTATTGCATAGATATGGTAATCAGAGAATGTCTTGGGGAATTGATATTTTTGTGCCGATTAAACTTGGGAATTAATGATAGGTAACTCCAGATGTCATGTCAATCATTCCTTCATTAAGACATTTATTGAAGCTATGATGTGGGGATTTACTAAATCTTATGAGCCATTGCTAATAAAGGAATAATGGTTAAGACATTTCCGTTAATTATTTTGGCTTGAGGTAGAAGAAGGAGCGACAGAATTGGTGGTGAGAAGGTTTCAATGATCTGGTGTGTAGAAAATCAGTGAGTTCCTCTTTTCCCTATAGTTTTCAGTTTATTCAGAAGAGCTCATTCTATGTTGTAAGTCTTTTTGACTGCTTGCTGGTAAAATGCCTTTGTTCTGCCCCAAACTTCTAAAAGAGGAAATTAGAACCCACCTGTTAATCTCCCTTCCAGACATTGATGACACCTCTTTAGTGAATGTTATCTTGGGAGAACTATGTGATAGGGTTAGAAATGCCTCAGAAGGTTCCTTTTCAATGAGGCTAGCAGGGAGTGGATTAGTAGAGGCCGCAGCTTTTTCCCCAGCTCTAGTTTGTCCCAAACCGGTATTAGAATGTGCCAATAAGTATGATGCCAAGAGCAGATGTATTAAAGATGTTGCAAGAGAATTTTTGGTCAAGATTAATAGGGAGAAATTAATGGCAGCCCCGCAGATTCTAGATAAGGAACCATATGAACCTTGGACCTATGCAGAGGTAGATCATGTGTATGAGATAGACAAGAAAAAGTATAGCTCCTTAATAGCTCAGACATGGCTTGTGAAACCAAAGAAAGGAGGGTCAAGATTGCCTAAGCCTCTAACAATCAAGCATTTCCATAAGGATATAGCTGATATTGTATTCCTTCTAAATATGGTGAAAGGTAACCCACACATGTTCCATTAGGAAAATTGGATGTATTGTTTTATCCAAAAAATTGTAGAAGGGGATATATTTATTGATTGGGCTGATTTGATAGCAGAGAAAATTCATAAAGAGCTCCTAAATGTAACTAATCTGACTGCATTTTACATGTCCTCCTACCTAATTTATATTTTAGCCTGTTGCCGAACTTGGGAGGGGTTACCACATGAGTTATGGACAAATGACATGAGAATATATGATTATTTCACATGTTTGCATAATGAAAAGTTCCTTGGTATGTTCAGGATAGTTAATGATAGATTCTCAGCAAAGTTAGTTTTTGAATTGAGAGGGAAAGAAGATTGTAGACTCTCTGAAGAAGCCAAACAGGTGGTAAATGTGTATGGTTGTCATTTCATACAATTTCCTAAATTCACATACCTTAGGGTTGGAGCATTTGATGAAGAGCCATTACGGCTTCCTAGGTTTTGTTTAGACAATGTAGTCTTAATGGAACTCTATAGGCAACTTGTTATTGTTGAACAAAAATCTGGTAGTTCAAAGAAATCCTCAGGTGTTCTTTTTCCTATCGAGTTGGGTTACTACAAATTCAAAAGTTTCCAGGATGCTTTAACTATGGAAGAAGAATTGTCTGCTTTTTGTTTACAAACTTACACTCCCAGAACCAATTTTGATTACAGAGGTTTTGCTAGGGAAAACCTTAATGTTCCTGACACTTTCATGCATATTCCTAAGTGGGAGGACTTTTGGGCCAATTTTTCTAATGAGTTGGAAGTAAGGAAAAGGTTGTGGTCCAGATTAAGTTTGAAGCAGATTATTACTTTCAGACTGGATATGAATATAGACGGGGTAGAAGAGGATGATGAAGTTGATGTTCTTGATCCCCAATTCTCGGTGAAGGTGGAGGCCCTTCCTATCCCTGAGTTAGATTGGATGAAACTAGAGGAAGATGACTTGCAAATGAGAATGAATAGAGTGATGCAAAGAACGAAGGCATGGTTACTTGAGAAAAAGGCTTCTATAAATCTTCCACAACCTGCCAAGAAGCAAGTGAAAAGAAAGAAAAGGAGTTCGTCAAAGAAAACTTTCATTTTAACTAATGTGAATATTGATCAATCTTTTGTAGGAAAAGTTGAACCTGAAGTGGAACCTAAAGTTGAACTTGAAGTTGAACCAACTTCTCTACAATTTCAAGTTCAAGTTCAACTCTGAGATGTACGTGTAGCTCGAGTCACCAGATCAAGTTCTAGAGCGAAGAACAAGGCTAAGTGGTAGGAAGTGACCCCCAGTGTCTTCGTGAATTTGGATCCACCAGAAGCTGATTCATAGGAGAATCCAGTTGCAGGCCCCAGTATACCCGATATGGCCGAAAGTCATTAGTCACAGGATGAAATAGAGAATACTCTAAAGGATTCATTAGCTCTTCTAAGTAGCTATGATACTCAAAAGAAGCCTTCTACAACTCCACCATGGCTAGAAAATTATGTTTCCAAGAGAAAAATCATGGTTCCTATATCCATCCCTATTGAAGATATTGTGAGCAAGTGTTGGGGAAAAACTCTAAATACAAAGAAGACAAGGTTGGAGTCCAGAATTGACTTTGATGAAAGAAGTGGCGACTAGATGGCTGAAATTGCAAAGCCAATAAGCGACAAAGATGAAGGGGAGGCTTCAGCCCAAGATTTCCAAATATCCAAAGTTGACTTAGGGAGAGATAGCAGAGCCACTGAAATGAAGTTTTTCAAGGTCTCAAATAAGAAGATTTCCAATAGAGTCTGGAAAGATGCCAAGGATAAATAGGAGATGAAGGAGGCTATGAAGATGATGGCCCAATACATAAATGCCATCCAAAATATGGAACCCTTTCCTTTGAGTGAAATGCCAACCTCCATTGATGTGAAATCCCCAGATAATCAAAGGTTTCTTGACCAAGTGCAAAGAAATAAGGTAATTAGTAGAGCATATGAGGAATGGGTGGAGCATGTAAAGTTAGAAGCTACCAATCAGATAACTCACTTGGATCAAGCTCGCGTTGAAGGAAGTCATTTAGTGAAGAAATCCGAGGCAAGTATTGAGGAATGGGAGATAAAAGAGACAACCTGAACAAAAGAACTTCATTGGATGGAGGAGGCTAAAGAATTTGGCCTACAAAAATTCCTAATAGAAAAGTCAGTACTGAGACTAGATGACAAGACCCTTTATGTTATAAAGGATTGTATAGACTGGAGAAATGAATTTGTAGCGCAAGGAGTCACTAAAATAAAAGATCTCCTAAAGGGGCTTGGAATCATTAGGGATATCATCTCCAATGATATAAATTGGTTGGATAAACAATGTGAAGGTGAAACAGATAGACCGGTTGAGCAGGTAATTAAGAATGTTAGTACCTGGTTTGATGAGCTCAAGGGAATGAAGGCACCAGTAGTCCAAGAATTCACAAAGGTTGCATGGATAGAATCAATTCTTATAATTCAACGGGATCACTTAGGCATGCACTGAGAGAAGATAGCTAAAATCAAGAGGGAAAAGGAATTATGGAAGTAGCAAATCAACTTCATTGGGTTTCCTCACCAACAGGTAATATCCACATTCACAGTCACATTTCAAGATTGGAAGGCAGCGCAGCTTGCGGCGGTTTCAACACCATAGTCATATGGGACACTTGGATCTATTTTGAAGGCTTTGTGCACCTTATCCCATTTATTTTTCTTTATGCTTAGGATAGTTATTAAGTTTAGAAGCATTTACTTTTAGTTAAAAAGATAGTTTCATTCAGTTATTTGCATAAGCCATGCGTGACTATATATTTGAAGACTTTTAATCTATTAAGGGTTCGGCTCTCTGAGTTTTGAAGAAACTATTTTCTAAGAACTTAACTTCAAGTTTTTCTGAAGACTGATATTACAGAATATATGAATATCTTATGGTGTTGCGTATATGTTTAAGCTTTTGAATTGGTAAATACTAGTGTTTATCTTATATGATTTATTTTCTTGTGGAGATAAGTTGTGTTGAATAAAGCTTAGTTGTGATATGGATGGATTTTATGCTTAGAAGTAACAAAGAGAATTGTTATTGAAGTTTTAGATTCAAAAATTCAAAGTTTGAGATAAAGATGGAAGTAGATCTATTTCTCTAAAAATCTGCACATTCTTTTCATGTTGATGGACTGAATGTTTACCTTAAGTGTTTTCTGGTGAAAATAACACATGATGTTACTTTTCTATGTTCAATAAGATCATATTGAAAATCTTTATAGAAGATAGCTGCACCTTGTAATTTGTAGAGAGTTTGCTTTCAAAGAAACTCATTTGTTAGTGTTGAAATTTTCTATTCTTTTCATGCTTTAAAGAAGTCTGAGATTAATTTAAAGAAAAGGGAAAAACTATATGCTAACATAATCAATGCCTTCTCTTTGCCCATATCCCTTACATACTAGCCTTTCTTTATTCCTTACTATTGTACCATCTTCATTCATCTTGTTTCTAAATATCCACTTTATTCCAATCACATTCTTATCACTAGGTCTTGGGACGAATTCCTAAGTATCATTCTTGATGATCTGATCTAGTTCTTCTTTCATAGCATCATGCCAATATGAATCATTGCATGCATCTTCAACACTTAAAGGTTCAATCTGAGATAGTAAACATACCATCTCATTATTTTCTGAACTTTTTAAATTTGCTGCTCTGATCACCAATGATATTGTCCTTAGAGTGATATCTAGATGTAAACTTTGGAACTTTGGGTTATGTTGTCTCATCTACCTTTTGATTTTCTTCTTCACTTGTCTCAGGGTCATTGAATAATACATCAATACTATCAAACATCTCTTCAACAACTATCTCACTAGTGGAAGGTTTGGGTTCTTCTTCAATCATAGGTGAATAATCATGATATCTTTCTTGAACCATAAAATTTTCATCAATCTTAACATGAGCACTATCAATGATCTTCTTCAATCTCAAATTAAAACATCTATAAGCTTTTCTTTTAGTATAATAACCAAGGAAAATACCTTCATCACTTCTTGCATCAAACTTGCCTATTGCTTCATACCTCTTGATGTAGCACTTACTTCCAAAGATTCTAAAGTATTTCACTATGGGAACATTGCCAAACCATAGCTCATAAGGTGTTTTATCCATGCCAGGCCTCAATTTTATTTTATTGATGGTATAGACTATTGTATTGACTACATATCTCCAATAGGTGTGTGCAAATTTTCCTTCAATCATGATGGTGCGTACTATATCAAGGATGATCATATTCCTTCTCTCTACAATCCCATTCTGCTGAGGGGTTCTAGGTGCACTTAATTGTCTCTTTATGCCATGTTCTTCGCAGTACTCATAGAATCTGTCAGAGGTGAATTCTCCTCCTCTATCCAATCTTAGACATTTTATCTTTAGTCCAGATTCATTCTCAACCTTAGCTTTGAATATTTTGAACTTCTCAAAAGCTTGCAACTTATATTTCAAGAACGCAACCCACATCATTCTAGTATAATCATCAACAAACAAAATAAAATACCTTTCACCATAGTATGATCTTGTTTGATTTGGTCCACATAGGTCTGTATGAATTAGATCCAACTTGTTCTCTGCTGAATTATGCTTTCTTCTAAATAAATTCCTCACATGCTTTCCCATTACACATTCCCTTCAAATAGTATCAAATGGATTTGCTATGCTAGGTAGGTCTCTAACTACCTTCACATTACTTATCTTTACTATGTTATCAAAATTGATATGACATAGTCTTTTATTCCATAGCCAACTGTCATCAACTTTAGAAACAAAACAACTTGCCTCTGAATTAAGTTGAAAAACATTACCTTTAGTTTTTGAACCTGATGCAATCATAACACCATTCTTGTTGTTAATGATGCATTTTTTGTCTTTGAACTTCAGCTGATAAGCTTTTTTAAGTAATTGCCCAACACTAAAAAGGTTATGTTTCAAACCATCTACTTAGACAACATTATCAGTGTTGTTATTTCTGTGTGTGAGTGATTTACACCTTCATGAAATAACAAGATTTAAAGAGAATTTACACTATTCAAAGCAAACTAATCTAAATAATGCACAATTAATCTAAATATCTCATGGTTCTCTAAATTGAAGTAGTAAGTGAGGCTCTCAGCTGCAAATCCTCACTAGTGACACTCTAATTATGAGAATTGAACTAAGAATGATATGCAAAATAGATCTAATTATCAAATTCTAGCTCTATTTGATAAGAAAATCTCTAAAATGATCAACAATTGAAGCTAATTATCAATGAAAATGCTAAGTGAGTGATGTGGATGCAAATTGCAAGAGCTTTGCTGCAATTCAAAGATATGGAGTGGATGAATAATGCCTCAAAATGCCTTCTATTTATAAGATTTTCCCAAGGGTAGGGGGTAGAGTGAGATAACCATGGTTATGCTTGGGTAAGGTCAATTGGCTTTGCTTTGTCCCTAAATTGGGGGACAAACATTTAAATGGTTTCAAAAGGCTGGACCATTTCAATAAAAGTGAGTGATTTGTGTCCATTTTGTCTCCTTTTTCCTTTGTTGAGGGAAATTATGATTTATTAATTAATTAAAGTAATTAAATTTAGCCATGAAGGGTAAGAGGTTCATTTTGATTTTTCATTTCAACAACTATGTCATTAATTGAATTTAATCAATTTCTTAGTGTTTTTCCCCTTTTCAAGCTTTATTTAATCATTTAATCATTTAATTGAATTTTCCTTTGATTTGAATTGCCTTTGTTCCATTTATTGATTTTTAGTGCTATTTTGATGATTTGTTGCACCTTTCTGATTGAATTAAGCCTTTTCCAATTTTCCATGTCTACAAATGCCCCTCTTTGAGTCGATGTATGAAGAACACCGATTCAAAGATTTCTTTAGTATGATGATCTAATTCAGGTCCTGATTCTGATATGCCTTGATTCCTCTAATCGTTCTGATTGATGTACTTCCTGATGATGATGATGTGCCTCTGATGATGGTGCTGATATGATTCTGATGCCTCTGATATGATACTGATCTGATATGGGTCCTGGTTTTGATGATAGGTCCTGGGTTCACTGATAAAGGTCCTGGGTTGATTGATAAAGGTCCTGGGTTGATTGATTGCTGATATGTTGATAGGTTTGATATGATATGGTAAATTGATCTGATACTGATATCTTGGTATGATACTGATTTGCCTCCTGATATGAAATTGATATGATATGCCCCACTGATATGATAACGATATGATATTGATATGATATGATACTGATATGATACTGATATGATATGCCCCACTGATAAATGTTTTTGATGCGATGCCAATTTGATACTCTGATGCCCCCTCAGAAATAAAACATATTGAGTCCCTTGATTTGAATGATTTTGATTGATTGGTCCAATATGTTTTCATTTCTGATACCGTTTGAAAGAAACAATCAAGTTCAATTCATGCCCCGATTAATGAAAATGTCCTATAATAGGTCCAAAGTGCATTTTTAAGTGTTTATGAGGACCAATTTCACCTTAAATAGGGTAAAACCCCTCATTTTACTATTCATTTGCACCGTTCCTTCTTGAGATTTGAGCTCTGATTTTAGCCTTTTTGAGACGATGGTGGTCCCACATCGTGAGCATCGGTTTGAGAGAGCGCGCCGGTTTAGTCGGAGAGCGACCGATGGTCCTCCGGTATGTCATTCAAATTTTCCTCATGTTTTTAAAGTTGCATTTATGACCTCATTGAATGCTTTTAAAAATTTTAATTTTGCGTTTGTGAAAAGAAATGTCGCCTCCGTGTCTTTTAATATCGCCTGAAAATTTAAAATGTCACCTTCAGTAAATTTGATGTCGCCTCCCTTAGGTTTTCTCACGCATTTAGAAAATATTTTATCGCCTACGGATAATTTAATATCGCTTAGGGTTTTAATCATTTTAATTGTGTATCGCGTGATAATAAAATGTCACCTGCGGAAAATCTTATACTGCCTCTGTGAAATTAAGTCACGCGTATGAATAAAGAGATGTCACCTCTGGTAAAAGAAATGACGCCAGAAAGAAAAGTCGCGTAAGTAGAAAATTTTTTATTTATTTGAGACTTTTCTAGGATGTCTGATTGCTCGATTGCGTCAACTTGATTGATATCGATCACGTCAATGAATTCAATCGAATGTTCAGTTAGGGTGTTCCCTTGGTTTGATTTCAACAACGAATTAGGACATAGGTAACTATAATATCGAAGAATAAGGTTAATCAATCTTCATCACGAATGATAGGTCATGGATCTAAACGTCCATTCATTTTATGCTCAAATGCTTAGAGACATAAAACTAGGATCATCCTTCCTCAATGCTTAGAGTTAGGATTGGTAGGTCTGATAGGTATATTTAAATTGATGACTATGATTGATTGTTTGATTTCCTGATAGTAAGTTACTCATGTGATTCCCTTGCTTTGATTAAACAGGAGGATGTCCCTATGTTGTACCTTCAGACTATACCACACTGGGTGATGGATCTTAGGGCGCAGTTGACTGACGCCGAGAGGCGAGTGATTAGGCACTGCGGTTTACTATGCATACTAGAGCTTCCTCAGTTCCAAATGAACTGAGGTTTGATTACCGCTGTCGCAGAGCATTGGCACTCTGAGACAAACACATTTTGGCTACCACAGGGCGAGATGACTATTACACCTGAGGATGTTTATAGAATGCTACGGATCCTGACTCATGGAGAGATAGTATATTATGATGCAGTCTATGATGGGACATATTGTCGACGAGTATTCGGAGATCCGTCTATAGGTGACGATTGCATCCTATGGCCTCAGTTTGCCTCATTTCCTATTTTACCAGCATTATTAGGTGCTATCATTGGTGGTGTATTATTACCTGATCGGCGAGGTCGCAGATTTTCAATGGGATGGGGCAGGATTATCGAGGATTTGCTACATCAGCCTCGACGCTTTGACTGGGGATCATGTGTGCTGGCACAGCTTTATCACGATATTCATGAGGTGGTTTACAGGAGATCAGCCTCATTATCTGCTGGGATTCACATTTTGCAGTTGTGGATATGGGAGCACTTACCAGTCAGTCATCCTATATCAGATCGAGATCATCCTCTAGGATATCCTTTTGCATGGCAGAATATTGGTATGGTGACACAGCATCACTTGGGTCACTTGGAGTATTGGCGACATCAGATTGATGACATGGATGAGGTCTATTGGAGACCATATGTTGAGGTCAAGGATTGGAGAGAGGATAGCTTGGAGTTACCATATATGTTTGCTCCTCGATGGATGATCGGTAGGATCAACTCTGTTCTTGAGAGATTCTTGGCAGGGAGAGTGCTACGATAGTTTGGGCGGATTCAGCCTATGCCTCAGGGATCTGCAGTATATGCTCGTTCTAGTGCAGAGCGGGCTACTTGGGGTCACATGCCTTCATATGATGACGCTATAGAGCAGATATCACTACTGGGGTATATGGATTGGGACATGAGATTACACATCAGAGATGCTGGAGTCACACAGGAGTATCTAGCTTGGTTGATGGAGCATCCGATGCCTCAATTTACAAACCCTGCAGAGCCAGTGCCTGGGCGAGATGATGATGGTGATGATGTCGATGGTGGGAGGAGACGCAGAGGTAGACCCTGAGGTAGGGCAGTGATTAGGCTCAGAGGATGAGCGAGAGATGCACAGGTACAGGCACCACCTCCTCCTCCTCGTCCTGCAGTAGCACAAAGATAGAGGATAGATCGTCAGGATCATGTGAGGGCTGCTAGACAGGATCCAGGTACAGGACAGGATACAGGAGTAGGATTACAGCAGGCTACCATGGATGGTCAGGATACAGGTGCACAGCAGATGCTAGCAGCTTTTTCTCGTGATCGGGGAAAAGCTCCTATAGATACAGGTGATCCTCAGAGTACCTATGAGGTTGGGGAGAGTTCTAGTACGACCCAGCTACGAGCAGATGTGGGAGCATTACGAACAGAGGTGTCACAGATGTTGTCTATGATTCAGTAGTTAGTATCAGGTTTGGCTCCATTGGTTCCTCTCCTTGTTGCTATGGTTGGTCAGACACCTCCTCAGCCGCCTCAGCAGCCTCCATCACAGCCTCCTCCACAGCCTCCTCCAGGACCTCCTCCCAGTGGTGACAAGAGTTGAGCTATGAGTGCTCTTATTGATCATTTATGTACTGATGGTGAGATACTTGATATTGTACCATAGTCTTGTGACCTTGGTGTCACCTTTCTAGTTGTACTTTGACACTTATTTGACATTGATGCCCCTGTTGATGGGCGATTATAGAGTTGATTTTATGATATCATTGTTATACTTGATGTATTGAGTTATTAGTAGATATGTGACATGAGGACATTTATGATCTTTCCTGCTTTTACTTGATGATATATGAGATTTCCTTTAGATGCTGCTATATGTGTTTATCTAATGCATTTGTTTTTGGATGGATATGTCTATGGATGCAATGTATCTTATGTATGATATAGATAGATGAATGCATTTCTTTCTTCATGTATGGATGCAGTTTTGATATGTTATTTCTCATGTATGCAATCTGTATGTATGCACATGTAAATGATTATTTCCTTCTTTTCCTTGATAATATATTTATGTAATGATTAATGATATGGAATGAATGCAAAAAGTATAATCTCATGTTTTTATTGTAGGAAAGATGATATTGAAGTGATGTTGTCCTTGCTGATTTAACCATGTTGATGATGTTATGTACCCCCTTTTTGATGCGAAATGAAACCCTTGGGAAAAAAATGCACATGCAATTAATCTAACATGAGAATGCATTTAACCTTTTTATGAATGCAGCTAAGTGTCACTAGCTTTTAGCAAATAAATGCCTTGAGGATATATTTTCATCATTGAGCACTTGGGACCGGAAAGTCGATACAATCACCACTGCCCACTGACATGATGATATGAATATCGCTTTTTATTTACTGCTCATATGGTAACCTCCGTTTTGCTTTCCCATCGGTCTCATCGATATGACTATCACTGATTACAAACAATCATGAGAGTATGAATACCGATTTTGTCGAATTCTATGTTGCAAGTGGATTTTGTCATTTAGATATGAAGAATCTAAATATCCAAGGTATCCGGTTGCGTAAACAAACAAAGGTTAACTCATTATTTTATAAGATAATCCTCGATGGTTCTTTGATGACCATGTCTTTAGATGAATTCTCATAAGGCAATGAATCTTCCTCCAAACAGTCACTTCATAGTCAAGAAAAATATCATGTCTCCATCATTGCCAATCTAGTCGAAACATCATTGATTAGCTAAAAAGACTTGATACAAATTGAATGAATGTAAGTAAACAGATTTTTAACCAACTTTTCAAAAGAATCTATCTAAGTGTTTTGCATTGTTTTCTGATCTTCAACAAAATATATTTCCAAGTGTTTGATCATGACATGATTTTTGATTTTTAATCCTGAATAATAAGTCAGTTTAGGCTCAAGGATTTTGTTGTGGTAGTCAACTTCTTGGTTATCAATCAAAGGTTTACAAAAATCTGATCTCTCTTCTGAAAATGTTGATCCCTTTTTGCTTGTGACTGAATGTTGCTCATTTGAATCCTTTTTGAGGTACCCACTTTCCAATCCGTTTATGCTGCCCCCAAGTATTTGATGTATCAATTTTGACAACTTTGGGCAATGCAAAGGATGATGCTACAAACTGTTATTATGACTATGTACAAATGACGGATGCAATGAAGGTTTAGACAAATGGGATGATGAGATGCATTATGTACACATGTGGCTAGGAAAGAAATGACTTAAGGGAACCAAAAGTGCTTGTTGCCAAGTTTTCACCTTTGGGTACTCTTTTTTTTTGCTACCGAGGTGCCTATTTGCTAGGTTTTCACCAAGGCACTTTTTCTCTTTTTCATTTTTTTTGTATTTTTCTTTTTTTTCTTTTTTTGTATTTTTCGTTATCACCTTGGCGCCTATTTGCTAGGTTTTCACCAAGAGATAGTTTTTCAAATGTTTTTGCTTTCTTCAGGCTCAATTTTCCACTGTTTTTTATCTTTCTTCTTTTCCAATGTTTTTGGATTTTCCATTTTCAAATGTTTTTGGTATTTTCAAGATCCCTTTTCAACTATGTACAATAATTATGATGCTCTCTCATCTGATACTCTTTATACTCTTTCATCTGCTTTAGGTGTAGAACCTCTTCAAATGAATGCTATTGATTGGTTCTTGTAATTCTTCACCATTACAATCTAATAACTTATATGTTCCAGTTCCAAAGGATGACACTATCACAAATGGGCCTATACAATTAGCTTCCCACTTTCCTTTCTTTTCCCTTTCAACTTGATTTTTGGGATTTTCTCTTAGTACCAAGTCTCCTACTTGAAAAGTTCTTGGTTTGATGTGTTTGTTGTAATTGTGTGCAATCCTATTTTGATAAACTTTTAAATGCTCATAAGCTTGAGTCTGGTGTTCCTCTAACAATTCCAATTGTTGTAGTCTGGCAATCCTATAATCCTCATCAGTGATCAATCCTCTTAATGAAACCCGTAGAGATGGAATTTCAACTTCTAATGGTAGAACTGCTTCGGTTCCATAGACTAAAGAGAATGGGGTGGCTCCTGTAGGTGTTCTGATACTAGTTCTGTAAGCCCATAGTGTGGGATTTATTTGCACGTGCCAATCTCTTCCTGATTTGTTAACCGATCTTTTTAATATTTTGAGGATATTTTTGTTTGTTGCTTCAGCTTGTCCATTGCCTTGTGGATAATAAATGGATGATGAATGATGTGTAATGTGAAATGTCATGCAAAGTTCATCAATATCCTGATTTTTGAATTGTTTCCCATTATCCGTGATAATGGCATGTGGAATACCATAGCGGCAAATTATGTGGTTCAAAATGAACATTGAAATTTGTTTGTCGGTTGTTGTTGTTAATGGAACTGCTTCCACCCATTTGGTGAAGTATTCTGTTGCTATGATGATATACTTGTGTCCGTTTGAAGATGGAGGATATATGATTCCAATCAAGTCAAAACCCCATTGATAAAAAGGCCATGGTGTAATGAATGGGTGTAATTCTTGAGCTGGTGCATGTATCATATTACCATGATATTGACATTTGCTGCATGTCTTCACAAATTGACAAGCATCCTTTTCTAATGTTGTCCAAAAGTACCCTAGACAAAGGATTTTCTTAGCTAGATTAAGACCGCTTGAGTGTGACCCGCAAATGCCTTCGTGGACCTCGCGTAAAGCTAACTTAGACTCTTCTTCCTCTAGACATCTAAGTAACATCCCATCAAGACCCTTACGATACAATGTGTCTGAAAGGATTAGGTAACGGGTGGCTTGGCGTATGAAATTACATTTTTGGGCATGAGTTTGGTCTATGGGGAGTACTTGGTCTTTAAGGTAAGTATAGATGGGTCCATACCAAGGAGAGTCATGTCCATGTAAAAGAGCAACAATTTGGGTGTCAAGAAAGTTGAATGCCGGTTTTACCAACTCTTCCACCAAGAACTCATACTTCTCATTTTGATCTGGTTTTTGTAACAATGAAGCCAAGGTAGCCATGGCATCTGCTGCTCTATTCTTTTCTCTTGGAATCTGTTCAAATGTGATCAAAGAAAAGTACTTCTTCCATCCATCAATCAAGGTTTTATATTTCATCAATGTTATGTCCTTGGTATTGTATTCATTATTAACCTAATTGATTATGAGTTGGGAATCTCCATACACTTGTAATTCTGCAATATTGCATTCTAAAGCCATTTTGATGCCAATGACTAATGCCTCATATTCCGCTATGTTATTGGTGCATGGAAATAAGAGTTTATAGGACTTTGGAATGGTGTATCCTTGAGGAGTAACCAATAATATACCTGCTCCAGAACCTCCTTGTGTGTAAGATCCATCAAAATATAATTTCCATGTCTTTGCTTCTATGTTGACAATTTCTGCATCTGGAAATTCAATTTGCATGGTTTGTGTAGATTCCATTGGGTTATCTGCTAAGTGATCTGCTATCACTTGTCCTTTAATTTCTCTTCTATCAACATATTCAATGTCAAATTCACTTAGGATCATGACCCATTTTGCTATTCTACCTGTTAAGGCAGTTTTACTTAGCAAGTATTTAAGAGGATCAATCTTGGCAATTAATTTGATCTTATGCATCAACATATAATGTCTTAGTTTTTGAGATGCAAAAACCACTGCTAGACATGCTCTTTCCATGAATGAATAATTGAGTTCATATTTTATTAAGGTTCTACTAAGATAGTAGATTGCCCTTTCTTTTCCTTGCTCATCTTCTTGTGCCAACAATATGCCTAGAGACCTTTCTGTGGCTGATATGTATAACAACAATTCTTTACCCTTGATAGGTGACATAAGAATAGGTGGGTTTATCAAATAAGTCTTCAAAGTAGCAAAGGCCTTATCACATTCTTCATCCCACATAAATGTAGTGTCCTTGTGTAACAATCTGGTGAAGGAGTGACACTTTTTTGCTAATTGAGAAATAAATCTCCTTATTGATTGAATCTTTCCTTGTAGTGACCTCATTTGGCTAATATTTCTTGGCATCTCCATTTCTAGAATGGCTTGTACTTTTTCAGGATCAACTTCAATGCCTTTTGCTGACACTATATAACCCAATAACTTGCCAGATTGGACACCAAAGGCACACTTCTTTGGGTTTAGTCTAACTTTGAATTGTTCTAACCGAATGAATATTTTTCTTAGGATTTGTAAATGCTCTTCTCTATTGTGGGATTTTGCTAGAATGTCGTCCACATAATCTTCTAAGAAAGTATGCATCATGTCATGGAAAAGAGTTGTCATGGCCCTTTGATATGTAGCTCTAGCATTTTTTAAACCGAAGGGCATGACATTCCAACAAAAAGTACCCCAAGGGCAAGTAAATGCTGTCTTTTCTTGGTCTTCAGGAGCAATCTTGATTTGGTTGTAGCCACTAAATCCATCCATTAATGAGTACATTGCGTGACCTGCTGTCAAATCCACTATGGTATCAATGCTTGGCAATGGGAAGTCATCTTTGGGACATGCAAGGTTTAAATCTCTGAAATCCATACACACACGGATAGATTTATCATGCTTAGTAACCGGCACAATGTTAGAAATCCAATCAGCATATGCTATTGTTCTGATGAATCCCACCTTTAACAATTTTTCCAATTCTGCCTTGACTAAGAGAGCCACATGTGGGTGCATTTTCCTAAGTTTTTGCTTCACAGGTTTAACTCCAGGTCTAACATTCAGATGATGTATTATGAAATCAGGATCCAGTCCAGGCATATTGGCATATGACCATGCAAAATTTACTTGTTGCTCTTGGAAGAATTTGATAAAGTCCTCTCTTTCAAGAGACGTAAGTGAAGCAGCCAAGTGTACAACCTTTGGCTCTAGTTCTGTACCAATGTTAACTTTTTCTGTTGGTTCTATAAGAATAGATGACCGTTCTTCTTCATGTTTAGGCAAAGTGTCCAATCTCTCTTCTAATGGTGCCATAGTTGGGTTTTCACCAAAAGAAACGTCTTTTATTTTCATTGTTTTTGGTTCTAATGGTGCCACAGTTGGGTTTTCACCAATAGAACTTTTCATTTTTTTATTTTTTTTCATTTTTTCCTTGTTTTGACTAAGAGATTGGACCCTTGCTATTGTCATCATGTCCGTATTGAGTTTGTTGGTGAAAGAGGGTTCAACCGCATTGAGGTATTGGTTTGTTGCTTGGTCATTTGGGAAGTAAAGTAAGTCATGTGGTTCAGTTTGATCCCAATCAATGAGGTCTGGATGTATCAAAATTAAGGAGTTATTGGGTAAGGTATCATCAATAGGATTTATGGACATGACTTCGTTTAAGGGTTCATACATTGTATCGTTTAGATCTATGATGTGCGCTTCCTCAAGATGATCCATGGAAGCAGGGTCAAAGTCCCCTTCGCTTGAATCCTCGTCGACCTCTACGGGACACAATGTGGGAAAAGCCACAAGTAGGTTAAAACTAACGTTTGAATTTCCCTCCTCTGAAGGTGTCCAAAATGTTTCTATCCATGCTCCACTACTAGATGCTTGTTCTATATTAGGCCTTTGAATAGGAGATTCTTCATTAATTGGAGCATCTTGTTTTGGGATTTTTGCATAAGTATGTATAGCAATGACTTCTTTATCTTGACATGACTCATCTGATAAAGTATCCCATTCATAATCCCTAGAGTCATCACTATCTCCTTCGGATTCTAATGCATTTATTTGAGGATGAAAATCATGCATTGGACTTGAACTTTCTCCCTTATATTGAAAACCTACTCCGGATTTTTCATGACTTGCCCTCCAAACAGGTTCAATAGGTTCTAATAATCCTCTATTTCTTTGGCCTAGGGGTCCTCTTCCTTTGTATCCCATCTTTTGCATAATATCAAATCCTTTCCCATATTGTTCTATTTGTATATTGACATGTTGAATTCTTTCCATGGGAGTGTCTAAGGTACCATCCTCATCATGATAAAGCCATTGAAGGACATCATCCTCTTCCTTATCCCATGTTTCTTTGCTATCTTCCCTCACAAAATAAGAATTATACTTATGTGGAAGATGTTCTTTTGAGGGTTTACCATGTGACTTAGGAGACATGGGCATGTCAAATAGAGAAACTGAATATTCTCCTACCCCTTTTGAACTAATCTTGCATTGTTTGTCAAATTTGTTCATCATCTCACTCATGTATTGGTAATGATCTGCTTTAGCTTGTTCTTTTTCCTCTTTAGTAGGTTTGTAGATTATTGTTTCCAATCTAGGTGCCACATATGGACTTTCCATCACATTTGGACCCTCGTAGCTCACTTTTTCCTTGCCCTTAGTTGATGTAGTTGAGCTAGCTTGAAGAGGATTTTATGCATCTTCATTGGTGATTCTTGGAACAACTCCTTCATGATTATGTGGAATGTACAATTCATGCAAGGGTTTGAGTGCATTACAATATTGAAATGGATTTGAGTCGCCTCCAACTGTGATTTCTTCACCCATGTATGGGAACTTGATGCATTGGTGGTATGTGGAAGGGACAGCTTGCATCTCATGAATCCAGGGTCTTCCCAATAAGATGTTATAGGTTAATTTCATGTCCAACACTTGACATTTGGTTTCCTTCTTGACTGGTCCCACTTGGATGGGCAACACAATCATGCCTTTAGAAGCTCTTTCAGCTTCATCATAAGCTTTTATGGTGATTTTCTTTGTAGGGTCAATGCAAGACTCGGATAGACCTAAGGATTTTACAAGACTCAATGTGCATATGTTAAGGCCAGCCCCTCCATCAATAAGGGCTCTTTTGACTCTATGCCTTTCGATCAAAACCTCTATATGTAATGGAAAATTTTGAGGATGAGTTATAGACATGTCATCTTGATCTGAAAATGAAAGACAATGAGGAGCCACAAGATGTCCTACCATATTTTGAAATTTTTCTTCCCCTAAGGTAGTAGAAACATGTGTCTCTTCCAAAGCTTTTTCCAAAATCTCTTTATGATTTGGTGACAACTTCAATAACTCTAAGATTGAGATTTGTGTTGGAGTACGTTGCAATTGGTCCACCAAACTATAAGGCCTTGCTGTTGTAGGAGGTTGTTTGACCACAATGTTGGATGGTGGGAGATTGGTGTTTTGAGGGACTATCCCTTGTAAAGTCATTCTAGAATTCTGCCCTCTTGTAATGACATTAGTTGCTTCCTTTTGAGGCTTTTCATTAATGATGATAGCATTAACAATATGATCATATGATGGTGCAAAGTTGAGATTATTGGCACTTTGTTTCTTGCTATTTGATGACTCACCTTTATCATGTTTGTAAAAAGGTTGTTTGAAGGCCGTATGATCTTCATTATTTTGGGGTCCATCAACAGTGATTATGTTATTATCTATCAAGTCTTGCACCACATTCTTTAATTGTAGACATTCATTTGTAGTGTGCCCCCGAATCCTATGATATTCACAATGATGCTTAGCATCCCACCAACCCGGCTTATGGTCTAGTTCATAAGGCTTAATAGCGGGTAATGTAATAACATTGTTAGCTATGAGAGCCTTTAATGCAGTTTCAAGTGATTCTCCCAAGGGTGTAAAATGTCTTGCAGGAGTGGGCTTCAAATACTTATCATACTTGCTGTTTTGATCCTTGTTTCCTTGATTATTCTTGTTGGCATTGTTGTTGTTGTTGGAAGGTGCATTATATGCTTGATTAGCATTATTCACTTGATTTGGTGTCTTTGTAAGGGAAAATGGAATCACCTTCAAGTTGCTGGATTCCACTACACCATCATTAACAATGCCTTTGTTGTTATTCTTTGCAGCATAACGGCTATTGTTGTTGTACCAACTTTTATTTGGATTGTTGTTATTGTTGGTATTGTTGTTGTTGGAGTTAGAGTTATTCTTATTTTCCTTGTACAATTTCAACTCTCCACTCTTAATCAACACTTCTTCCATTGTAATTCCATTATCAATCAGATCTTGAAAGGTTTTGGGACATTGCATCCTTAGTCTATAATTCAGCTCACTTCTTAAACCATTAATAAAGATATCCATTTTTTCTTTCTCCGGTACGCTTCTTGGATATCTAGCAAATGCAGTCCTCCATCTTTGCAAGAATGTGAGGAAAGCTTCTCCATCTTGTTGCTTCGTGTTACATAACGTTATCATTGTGACCTCATGTTTGATGCTATAAGAGTAATGAGTCACGAATTTAGATGCTAACTCTTCAAAGGATTTTATGCCGGATGGTAGTTTTGAAAACCAATCCATGGTCATTCCTCCCAAGCTTCTTGGGAATAATCTCATTAAATAGGTTGATTCATGCATGAATTCAAGACTCAATGCACAAAACCCCCGAAGATGATCATGTGGGTCAGATGTTCCTTCATACCTCTCATATTTAGGAAATGTTACATTAATAGGAAAAGGCACCATGACCAAACTCTTATCGAATGGAAAAGGACATAAGGTTTCAATAGAGAAAGGCTTAGGAGCCCCGTTTTGTTTCAAACTATCAATTTCCATTTGTAATGCCTTGAATTGTTCCCTCATTGCTTCCATAGGGTCTTCTATTTCCTTGGGCTTTAATTGCTCTATGTCAAAATCTTTAGGTAGCTTTACCCCCGTTTGTATTAAGTCCATGAAGTGTTTTTCTTTATCCATAAGCATGGTCTTTTTCATTAGTTCTATGAAATAAGGACATTGTCTTGCCTCTAATGCTCTTTCAATCGTGGCTTCTTCTGTCGTTGGGGGTAAGTTTGTATTATGGGGAGGAAATAAGTTGTTGCCTTGTGAATTTGCCTCTTGAGAATTAGGATCTCTTCCTCCATTATTAGAATTTCCTTGATTGTTGTTAAGATCCATACCCCCATTCATGTTGTTCCCTTGATTGTTGTTAGGATCTATACCCCCATTCATGTTGTTCCCTTGGTTATTGGGATCAATATTTCCTAGGGTACCACTAAACATCTTGTTAATGTCCTTTGCCTTAGTGGGTTTTTCAGTCACTCGTGAAGTAATGAAAGTGTTCTTTGGAAATGGGAGCTCTTCTCCATTGTAGGTCCCGTCTATTTGTAATGCTTTCCTTATAGAGAGTGACCTTGTAATAACAGGCATGAACAAACTTTAAGGGTATGTTGACTTTCTTCTCTTGATAAGCTATTTTTGGAATAAGGTAAAAGTTTTTGATCAATTTTAAATGGTTTAAAATTTTAATGGTGTTTTGATCAATAACTTGGGAATATCTTGTTTGAAAATAAAAACAATCTCAACACACACATCAATTGGATACCATATCCCTAGAATGCTCTAATGTGTATATTTTTGAACATTTTCACAGGTTTAAACACAAGAATAGCTTCCACACAATCTACCTAGCACATAATTGGTTCGTAAACATGGCTCTAATAGGTAGTTTTGCTATTTTACCGTTATGTAGTAAGTTTTTCGTTCAAAAGAGATCTTAGCTTTTCATCCCCCAACTAAGTTAAGGGGCTTCCCACATGCACAAAAGCATGATTTTGCGCAATCCGTTAGGACTACTAGAGGAAGTTCGAAAGAGCTAAAATCCTTTTGTCGTGTACCCCATTAAGGATACCCGTGTTTCATTTTATAGTGGGTCGGATTCTCACGGCAAAAGCAAGTGTATCCCACTTTGGGCTGTCCCTCTCACCGGCCCTTCTAAGGCAATCTCGGGAGGCGAGCCCACTAAGTTTTAGACATGTTCATTTGAAAGCATGAAAAGTGGATTTGGTAGAGCAAGTTTGGGAATTTGATTCACTCAAAGAGTGAAGAGCATATCCCTATTGCTTTTCCCTTATCCCAAACACTCACAATCAATTTGGTTCTTTTTCAATCCCGTGACAAAGGGATTCTTAGAATTGAAGTGTTTATTTTTTTTTCCTTTATGATTAAACTATGTTTTGAACTTTGAAAATGCCACAATTTAAGGGAAGTGCAAGCTTGATGAGAAAAATACCTCAAACGATGCTAGCAAAGGCTAGGTGCATTTTTAAGTAGTAGATTTTTCATTTTCTCTCCCAATCCTTCTCTTACCTTAGCAAAACGTTCCCTCCACCAACAAGTTAGTCAACACAATCCAAACAAAATGAGGGGAAACCAAAATCAAAGCTTAAAATGATATGATTGATTATGCTTTTGATTCCTTTTACCAAAATATTTGCAAAAAAATTCTTACAAACTTAAGGACTAAATTCTCAATTTAATGAGACATATTTTCATTTATAAGCATCTACAACAGCAATGTATTTAGCATATAATTCTACTTCTTTCTCTAAATCATTGTTGAGAACAAAGGTAGAATGTACCTGGTTTTCTTTCCTTATCCTTTTAGAGATCAATTTCTCCTCTAAGTTGTGCCTTCTCTCTGGTTTTTGCACTTTCTTATGACAGACCATGCTCCTGAGACAAAAAAAATGACAGTGAAGTTAGCATACAGTCCTTATTTTGACAAAATAGAGAAAATACAATCAGGCGACATCATCCAGACTACAGGCGAGATTAAATTTAACAAAGACGTGACTACTTTAACTGCGAGCGTCACCAAAAGGGGCTCAAGCGAGATTAAAATAGACAAGTGCGATATTAAATTTTGCAAACGCGTGAAATCTTTAATATATGCGACAACAGTAATTACTCTGATACAATATCAATGCTAAATCAGGCGACATTTTCCATGCTAAAGGCGAAATCTAATTTAATAAAGACGTAATTACTTTAACCACGAGCGTCACCAAAAGGGGCTCAAGCGAGATCAAAGTAATTAAGTGCGATATCAAATTAAATGAACGCGTGAACTCTTTATTTCAAGCGACAAACTAACTCAGAGAAGCGACATTTAATTAATTGAGAGCGACATTTAAAATATGCAAAGTGACAAATTAAATGCGAAAGGTAGTAAACTCCCTTTACACCAGGCGGAAAATCATTCCTCGGCCGCGGCTTTTAATTCTTTCCAGGTGACATCTAAATAGCCAAAGGCATCAGCTGCTTGTCCGTGAGGCGAGAATTTAATTTCCGCAGGCGTGATTTATTTCTCCAGAAGCATGACTCTACAGGCTGAAAAGCGTGATCGTTCAGACTCCAGGCGACATTTTAATTTCTGGAAGCGACATCTCTTTGCTTTAGGCATGATTTCTTTACCGGCAGGCGTGATTTCTTTTCTGTAACTTGCAAACAGTGAGCAAAATCATGCAATTCTAGCCTAAATTTTGCAAATAACATGGAAATTATGATAAATTTGAGGCCTAGAGCCCCACGGTGGGCGCCATTTGTGTGTGAGTGATTTACACCTTCATGAAATAACAAGATTTAAAGAGAATTTACACTATTCAAAGCAAACTAATCTAAATAATGCACAATTAATCTAAATATCTCATGGTTCTCTAAATTGAAGTAGTAAGTGAGGCTCTCAGCTGCAAATCCTCACTAGTGACACTCTAATTATGAGAATTGAACTAAGAATGATATGCAAAATAGATCTAATTATCAAATTCTAGCTCTATTTGATAAGAAAATCTCTAAAATGATCAACAATTGAAGCTAATTATCAATGAAAATGCTAAGTGAGTGATGTGGATGCAAATTGCAAGAGCTTTGCTGCAATTCAAAGATATGGAGTGGATGAATAATGCCTCAAAATGCCTTCTATTTATAAGATTTTCCCAAGGGTAGGGGGTAGAGTGAGATAACCATGGTTATGCTTGGGTAAGGTCAATTGGCTTTGCTTTGTCCCTAAATTGGGGGACAAACATTTAAATGGTTTCAAAAGGCTGGACCATTTCAATAAAAGTGAGTGATTTGTGTCCATTTTGTCTCCTTTTTCCTTTGTTGAGGGAAATTATGATTTATTAATTAATTAAAGTAATTAAATTTAGCCATGAAGGGTAAGAGGTTCATTTTGATTTTTCATTTCAACAACTATGTCATTAATTGAATTTAATCAATTTCTTAGTGTTTTTCCCCTTTTCAAGCTTTATTTAATCATTTAATCATTTAATTGAATTTTCCTTTGATTTGAATTGCCTTTGTTCCATTTATTGATTTTTAGTGCTATTTTGATGATTTGTTGCACCTTTCTGATTGAATTAAGCCTTTGCCAATTTTCCATGTCTACAATTTCCATCCAATGTGATAGCTCCTCTTCCAATGATAGGTTTAGGAGTATTATCTCCAAATCTAACCATGCCACCATTGTATTTGTCTAGATGAACAAACTTGTCTTTATAACCTGTCATGTGATGTGAACAACCACTATCTATGATCCAATCTGTCCTTATGTCTGCTTGTGAAATCAATGCTAACTTTTCTTCCTTTTTCTTATCTTCATGATCCATTTCATTATTCATTTTCTCTATAATAGAAATGAATCCAATTTCATTTTCAGCTGAATCATCATCTGATACTCCATCTCTAGCATAGTAACATTCCTTTGAATACTTAGGCTTGTAGTCATTTTTGAACTATTTAGCTCTTGTAAGACACTTAGATGCAAAGTGACCAATCTTATTACATGAAAAGCATTTAAATGGAAATTGACCTTTATATTTCCTTTTTCCTTTCTTTTCTCTTTTAGAAATCATAGCAATGAAATCATCTAGTGCTTCCTCTTCATCATCATCATCAAAATTACCAGAAGTGCTTTCAGATTTCTCATCATGGACTGATGCTTTGAAGGTTGTCTCACTTTTAGATTTTGTCTTCAATCTTGAAATCTCAAAAGCTGAAATTTTGGTAATCAAGGTCTCTCTTTTGAAATTTGATGTAAGTTGCATGGTCTCATCAAGGATGTTGATCTTGTTTTCATACTTTGCTATGAGAGTAGTCATCAACTTATCCATAATGTCTTCTTCCGAGATCTCTCCACCATTGTTCTTGATTCCTGCAACTACTTCATTAATCATTTGGTTGTAAGCTCTAATGTTTTCTTCAGGTAGAATCTCTAATGCATTATATCTTTTCTTCCATGTTTTTTTGTGTGCATCCTTTTCTTGTTTATCTCCTTCAAACATGTCTTCTAGGTGCTTCCATATCTTGTGGGTTGTGTCTACTTTCTTTATCTCTGAAAACTCACTATCAGATAGGGTGCTGATAAGGGCCTCTTTGGCTATTGCATTCTGATGGAACAATTCATTATGCTTGTTAGTAGAATCATCCTTTACAAGGTCTTCTAAATTAGGGATCTTGACTTCTTTGATAGTCACTTTAAAAAATTCAAAAGAAATGCATTGCAAATGTGTCACCATCTTGTTCTTCCAGTCAAGATAATTCTCTCCATCAAACTTAGGACTTTCTTTTCTGAAGAATGTCATCTGATCAACCTCAAGCTGTTAAACTTTCTCTCCGAGGTACTTGGCTCTGATACCAATTGTTAGGAATAGTCCTAAGAGATAACTAAGAGGGGGCAGGCTAAATCAGTTATCTACAAGTTTCAATTATTTATCCAATTAAGTATACTTAAACATTAAGCATAAATACAATGAAAGAACACTTGAACACAACACCAATATTTTGGTTATAGGGAAACCCAAATAGGTACAAACCCTGGTGGGAATTGAAACCAACTAATAATCTACACTAGTGTATTATGATCCCTATTAGGAGACCTTACAACCCTATTAGGAGTTGATCTTTACAATGCAATAAGTACAGTGACCTGGTTGAGGGTCAGACCCTATTAGGATTCTTTTACAATTAACCTTGTTAGGGGTGAGGAAGCACTATCCGAGAGCTCACTGCTCAAAGGAGTGAAGGCTACAACCTTCTCATTAACAGATACACACTATATCTAGATCTTGGTGAACTGTTCTTTGACTTGCTATCTTGATTAGTTCCAATGTATATAATATGTTCTTTACTTGGTCACATAGACCTTCTACTGATGGCTCAACACTTCGCACTCTCTACTCTGCTCTACACAATCAACTTGGAACCATATTTTAGCAATCACAAATGACTACCTATAAGTATCTTTCCTCCAAATGATATAATCAATTTGGCCTATTAGAACCACCTTGAAATCATATTAGAGAAACAATAACACTCTCCAATAACATCTTGGTCAGCTCTACTAAGCACACAACACAATATGGGACCTATCCAAATTAATAAATGTAGACACACGCTACACACTATCGGCTCTATCAAATTAACTAAAACTTTCTCCTCAAGCTGAATTACATCATGTGCTCTTAACCAAACATTAATAACTCTTCTCCAATCATTAATCCAAGAGCACATACCTAAATGATAGGCACAACTCCTATACCAATATAATCTCTGTCGGCTCTTCTGGATAAACACGGGAAACAAAAACTAGTGAATAGCGACTTTATAACTTCACTTCTACTACATACCAGACTCTGTTTCCATGAATGTAACATCACTAACATGTCTTCATCACATATCCAAAGGCACAAGGCTCCATGATAACTGTATGGACAATCACACACAGAACACTGTCTGTAACTCTGTCAGGAATACTACTAACATAAGTTGCTATGTAACTATTTGTACTAGAAATTAACCTATGTGTCCATGATATCATGTTGATAACATGTCTATACTTCATATACTAAAAGCTTACTACATAAGTCTTCTATGCATGCTTCTTACCATATGTTTTCATCAATGAAAAACATACAGTCATCACTGGCTTACTGGCAAATCTCCAACATAAAAGACCTCAACTTACCAAACCAACTTGCAAGTCGATCAAGATTTGAAAGTAATGCAACCAGCTTGAACCAGATCTACAACCATCTCAAACTAGATCTACAACTAGCTCGAACCAGATCTACAAGAACACTGTTCTGAATCGATACCAACTCAATCGACAAATATATATATATATATATATATATATATATATATATATTAAACTAATTTTTGTCGCAACTATGATGACCATACAACAACGACAGCTATCTATCAAAAACATCCAACATCCATCTATTGCATGTACAACATCATTGTTGGTAAAAAACTACAAATGATGGATATCCGTCGTAAACTTCTGACGGATATTCATCGCATGTACAACATCACTATCGTTAAAAAGCTACAAATGAAGGATATCCATCATAAACTTTTGACAGATATTTGTCACATGAACAACATCTCTGTCGGCAAACAAACTACAAACGACGGCTACCCATCGAAAGATTCTGACGAGTCGCCATCATTTGTATTTTTTTGTGATGGATGGGTGTCGCAATTGCGATGGCCACAAATAGGCCTGACAATATGTTTGCCTTGTTGGCACCTCCTTTTTGTGATGGCCATAGTCATTGTAATTACAACGCCAATCGAAGCTGTCATTTTTTTCGACTACAAAACTGTGACGACGGGTGGTGTCACTTAATCGACAGTATACTATCATAATTTTGATGGTCAACCATCAGAAAATGTACTAGTGAATGAAAGCTACTAGAAAGTCCCCCTTTGAACTAGTCTATGGTGTTCAAGCGAGGCTACCTTTGAATAATTTTCTTCCTATGTAAAAATTTATTCATGATGAAGAATTAGATACAATTGATGCTATGCAGGGAAGAATAGTACAACTTGTAGAATTAGAATAAGTTTAGAGGGAGGGACAGAAGAAGAATTTGAAGGCATAGTAGAAAATAAAATATTTTTTTGATAAAACATCCAATAATAGAAAGTTTCAGCCTAATGACATAGTGCTCTATTGGAATGCTAGAGCAGAGAATAACGGGAAGCACAAAAAGTTTGAATCTCTGTGGTTGGGCCCCTTTGTTATTCATCAGGTTTATGGGAAGGATTCTTATTTCCTAAAATATCTAAATGATGAAGAATAGGAATTTCCAGTGCATGGACAATTTCTGAAGTATTTCTTCAATTGAACCCAATTTTTCCATGCATAGTAGTTTTGTAATATATGTACAAGCATGTTTGCTTCCATTTGTGTGTGTTTTTTCTATTTTAGGTGTGGTTGTGGTCTACCTCCTAGAGATCCTAAAACCTTGCTATGAATTTTCATTCAAGTATCCTTAGATAGAGCCACTATTGTGTCTAATTTTAGGTTTTCTGATAAATGTCAAAGTTTTGTTCTTGGTCACAGTTAATTTGCACCTATGCATCCTTGTTTCAATGTTCCTACAAAAATATTCTAAGAATGTATGTGTCTCAAGGAAATTATGCTTCAAAATTATTTAAAACCATAAGCCCTAGGTCTTGTTTATCTTTGGTAGGGTTTTTTCTTTGAAACTTTCCTTGTCGTGCCCTAGTTCTTATGTTTCCTCTTTACCTTTTCTTGCCACTTAAGTCCCCTTATTCTAAACATGGCTATTATTTTCCTACCTTTCCCCAAGTCTCCAAGTATTTGACGGTTAGTGATTTTCTTTCAGTGACTTGGTGAAGGCAGTGATCTCCTAATCTCATAATATAATGAATAAGTCAAGAAACATTTAGAGATCAAGCGAAAAGGCTAAGAAATGACCAACTGTGGCTATCTCTGGATCTTGCAATGTTAGCATTTAGTTTCTTAACATTAAATGACTTGATGATTAGGCTATCTCCAAGTCTTTGGATATAATGGCTACGTCTTCTAGCATCTGGCGACCTAGTGGAAAGGTTAAGGACTAGACAGTGAGCAGTTTCCTCCCAATCTTTTAATGATCAGCGGTTAAGTCAAATTTTTCAGTGACTTGGCAGATGTTTTTATCTCTAAATGTTAGGGTTCAAGTCACTTGCATTTGGAGATCAAGAAAAAAGGCTAAGAGTTGAAAAGTTGTGGTTATCTCTGGATCTTGTGATAGTGGCAGTTAGTTGTGTAACATCTAGAGATTGGGAGAAAGGTTAAGAAGTAAACAAGTAAAGATCATCTCCATGTCTTGTAATGTCATAATCAAGTTATGAAACATTGTGAGATTAAAAATTGACCATACATAAGGATAGGGATCAATGGATATCACCAAATCTCAAGGACTTGTATGAGTTAAGAAAAACATCCAGAGAGTGAGAGATATGTGTTATCTTTAAATCTCATAATAAAACCATGGTTAGAGCTAACATCTGGAGATTAAGAGATATGCCTTTATCTCTCATTCTCAAGATAAAACCATAGTTAAATCTTTCATTCAATGATTACACAATTTGTCTTTTTTCTCAATCTCATGATGGAGCCCTGGTCAAGTCAAGTGTTTGGAGATTGAGAGGTATGTCTTGGTCACTGAATCTAATGATCAAACTATAGTTAGGCCAAACATTTGAGGATTATGAGGAGGTTGATTCTTGCATGATCACCAAGAGGAAGAGTGGTTAGGGTCTCATGGTGATAAAAAATGGGAGATCATGACATTTTAAAGTACTCTGCTGAGTTGGAAAAAGTGAATGAGTAGCAGCCAATCAGTGCACAATTGGGGTTTTTTGACAGTTTTTGAGGATTTTAAAGCAAAAAATATATAATGATGGCCTTTTTCACCTTATTTTAAAGAATTAAATGTACATGTCAACTTCACACATCATGACTAGCTCAAATTTGAAATTGAATACATGCTGAGTGAATATTAAAGTGATTGAGGAAAGATTTTCTATGATCTTGACAAGTTAGTGTTGGAGATTTGCCAGCAGGCTAGTACTGACTGTATGTTTGTCGTTGATGACAACATATGGAAAGTAGCATGTGTGGAAGTCTTATGTAGTAATATTTTTGTATATGTAGCATGGACATGATATCAGCATGATATCATGGGCGCAAAGGTTAACTGTTAGTACAGACAGTTATATAGCAGCTTGTGTCAGCAGTGTTCCTGACAGAGTAATAGATAGTGTTCTGTGTATGGTTGTCCATATAGTTATCATGGAGCCTTGCATGCTTGGATTTATGTTGAAGACATGTTAGTGATGTTTTAGTTATGGATGCATAGTTTTTTGATGAGTAGAAGTGAAGTTATGTAGTCGTTATTTGCCAGCAGCAGTTTCCTATGTTTATTCAGAAGAGCCGATAGAGATTTTATTGGTTATGTAGTTGTGCCTATCCTATGGGTATGCACCCTTGGATTTAAGCTTAGAGGAGATTTATTGATGTTTGGTTAAGAGTGCATGAGTTAATTCAGCTTGTAGAGAAAGATCTAGTTGTTTTGGTAGAGCTGACAGTGTGTAGCGTCCATCTACAATAATCTTTTTAGACAGGTCCCAAATTGTGTTGTGTGCATAATAGAGCTGACAGAATGTTTGTTGGAGTTTTTTATGGTTTTTCTAACATGATTTCAAGGTGGTTCTAATAGGCCAACTTGATTATATCATTTAGAGGAAAGATATTTATATGCAGTCATTCGTGATTGCTGGAGTGTGGTTCATAGTTGTTAAAGTAGAGCAAAGCAGAGTGTGCGAAGTGTTGAGCCATCAGAAGAAGGTTTATGTGACCAAGTAAAGTAATTGTGCTATTCATTGGAACTGATCCAAATAGCAGGTCAAAGCACAATTCACCAAGATCCAAATATAGTGTGTATCTGTTATTTAGAAGGTTGTAGCCTTCGCCCATTTGAGCAGTGAGCTCTTGGACAGTGCATCCTCTCCCCTAACAGGGACAATTTTAAAAGACTCCTAACAAGGTCTGACCCTTAACAAGGTCTACTGTACTTAAAGCATTGTAAAGCTACTCCTAACAAGGTTAAGGATCTTCTAACAAGGATCATAACACTCTAGTGCAGAATATTAGTGAGTGTCAATTCCCACCTGGGTTTTTACCTATTTGGATTTCCCCGTAACCAAAAGATTGGTGTTGTTTTCTTATGTTCTTTCATTGTGTTTATGCTTTATGTTTAAGTATACTTAATTGGATAAAGAATTGAATCTTGTAGATAACTGATTCACCCCCCCCCCCCACCCTCTCAGTTATCTCTTGGGACTATTCCTAACAATTGGTATCAGATCCAAGTGCCTCAGAGAGAAATTTTAATAGCTTGAGGTTGATCAGATGGCGTACTTCAGGAAAGAAAGTCCTAAGTTTGATGGAGAGAATTATCTTGATTGGAAGAACAATATGGTGACCCATTTGCAGTGCATTGGTTTTGAAGTTTTTGATGTGACTATCAAAGCAGCCAAGATACCTACCCTAGAAGACCTTGCACAAGAAGATGCTACCGATAGACAAAAGGAATTGTTTCATTAGGATGCTATTGCTAAAGAAACCCTTATCAGTGCCCTATCTAATGGTGAGTTTTTAGAAATAAAAAAGGTGGATACATCCCAAAAAATATGGAAGCACCTAGAAGACATATTTGAAGGAGAGAAAGAAGCTAAGGATGCGCGTAGAAAGACATGGAAGAAAAGATACACTGCATTAGAGATGCTAGCTAAAGAAAACATCAAAGCTTATAATCAGAGGATAAATGAAGCAGTTGTTGGAATCAGGAACAAGGGTGGAGAGATTTCAAAGGAGGACATTATGGACAAATTGATGACTACTCTCACTCTTGAATATGAAAGCAAGATCAACATCCTTGATGAGACCATGCAACTTACATCAAATTTCAAGAGAGAGACTTTGATCAGCAAAATCTCAACTTTTGAGATCTCAAGATTGAAGACAGAACCAAAGAGTGAAACAGCCTTCAAAGCAACAGTTCATGGTAAGAAATCTGTTAACACTTCTGGTAACTATGATGATGATGATGAAGAGAAAACTCTAGAGGATTTCATTGCTATGATTGCTAAAAGAGAAAAGAAAGGAAAAGGAAAATATGAAGGTCAATTACCATTTAAGTTCTTTTCATGTAATAAGATCGACCACTTTGCATCTAAGTGTCCTACTAGAGTAAGAAAGTTCAAAAAGGATTACAAGCCTAAGTATTCTAAGGAATGCTACTATGCTGGAGATGGAGTTTTAGATGAAGAATCTGGTGAAGAATAAATTGGATTCATTGCTATTGTAGACAAAATGAATAATAAGACAGCTCATGAAGATAAGAAATGAAATCAAGAGCTTGCATTGATTTCATAAGCTAACATAAGGATAGAATGGATTATAGACAGTGGTTGTTCACATCACATGACAGGTGATAAAGGCAGGTTTGTTCATTTGGAAAAATATAATGGAGGTATGGTTAGATTTGGATACAATACTCCTAAACCAATAGTTGGTAGAGGAGCCATCACTTTGGATGGAAAGAACATCACTAATGATGTTATTTATGTTGATGGTTTGAAACATAACCTTCTAAGTGTTGGATAGTTACTTGGAAAAGGATATCAGGTGGAGTTCAAAGATGACAAATGCATCATTAACAACAAAGATGGTATTATGATTGCATCAGGCTCAAAGACAAGAGGTAATATTTTTCAACTCAATTAAGAAGCAAGTTGTTTTGTTGCTAAAGTTGATGACAGTTGGTTGTGGCATAAAAGACTATGTCATATCAATTTTGATAACATAGTAAAGATAAGCAATGTAAAGGTAGTAAGAGATCTACCTAGCATAGCAAAGCCAGTTGATACTATATGTAGGGAATGTGTGATGGGAAAGCATGTGAGAAATTCATTCAGAAGCAAGCAGAATTCAGCAAAGAACAAGTTGGATCTGATTCATACAGACCTATGTGGTCCAACTCAAACAAGATCATACTATGGTGAAAGGTATTTTATTTTGTTTGTTGATGATTATACTAGAATGATGTGGGTTGCATTCTTGAAAGATAAGTCAGAAGCATTTGAGAAGTTCAAAATATTCAAAGCTAAGGTTGAGAATGAATCTGGACTAAAGATAAAATGTTTGAGATCGGATAGAGGAGGAGAATTCACCTCTGACAGATTCTATGAGTACTGTGAAGTGTATGTGATGGAATGGGGACCTCAAATCCAACTACACACGCAACATATTCATTACTCACATGATCAAATTATGAGAGAGAGTATGAATTACTCAATCTGAAATTCATGGTGATGCGACTTGTTGCCTCCTATGTAGATGGGGTGGTTAATTTCTCTCAGATTGGAGAGCCAACAACCATAAGACCGATTCTACAATGGAGGATTTTCAAAAGCCATGAAGATGAACAATTTGAAATTGAACTAAATGAATGCAATTTAATCTAAGATACTTTGAAAGAAATATGATACTAAGCTAGAATAGCTTTGAAAGAAATATAAAATGCAAATTATTCTAAAGAACTTGAAAGTAGAAATGATATTAAGCTATGAATAATTAATCAAATTAATTCTAAAATGAGGTGCAATATTAAGCTAAAATGAGAAAATTATACTAATGTGCAATAAAGCTTGGAATTAATGAAATTGAGACACAAAAATACTATAGTTTAGTTACTCTCAACAATTGCCTCCTTCAAATGAAGAAATGAGATTCATTAAATAGAAAAGCTCGGGGAGAGAATGAAGAGGTTCTTGATTTGAAACTCCTGACCCTTCATTCCCATTTGAGACAAAAAAGCATTGAATTACTTAATTAAAAGAATGGAATTTGCCACATAGGGGACTTTTCAAATATCCTGAATTATTAATTAAAAAATGAGTGTCCATTCAAATAACAAGTAATTATTAATTCCTTTTTATGGGTAATTAGCTAAAGGGGGTAGATTTTAATTTAATTCCAAGTACTTAGGACTTTAGGATTAAATTAATTTATCATAGGGGTAATTTAGCTAATAAAAGTCGAAGACTTTAGGAATTAATTTTAATATTTGATTAATGCAATTAGGGTTTTTGTAATTGACATCAAGTTGAATTAAGTCAAGTAGGAGAGAGAAAATTATAGGAAACTAGGATTTTGGAAATGTAAAATTGATGAAAATGCACCAAAATTGATTGAATTAATAGGTGCCAATTTTAGGGTATTACATTCTCCCCTCTTTGAATTAATGTGCGAATAGCGCGTTGATTCAAAGAATAGTCTAAAGTGATAGATGATGAGAAATTCAGAGTCTAGGTTAGGTTGCCAAGACACCGAACAAATCAAAGCATGATTTTCTAAAGTCTAAGTTAGATTGCGAAGACAATGGTCTTGAGAGAAGATGAGAATCGGGGTTAGGTTGCCCCAATGCCTAGAATGAGATTCAGATGAAAACTTAGGACTATCTCCAGAATTAGGGTTAGATTGCCCCAATACAAAGCTCAGCCCTCCGAGACCTGGGTTAGATTGCCCAGATAACAGTCTAAGAGAGATTTCAAGAGCCATCTTTAGAACAAAGCTTAACTCCCAGGAATTAGGGTTAGATTGCCACAATACCTAAAAGATTTCGAGAACCATGTCTAGAACAAAGCCTAATTCCCAAGGATCCGAGTTAGATTGCTCAGATACCTAAAAGATAGATGACCAGATAGCAAGATGCGAGGCACCTAGATGCCCCTAGCAATGAGAACTAATGATTCAGATCAGACTGATTCAAGAATTGTTTTGACAAGATTCAAATGATGCAATCATCCTGCCCCCTTGGGAGCAAAATCGAAAGATGACATAAGAGGGATGATTGACAACAAGAGGTTGCAGAGCAGAAGCAATTAGACTAGATTTGAGAAGCTGCAGAAGCAAATCGAAGCAAAGCAGAGGTCCTGTTGACCAAGTTTGACCATGGTTGACCATGGTTGACTAGAGTTGACTTTGATGAAAAGAGCAAAGATCTCAAGAAAATGATGCAAAGATGAGGGTCTGGCAAGAAGATGACACTAGAAGGTTGATTGCACAAACATCCAATCCCAAAAGGGTCCTAGAATTTAAAACATGATTTTGAGCTATCTAGAGATGTCAGATTTCAATTTTGATCCCAAAAATGGATTCAGAGTGGTCGATTTAACCAAGAGTGTAATTTTTGCGCAAAACAGAGCACTTTTGAAAATTAGGTCAAAAACTATATAAGGCCCAGAGGGGTCATTTTCAATTCATTATTCACCTTTGTCTTCTTGTGATTTTGAGCTTTGAGAGAGAAATAGAGGGTCTTCCACTACATACACACTAATTTGAGTGCTCCCGATAACACGACCGACTAGTGGAGTATGACACACCTGTAAGTAGTCGATAAACCTCCTTCCATTCAATTTGTACTGCTTTTAGGCCAATTTAGGGTAGATTCAACAACCTTTAGTCCATGTTCTTCCAATCTCACGTGAGGAAGTAGTTTCCTCGTGCTGGCCTAGGTCTCCCTTTGTGAGAGGAAGTAGTTTCCTCACATGAGTTGGGTCTTCTTCGCACAGGCTCTGTCTGAAGTCTCGCGCGAGTTGAAAGCTGGTCCCGTGCGAGATTGTAGCAGTTCGCGCAATGTTGAGTCCTATCTCGGGCGAGAAAATAGTTTTCTTGCGTGAAAAGCTATTGCAAAGTTTGAAGTCTTTTGCCAAAATTTGTCAAATTTGTGTAAAATCAGCCAAGTATAGCATCACAGAGTCATGTCTAGGATAGATGTCTTGCTGCATTTGTTGTCGTTGTGTTAAAAACCATCATGTTGAGATACCGATCCAATGTTGTTGCTTGCTTTGCAGGTTGACTTTCCTGATGTTGCCTTCAGGACACACCATCCTGTCATCACCACATTGGTGCAGAGACTAAAAAATGTAGAGAGTGCTCATATTGATTGACTCAACCTGGGATACTTGCGTGATCTACCTGATATTCGGGTAAATCAGGGTCTTCTTGGTGCACTGGTAGAGCATTTCCATTCAGAGATGAACACTTTTCATTTTTTGATGGGGGAGATGACTGTGACTCCCGAGGATATATACAGGATCCTGCGAATACGAGTCCATGGTGCTCGAGTGGAGTATGAGACATAGCCACGGCAGGGGATAGTAGCCTTGAGGACAATCTTCAGGGATGATTTAGTGATGGGCTGGGCCATCTCCTGGGATGATTTGGCATGTAGATACGGTGGTGCTCACTTGTTAGCCATTGTACTTGCAATGTTCTTGAGCTACTACCTTGTTTCAGATTGAGGTTAGCATGGTCTAGAGTGCGGCTGGGGCACAATGTTGTAGAGGATGCTGGCCAAACCAGTAGTCAGGTTCGAATGGGGTGAGTGCATGCTAGCCCACATGTATCATGAGATTCATGAGGTAGTATATCACAGCGCAAGGATGATGGTGGCAGGTGTCTTCATCTTGCAGATCTGGGCCTGGGAGCATCTCCCCATTTGTAGACCCATCTTTCATGACACACGGTAGCCTCTTAAGCCATATATTTATAGGTATGCAGGTCAGATGACCCAACCCCTACTGGGTAAGACAGAACAGTGGAGAGGACAATTGGATGACATGGTAGCTATAGTCTGGAGACCATGGGTTACCACTGAGCCATGGGATGATGCTCAGAGAGAGCTATCACATATGTTTGTATCTCATCCACTAATTTGACGTAGTGTTACTATCATTAAGAGATTCCTTGTTGCACATGTCCTGTGCTAGTTTGGTAGGCAGTAGGACATATCACATGAGTACTACCCCTATGCCCACTTCTCTGATGAGGAGAAGAAAGGGTGGCATGCTAGATTGGATCCAGGGCAGTGTGCTATTGAGGTATGCATTCTAGCCATACGATGGGATTATATGGTGGGTGTCACCAAAGCAGGGGTGACACCTGCATACAAAGATTAGTTGATTGCACATCCTCATCCATGATCCATGGATCTGGTTGGTGTGGGAGCACAGTAGCAGCCCACATAGTAGTAGTAGGCACAGGATCAGTAGCCATCAGCCCAATAGCCACCAATTTAGAAACCTGTATAGTAGCAGGCTACACAGCAGGGGCAGTAGCAGCAGAGAGTATTGAGACCCTGAGTAGGGCAGATTAGCATTCCTACTAGGATGATGGGCTTAGATGTAGGAGCTGGGAGCAGTGGGCCCAGCAAAGGTCCACTAGGCAGTGGATAGGAGATACATCACAGCAGGCTCCTCTAGATGATGATATGGATATGCCTGATATCCCAGTAGGAGTAGGGACACCATAGCTGTAGGAGGCTCTCAGGAAGAGTTGTGAGAGAGTATGAAAGGTACAGCGAGAGCGGGATGATTACCATACTTGACTCATTAGAGAGGAGACCCGTGTAGCTGATCGAGATGCTGAGATCAGACAGCTGCGATATGAGCTAGCATGGTCAAGGATTGAGACTAGATATGAGGCTACTCAGGCAACATATTACTATGTAGCTTATTGTGGGGTTGTTCCAGATCTATCAAAGTAGGTACCACCATTCGCTGATTATGCTGGAGCTCTGTAGTACCTCCACCAGTACCTCCACATGCACCATAGTAATAGGCACCTCCATAGCGGTCGATGCCACCACCTTAGAGACTGCTACCACCACCTCCACTAGGTGGTGCGGGGCCTAGCTAGTCCATTTTGATACACTTGTACATTGTAGCCCATTTTTGATACTGTGCTCAAGTAGCACCTCCTCTTTTGTACATGACATTATTCAAGATATATATATGAGATCGACAGTTTGATATCATTATACTTGTTGTTATATTGCTTTGATATTTGATGTTTATGAGATGTTTTTATATGCTTAGATGTATGGGTAGAAATGTATGAAATGCACATGTTTCCTTTTATGAATATGAATATGCACATGGTTTATGTAATGATGATGCAATGATAGATGGATAGAATGTATGCATATATGTAATGTATGATTTGATTTATGCTTCTAATGGATGCACATGTAAATGAATATGCAAATGGAAATGCAAATGGAAATGATACTAATCATCTCATGCAGGATTGTCACAATATATGATAGGTACTAATAAAAAAGATTATGTTTCGAAGATCGAGAGCGAGGACCAGACACGTGTGCAACCAAGAGGAAATCGGGACAAAAAGATGAGAACCTTTGATGAATAGAAAGTAATCAAGAGAGTAACAAGATATCGTCTCAAATCCAAGCTTAACATGCAAATGCAAGCCTAAACTAAAATGCAAGCCTAAAATGGAAATGCAAGCCCTAGGACTTGGTTGTTGGACTCACCGTATTTATCATCATTGAGTTCATTTAAGCATGGGATGATTGCAAGATGTCATACAATCCTCACTAACATTGCAATTATGAGAATATGAATGTGACACAAGTCTTAGATTTGTCGAAATGGGGTGTAAGCAATAAGGCACAAGAAGCCAGAATGACCTAAACACCTATTCCTTTTGATTTAGCGAGTTAACATAAGCATCAAAGTACAATTGCTAGAATGACCTAAATGTTGCTTGCATACAAACACACCAAACATGTGAGAGTTCCTTCTTTCGCCAAAGAGTGCTCGCAGTGACCCTTACATTCACTTAGCAGGACAAGCGTTAGCAATTTCACTTGTAGCAGAAAGAAGTCACTCAAAATAGACAAGGAGAAGAAACAACCTCACCAAAGTGTCCATATAAAAGGAGTCGAGGTACACATGGCCATCCAATATGAGATGAAGGCTCTTACAGATGGACACCCCTCTTATATGAATTCATTGGATCATTGGAACTAAACTAGCAAACAGAAAGCCAAGAAAAGATCATGCCCCTAGTCTTCGCGTTTCTCAGTCAAGAAAGACATCTTAGATTCACTCGAGGAGAGATGATAAAGCAAACAAGAAAACAAGAAAAGGAAAATCTCAGCATGCTTCAGAGGAACACAAAATCAATTTTTAGTTTACATTTACGTTTGTGTTCAAGCAGATTGAAGTCAAATCGAAAGCGTACAACATTCGAAGCCTCGATGGGATAGCAACAGTAGGCAAACGCAGTGAGAACCATTGGTGACCATTGTGAGAGATGAAGTCTCAAGAAGATATCAAAGCATGAACCAAGTATCAATAGGCGAATGTAGTGAGAACCACTGCTGACCGATACAAGGAAGATTCTCAAAAGAGAGAATAAAACACAAGCGAAACATCAGCAGGCAGACGTAGTGAGAACCACTGGTGACTTATGTAAGGAAGAGATCCTAAAAGAGAGAGATTCAAACGAGGGCTAAGTATCAGTAGGTAGGCATAGTGAGAACCACTGGTGATCGATACAAAAGAGATCCTCAAGGAGAGAAATTTCAAAAGTAGCTAGGCATCAGCAGGCAAACGCAGCGAGAATCGTCGGTGACTAATGTACGAACAAAACTTCCAAAAGAGATAGGACAATGCCCCCTAGACCAGAAAGCTACCCCCAAGTGTGAACCAATTCCAATCCATGAAGAGTCAAGGAAAATCTTGAAGACAACTGAAAGCAAGTGCATGAGCTAGCAAACTAGAGTAGGAAACAAGCTAAAGCAGGAAACAAACTAAAGCAGGAAAGCGGGAAAGCAAACTAAAGCAGGAAACTAAAAGCCAAGTGACACTGAGATGAGATGTAGCTTTAGGAAACAAGAGGCACCTATTTACCAATTTTTCACCATCTTGGCAGAGATTCTATTTTTGCTACCATGACACCTGTTTACCAGGTTTTCATCAATGGCACATTTTCTTCTTTTTCAAGTTTTTTGTACTTTTCTCTTTTTTTATTTTTTTGTATTTTTGAATATTTCATTTTTTTTGTATTTTTTTAATTTTCCATTTTTTTTATTATTACCAAGGCCCCTATTTACCAGGTTTTCACCAAGATAATAGATACATCAAAGTGCCTATTTACCAAGTTTTCACTAAGATGATCATTTTTTTAGGACATTTTGCAATTTTTAGGATTTTTGCAATATATAATTTTTTTTGGATTTTTTTCAGGACTAATAAGTATGTACATGAGCATGCCAAGAATGTATCAACTGTAGAACTTCTTCAGATGAAGAGCATTGATAGGCTCTTTGAGTTGCTCTCCTTCAGTGGTGGAGAGTTGATAAGCACCAGACCCAAATGCTGCAGTAATGACATACGGACCAAGCCAGTTTGGTTCAAATTTCCCTTTCTGGACTCGTTGCTACTGATTTTTGGGGTTCTCTCTCAGGACGAGATCACCGACTTGGAATTCCCTTTGTCTAAATTTCTTATTATAAGCTTTAGACATCCTCTTTTGGTATGCTCTTAGATGATCGAACGCCACCTTCCGACGTTCATCAAGTAACTCAAGCTCTTGAAGTTGGGATATTTTGTTATCTTCATTAGTGATGAGGCCCCTTAGAGAGATTCGCAATGTCAAAATCTTGACCTCAATAGGTAATACTTACTCTGCTCCATAAACCAAGGCAAAAGGAGTGGCCCCCATTGGTGTTCGGATACTTGTTCTATAGGCCCACAAGGTCGAATTAATCTGGAGATGCCAATCTCTACCAGATTTATGAACTATTCGGTGCAAGATTTTCAGAATTGTTTTATTAGAATCCTTTGCTTGTCCATTACCTTGAGGATAATAGATGGATGACCAATGCTGAATAATTATAAATTTAGTGCATAAGTCTGTCAGGTCCTTATTTTTGAATTGTCCCCCATTGTCAGTGATAATAGATGAGAGTATGCCATATCTACAAATGATATAGTTCAGTATGAACATAGCAATGGTCTTGTCATCAGCTATAGTGAGAGGCACTACCTCAACCCACTTGGTAAAGTAATCAGTAGTTGTAATGATAAACTTGTGCCCTCTTGAAGATGAAGGATGTATCTGACTGACCAAGTTGAAGGCCCATTGTTGAAATGGCCAAAAACTGATGAGAGGACTAAGTTCATGAGCAAGAGCATGAATCAGGTTCCCGTGAAGTTGGCATTGCTTGCAAGTCTTTCCATATTGAACAGCTTCTTTTTCCATGTCCGGCCAATAATAACCAGCTCTAATAAGTTTTCGAGCTAACGTCAAACCACTAGAATGAGACCCATAGATACCTTCGTGTACCTCATCTAATGCATGTTTGGACTCATCGAGTTCTAAGCACCTAAGGAGAGTATCGTCTAGACCCCATCTATACAAGTCATTTGCTATGAGGACATACCGTGAAGTAGTACGAATGAGGTGACACTTTTCATTCTGGGTATAGGTGTCTGGAATGATCTGGTCATGAAGGGAGGAAAAGATATGGTGGTAGCAGGATGAATCATGTCCAATGACTGAACAGATCATCCTAGATTCAAGAATATCAGAGGCGGGGTAGTGTAATGCCTCCAATAGGAACTCATGTCTGCGGTCATTTTCTGGCATTTGTAACATTGAAGCAAGAGTGGCCATTGCATCAGCTGCTTTATTATCTACTCTTGGAATCTGCTGGAAAGAAATGTGTGTAAAGTATTGTTTAAGATCATCCACCATCCTTTTGTAAGGTATCAGTTTGTCATCTTTAGTTTGGTAGACATCGTTGACTTGATTGATGATTAACTACGAGTCTCCAAAGACTTTGAGCTCATCCACACACCATTCAAGGGCCATCTTCATGCCATTAATGAGACTTTCACATTCAGCTATGTTGTTCGTGCAGGGAAACAACATTTTATATGCTTTTGGCAATGAGTATCTTTGAGGTGTAACAAACAGAATGCCTGCATCGGATCCCTGGTGAGTGAATGATCCATCAAAGAACATGTTCCAAGATTGATGTGTGAGGAGCATGATGGATTCATCTGGGAATTCAATACTCAAAGGTTGATGATCTTTCAAAGGAGCCTCTACCAACTAATCAGCAATTGCTTGTCCCTTAATAGCTTTTCTTTCCACATACTCAATGTCAAATTCACTAAGTATCATTACCCATTTTGCTAATCTACCCGTGAGGGAATCCTTTCTCAAAAAGTACTTTAGTGGATCAATTTTTTCAATAAGCCTCATGGTGTGAGCTAGCATATAATTCCGCAATTTCTGAGAAGAAAATACCACTGCTAAGAAATCCTTCTCAATGATAGAGTAATTCATTTCATAGGTGACCAATGTTCTGCTGATATAGTATATGGCTCTCTCTTTATTGTTCTAATCTTCTTGAGCTAGGAGAGCACCCAAGGATGTGTTTGTTGCTAAGATGTATAGTATAAGTGACTTCCCATGAATAGGAGGCATCAATATAGGTGGATTAGCAAGATACTATTTTATTTGAGTAAGTCCCTTGTCACATTCCTCATTCCATTCATAAGTCACATTCTTATGCAAAGTTTTAGTAAATGGTTGTGACTTGTCAGCCAATTGTGAAATGAAGCGCCAGATAGATTGTAGCCTTCTTTGTAATCCTCTCATTTGACTAATATTCTTGGGTGGAGGCATGTCCATAATAGCTTGCACCTTTTCGGGATCAACTTCTATGTCTTTAGCTAAAATGATATAACCCAAGAGTTTCCTAAAAGTAACACCAAAAGCACATTTCTTTAGATTTAGCCTGAGACTGAATTGTTCCATGCGGTCAAGGATGGGACCCAAATCTGTGAGATTAGTTCTTCACTGCATGCTTTTGGCTAAAGTATCATCCACATAATCCTCTATCATTTTATGCATCATATCATGGAAGATAGTAGTAACAACTCTCTGGTATGTTGCTCCAGCATTCTTAAGCCCAAAAGGCATGACATTCTAGAAAAAGGTACCCCAGGAACATGTAAAAGCGGTCTTTTCTTGATCTTCTGGCACAATTTTGATTTGATTATAGCCAGAAAATCCATCCATCAAGGAATACATCTCATATCCCACTGTCATGTCAACTATCATATCAATATTAGGTAGTGGCAAGTCATCTTTCAGACATGCCTTATTGAGATCTCTGAAATCTATACACACACGAATGGATTTATCATGTTTAGTGACTGGAACAATGTTTGAAATCCATTATGCATAATCAATAGTTCTTATGAAGCCAGCCTTAAGAAGCTTTTCCAGCTCTGCTTTAACCAAAAGCACTACATGTGGATGCATTTTTTGCAGCTTTTGTTTAACAGGTTTGATACCTAGTGTGATGGACAAATGATGCATGATTAGATTGGGGTCTAATCCAGGCATGTCAGAGTAGGTCCATGCAAAGTTTATTTTCTTTCTCTGAAAGAATCTTGTGAACTCTTCTTTTTCTTCAGTAGACAATGATTATGCTAGGTGAATAATCTGTGGAGCAACCTCTGTACCCAAATTGACCGACTGTGTCGACTCAATCAATACTGGTGACCTCTCTTGAAAGTGGCTTGGAAGTGTATCAATTATCTCATCCTTGGGTGCCTCAAAGAGGTTTTCACCCTCAGATACGTCTTTTATTTTTACTATTTTTGAATCTGATACTACCACAAAGTGGTTTTCACCATCAAAGCATCTATTTTTTCTTCTTTTAATTTTTTGACTGAGATACTTGATATCCACCTCTGTCATGTTGACACTACTTTCACTGGTGGAGGACATCGTAGGCTCAATAGCATGGAGGTAATAGGCTAGATCATAATCATTCTGGAATGTTAGGACTTCATTGGATTTAGAAGGGGAGTTCCAGTTTATTAGATCGAGACAATGAAGTGAAAGGGAAGTAGTGACTGGTTCAACTGCATTCACGGTATAACCCTTAAAAGAACTGATGAGCAAGTCAAGACCTAGAGAAATCTCATCCAAAGGAGTGTTTGAATCCCTATAAGACCTTGCATCAAAAGTAGAGGACACGTTAACATTAGTGGTGTCTAATTTGTGTGGCCTAGTGCTAGACCCTTCACCTAATTCAAGGAGTCTTTCATACATGTGAACAATATCTATATCTACATCATAAGTAGCATCAGACAAAGAATCAAACTCATATTCATGTGAGTCAGTACTTGATGTGGGAATTTCATTAGCAGTATTATCAGACTCATTATTATCCCTTGTGGCATTAATAGCTTGTTGAAGTTGTTCTTGTTCAAAGTACTTTTGAAAATGAGGTGGCCTATATCGTTCACCTTGAAAATTAGGATCATCATTTAGTGTTGCTTTCATTTCCTCATATGTGAATTGGTATACTGAAGAAGTTTTATCAAAATCATTATCAGTATCAATATATGTCTCTACCATATGAACAGGTATGATAGGCTAATCAGGTTCAGCAAAGAGTGTCGCAAGATTTGAAGGAATAGGATATGGAAATGTATCTTCATCAAAGCTTTCCTCTAGATTCACTTCTAGAGTGGCATCTTCAATTTCTTGTTCAGGTTCAGGTTCAGTCTCAGGAGCTGACACAAATTTCTTGGACCCCAAATGAAAGGGAGTCTTTGTTTGATAATGATTGGACAATGTTTAAGACTCGATAACAAACACATAGCTTAGTCCTACAAAAAAAATGGTGAGAAGCCAAAACCTTTGCCCCATTGCTTATGCGCATACGTGCACCTCACACAGTCATGTCACCCCCTAGAGGGTGCCTATGTTTTTGGTGTTTCCAAGGACTCAATAGTGTACGTTCAAAGGTTACCCTTGTAGGAGGGGCTAGTGTCGCAACCACCTTCAAGCGTCAAGGTGTATGCCTATGATGGGAATCTATGGGAGAGATTCTTCCCCCTCCCTACGCAAAGATTATGACTCCTTTCAGAGGTGAACTAGGTAGGCCACTAGCTAAGGAAAGTTTTTAATAGGTTTCTATTCATGCTAACCTTCAGGTCCCCTGATACAAGGTTGAGGCCTCACAGCCACACCAACACCCAAAAGTCATACACCCCCACAAGCAGGGCTAGGAGCGGTGCCGCTCAGTATAACAGACGGAGCCTTCTCAAGATGATAGTCAAAGTCTTGAGAAGGAAGCTAACATGGTTTTGGAGTCTTTAGACTCAAAAAAACATTCTTTATTAGAGTGAGGTGGAATCACCAATGAAAGGTGCATACTCACTTGGGTCGTTCCCAAAGGTTCAACTTCCGACAGGCCCTCTAAAGGTGACACTGAACTTGGTTTAGATTCGGGGGTCAGATTTTTTGGTTCTCCCAAAGCGAGAAGAGCATACTTCTCTATCCCGTTTCCTCACCCAAACACATCAAGAAGATTCATCACTGAGTTAGCTTCACTCCACCACAACTATAAACTTTTGGGTTTTTGTTTCTCTTGGAGAGAGAAGAGCATAATCCCCTGGCGAGTAGAAACGTAAAGATTCACTACCTTTCTCTGCTTCCCCAAGAATTTGTCATATTAATAAGATCATTAGGATTTCAGGTTCATTCATGGTCATCACCTCCATGTAATGAAGAGCCAAATTCCCTACTCACTATCAAAATCCTCAAGAAATTTTAACGGAGCCCTATTTAGACTATGTGAATGAAAGCAAGAAACAAGCACAACATTTTAGCAATTCTTCAACTATTGTCCTGCAATAAAACCATTAGCATGTTTTAAGTTCTTCGGCAAACATCCTGCAGAAAATTGTTATGTTGTGAAAATAACAGAGAAATGATAAACAATAGCAAATAGGAAACTATCAGAAAACTGAAATAGGAAAGACAGAAACTGAGAATTTTAAACCACTGTATCTAAATCTCACGCGCGGAAGTACTCCATAGCACGTGAGAAAGTATAGGGTGTCACGTGATGATGCAAAAGCTCACACGAGAGAGTGCTATAGGGAGCGAAACTTCATGCAGGACGCTCTGGATTCTCACGTGAGAATCTGTACACAGACAGTATAGACGCACGACAGAGCTTAAATTTCTGTCAGAAAAAAAATGAGAATGAGGCTAGAAATCAGATTTTTTGCCCCGTGGTGGGCACCAAAATGTATGTGATGGAATGGGGACCTCAAATCCAACTACACACACAACATAGTCATTACTCACATGATTGAATTACGAGAGAGTATGAATTACTCAATCTAAAATTCGTGATGATGCGACCTATTGCCTCCTATGTAGACGGGGTGTTTAATTGCTCTCAGATTGGAGAGCCAACAACCATAAGACCGATTCTAAAATGGAGGATTTTCAAAATCCATGAAGATGAACAATTTGAAATTGAAATAAATGAATGCAATTTAATCTAAGATACTTTGAAAGAAATGTGATACTAATCTAGAATAGCTTTGAAAGAAATATAAAATGCAAATTATTCTAAAGAACTTGAAAGTAGAAATGATATTAAGCTATGAATAATTAATCAAATTAATTCTAAAATGAGGTGAAATATTAAGCTAAAATGAGAAAATTATACTAATGTGCAATAAAGCTTGGAATTAATGAAATTGAGACACAAAAATACTATAGTTTAGTTACTCTCAACAATTGCCTCCTTCGAATGAAGAAATGAGATTCATTAAATAGAAAAGCCTGGGGAGAGAATGAAGAGGTTCTTGATTTGAAACTCCTGACCCTTCATTCCCATTTGAGACAAAAAAGCATTGAATTACTTAATTAAAAGAATGGAATTTGCCACATAGGGGACTTTTTGAATATCCTGAATTATTAATTCAAAAATGAGTGTCCATTCAAATAACAAGTAATTATTAATTCCTTTTTATGGGTAATTAGCTAAAGGGGGTAGATTTTAATTTAATTCCAAGTACTTAGGACTTTAGGATTAAATTAATTTATCATAGGGGCTATTTAGCTAATAAAAGTCGAAGACTTTAGGAATTAATTTTAATATTTGATTAATGCAATTAGGGTTTTTGTAATTGACATCAAGTTGAATTAAGTCAAGTAGGAGAGAGAAAATTGCAGGAAACTAGGACTTTGGAGATGTAAAATTGATGAAAATGCACCAAAATTGATTGAATTAATAGGTGCCAATTTTAGGGTATTACACAA